>JASAOG010000004.1:2772500-3122500 GCA_030265305.1 Biomphalaria pfeifferi
AATACAGGCTAACACCGGGCTTATGTCTGAAAAGATATGTCATTTTTTTTCTTCACAAGACATACAGTAAAACGACATATAAATATAGTTCGTCTATCGTGGTTCGATGATGACCACCTTTGTCATTCAGGGGGCTGAGGGCTTTGCACTGGGGTTTTGTGCCTCCTCATGTGGCTGGTGAGACCTATGTGAGCCCGGAATGTTCTGCTGCACACTGGGCAGGTTATTCCAGCTGGAGCTAGTGTCATTGGCCTTGCTTTTTTTCTCAGACACTTTTCTTCTGCCAGCGCTGTTCTCATTTCATCAGCAATCTGTGCGCCAGTTTTTACAGCGTGATGCCATGATGCTCTGTCATGTGCTTCTGTCTTCCAGGTCACTAGGCCAATGCTGAAGGTTTTCAGAGAAGCTTTGATGGTGTCCCTAAAGCGTTTTCTTTATCTAACAGTCTGTGTATGGTACTATTATTGTACTCAGTGTTTTTTTTTTTTACCTGCACCTTTTTAATGTGGGGAAAATTATTTTTTTTTAACAAAAAGATGCATATTTTATTAGTAAGCGTACAAATTAAATAGTTACACTTTAAGGTACAATGATTGCAAACATGGCAATGCAAATAGTTACATTTAGGTTGTCATAATATTTAAACGTTTTAAATTGCTTTGTATATGGCGATATTTTTTTCCAATAGTCTTTTTTTTAAAGGAAACCTCAGAATTTGCGCTATTCAATTTTAGCTTTATCATCATAGGAATCCTTGGGCCTCTTTTCTTTTCCTCTTTTATGGGCTTTTTTTGTGTAAGTTCTCATAATTCTTTTTTATTTTAGGAATTCATTACTGGGCAATATTTGCATTTGGTAATTTATAAAATGCTGTAATAACGACTTTTATCAACTATTAATCAAAACTACATAATGGTAACAACATAATCGAATATCTGTAGACCGCATGCTCCAATTAAAAAAAGAATTTGGTTCTTCCCTTGTAAAAGAATATGAATAATAGCATAAAAAAAATAAAACATATTCTTTTACTCTAATGATTAAAACAAGTAGGCTAAAATAACAGTCACCACAAAAGCACAATTATTCTTTAGCTCGTTATTTCCCCTTTGTTATGAAAACTATATTTAGAATAAAACATGCGTTAACACAGCAAACACAATATAGATACATGTACAATTGTACATAGTAAAAAGAAAAAAATCACTCTTTTTGTCAAGGATTAAATAATTTGCTACGGCGTCATTTATGGTTTCAGATTATCATTAACTCCCAAGGAGTCTAAAACGAACGAAAAGTGATATTCTGTTCGGTTAAGTTTTATTTTGTTTATTTATTATATATTTTTAAAAAAAAAGATTTAAGTCCAGGCTTTCTTAACCAACAAATTTTCTAATTAAAAAAATTATATGATTAGCGTACGTCTCATCTAGTTATATTAGTAAAATTTGCCACGAAAAAAAAAGTAGAGTTGAAAATGGGTTTACCCGTTCAGCTAACATATTCATATCCAATATAAAATACTGTGAAAACGGGTTTACCCGATTCGTTAAATAGTTTCGTTCTATAATAGAGATACAATTAGGTACTTATTTTCTATTTTTTAGGACCCTCCGATTGTGGGAGGGACATTAAACATACACTGCGGTGTTCGCCACGATCTAAGGAACATTTATGCTAAGTTTTATTAAGATAGGTCAAACGGTTTTGATTTTTATTCCGGACATACATACAAACATACATACGCCTTACATTCTGCTGTATAATATAGATAACATATGTTAAAATATTTTAGCTCAGAATAGACTCATATATAGAAATAATCGTGAGAATATTTTGTTTTGTTTATCTCTTTCAATACAAGAATTGGGTAAAGTCCATCTCTTTCAATACAAGAAGATTTCTAACAAATTGACCAAATTGTGACTTGACGACCACCTCTCGACATAGGTCCTTCAATTTTCTCAGCATAACACGATAACATGGTGACCCAGAACCTCTCCTTTCTAACAGATATATTTAGCATTGTGCCTGGCAATCAATGTCTGTTTACCACCACCCAAAACAACAGCACCCCAAGACACGACCGATAACTCCAGTGGTCGCTAGATAAACGGCCCCTAAATCTCAAGTCAAAAGACCAATTAGGTTTGAACAAGTATTTTTTTCTCTTGCCAAATCTGTATGAGAGTATCGTTTGTGTGACTGTGATAACAAAAGTAGATAGTCTAGGTGTCGACTGGGAATGAAACAGCGTGGCAGGTGAGATTATCACATTCCATTTGACTTTATTGCCGGTATGCATTTTATTTGAAAGAAAAATTAACAAAAATGTAACCGAATATGTTTTGAACATATCTGTGTTTTTAATAAATATATGTATGTCTATATAGACAAGGTTACATTGGTCATTAAAATCCTTCATTAAAATATCTACATCTATTATTTTTCTAATTTCTTATCATTAGTATCTACAGGTGTTATTATACATGAAAAACTGTCATGGAATCCCCATATTGATGAAACTATTTCAAAAATTAAACAAAACATATGCGTTTATTAAAAGAAATTTCTACAAAGCAAATAAGAACATGAAACTAAAATTGTTTTTTAACATTGGTTTGGCCAATATAGAATATGCATCTTCTGTTTGGGACCCCTCAAGAAAACATTAAGAAACTGGAACAGACACAAAATAGAGCAGTGGGAATATTCACATTTGACTAGAGTAACACCTATAGTAAAATCACTAAATTTAAAAAGCCTTCAGGACAGAAGACTTAAAAGTAAGTAGCAATTATACATAAAAAACTTCATCATAATTTTCAGATACAAAACAAAATCTAATAAAATACTCAGAAAGACACAAAGATAAAGGCACATTCCTCGCTAGGACAAATATGTACAAAAGCTCCTTCTTCCCAAGTGCTATTAGAGCATGGAATGGATTGCCTGAGCTAGCCAGGAAAATCAGCGACTTGGCAGAATTTAGGTCATTGGTTAATATGCATGACTAGATGCATGGCACGTAGGACGTAATCATCTTCTTTTTTGAAGTAACGTCTGTATTATATAAGATAAGATAGTAAAACGTAGTGATTCTCCGGTACAAAGGACTGGACAGCTTGGAGTTTGTCTCTAATTTTACACACACAACTACATTAACCCATGAATCTCGTAGGAAGTAATTACATCCTGTGAAGAAATGCAGGTAATTAATACGTTAAAGAAGAAAATATTATTTGTGTCCGAGAACAAATTAGTAACATAGGAAAGGTTTGTTTCCCTTTAATTGCCTTTTTTTTTTTTAAAAGTATTAGCAGAGTTACCTAATTGCAAGTCGCGAGGACATACGTAGTATCGCCTTTGCTACATCAATCCACCTTACATTGCTGTGCCTTATATATATCTACATATAAAAACAGTACTTATAAGTTATATAGCGCTGTTGATAAACATAAAGTGGGTTTAGGGAACTGTAAGAACATACGAATTGAAAACGAGTAGGGGAAAAAAAGTTTAGGCGACTAGATCTTAATGTTCTTTAATGCAGAGAAGCCAGCAGTCTCAGAGAGTTCCAAACCTTTGGTCCGTGTACTGAAAAGTCCCTGAAAACTAAGCTTTGAGGGGAAAAACATGAATGTGTCTATGGAGCGATCAGTTTTCAAACATTACTAATTGGAGTCCACACATGAGAGTAGTAAGAGAGTATTGAATCACGTAGAGCTATCTGTGTAGTGTAGACTATCTAGCACTGTATGCTCTCAGGTCAGTGGCGTAGCTAGGGTGGTGAGAGGGGGGTCCAAATTTGAAAATTCCCCCTGGGCTCAAATAAGTGTCCGAAATTTTTTACATTAAATATTACACCATTATCTCATGTCATGATGTCGAATGTCAAAATGCAGGGGCCCCTATTTTGGACTTTATGCTGGTTTGTTTAACAAGAGTCTGTTCGAATTCAGCACACACTTGACAAAAAGAATGGATCGTGATCAAATGACTTTTCAACGACCCCACTGTCAGAATAAATCTCATTAACATCTTTTTTTTTGTCGGGATCCCGTCTTCTTGAGCCAGAACAAGGCTGAGGACAGAGCACTAGAGGAAGTCCTTCGTATTCCTACACTATACCGCCACATAACTTTCTGTCTGCTGACATCACTTCTTGCGTGATCTCGACGACTTGCTTGCTCATCTTCTTAGTGCGATGTGCTTCAAAAACTGCATTTATACAAGACGGGTTATTGTGGGTATTGAATTAAAGCTGAAGTCTTGTGCTATTCATGTAAATATTCATGCAACTTCTCATAACTGTGACCTACAATATATTGGCCAAGGCTGAGAAAGACTCAGAAAGCAATCGTCTAGGCTCTAACCCAGAATAAATGGTCATTTGCAAAAATTGCAATTCATTAAAGTCTTTAGGGATTTGGCTTTAATGTTCTTAAATACACTCACAAACGCTTTTTTTACATTGGTAATTTTTCTACATCTTTTATTTGATGCTTGGATGTTTCTAGGTTTATCTAGGTTTATCTAGATTTAAAATGACGCCTGAAATGAGCTGAGGAGAAATAGAAAGATGGTCATTGCGGGATAAAAGTATAATTCCGTCTCATACTTTACTCCAGATTTGTGAGTATACCATACACATATGAGGCTTACCTTATTAGAATAGTGTGCTATGTATGTTTTTCTGTTTATGTCTGTGTAATCAACAACATCACTATCAATCAAACACAGAAATGTAAACCAATTCATACTAATATAAATTTACTTAATAATACAGAAATATTATTTTATAATTCTAATACAGAATTATTTTGTTTTACTTTTAATATTAATCTTGTCTTTAATTTAAAAAATGTTATCTTAGCTTGCATATTACAGACGCTTCTTCAAAACAAAAATGAAAATAATTTCACCCTACTCATTTCATGTGTTAATCTAGTCATGCATGTTAATCAATGACTTAACCTCTGCAAGTCGTTGGTTTTCAAGGCTGATTCAGGCAATCCATTCTATTCTCTAATGGCACTAGGGAAGAAGGAGCACGTGTACGAATTTGTTCTAGCGTATGGAATAAGAAATGTGCCTTTATCTTTCTGTGTCTTTCTGAGTATTTCATTAGGTTTTTTTTTTCAATTTGTGAATAATGGTTTTAGTGCTTTATGTGTTATAGCTACTTTACTTTTTATTCTTCTGTCCTGAAGTGTCTCAAAATGATACACCACTAGACCTAGTATCATACTTTTAAGTCTGTCGGTAAGAAGATAAGACCATCAGAAAATATCTGCAAGATATCGAAAATTATTACATAACAATTTTTTTCTTGGCGTTAACTCTAAGAACAAGCAGATGGACCATAAATACACTTAACTAGGTGAATCTTGAATGGCTTCAGAGAAACCTGAAGTTTTATGTGCACTATGAAAATATATTGGTTTTATTATTACCATAAGTGCATTTCGTAGATTTTTAAGTACAATGAAATACTAAAAGTAAAACGTAGACATTTATTATTGAAACTATTTTGACATAGCCTAATAAAAATGTAAAGAACCAACATTTTAACATCTGACTTAATGCATGATAAGGAATGCAGATTGTAACTAAATATATTTCTTTACTTTACCAGGAATTCGACAAAAACATTAATCTATATAAAGACACTAGCCGGACATGACTCGCGGCCTGTGGGCCTTAATTTGGGTATTACCGATGTACTGGATGGAGTTTAGAACTATGCCAACATTTTTTTACATTTTGTCACGAAAATAAAAGTAGAGAGTGAAAATGGGTTTTATCCGTTCAGCCGACATATTCCTATCAATACCTCTTTTCACACTCTACTTTTATTTTCGTGACATAGAGTAAAGTGCGAAGTTCGAGCAGCCCCGATTTGTCTAGAGGTTCGAACAGCTCACTTTTTATTGCCAAAACTTTTTTATTTGAATGTTTACCATATTACTACTATATTGCTACTGCGCATGCACTTTTTTTCTTTACTTCCGACACATACTATTTCCTTTTCCTTGTAAAGGCAAAGTTCATGGTGAGGTCAAACACAGGAGGTGTGGAATTATTCTTTTTTACTACCCGGTAGTGAAGGAAATGGGTAATGGGCTTAAGGCTATTTTTAAGTCTGATTGCTCATCAGCTTAAAGAGACTATTTGAAGTTGTGGAGGGTGGGAAATGGTGCAATGGATGGTGTTCTTGCGCTGGAGTAAAAAGGAAAATGAATTTTTAATGAAAATTAAATATTAAAACATGTTTTTAGATATATTTTCTTTGATCTGTTTGAACCTTCCATCAACCCATTCGAGCTTACTGACTGGGGAAAAATCCGCTCGAGGTAAAGTACACTTGGCGATACCTACCCCACACCTCTTTGAACACATATTTAATTTTAACCAAGCCTAGTGATATATTAAATTCAATCTATTTTTATAGAAAAAAGGACGAGGAATTCAGAGATACCATCAGTTTTTTCATAGGTTAGACCGTTACTGTGTTTTAAAAATCCAAACGTGAAAATTGCTGTCTGTGGGCTTAATAATTTCGAACTTCGCACTTTACTCTAGATCTAAATTCCATTCAGTAGATCAGTAATACTCAAACTAAAGCCCGCAGGTCATATCCGGCTAGTCAAGTATAAGTTACTGCAAAAACGGGCTTACCCGATTTGTTAAAAAAATTTCGTTCTTTAGTAAGGTACTTTTGTCTTTTTTTTAGGGCCCTACGGTTGTGGGAGGGACAGTAAACATAAACTACTGTCTCCGCTATGATCTAAGTGACATTTATGCCAAGTTTTATCAAGATTGGTCATACTGTTTTGATTTTTATTCGGGACATACATACATACGTACATACATTCATACGCCTTACTTTGTGTTTCATATTGTAGATAGATTTCGAAACATAACCTTGACCTCGTCAGGACCGACTTGGAATGAGTTCTAAAGACCATCACGTGGAGAGTCATCAGGCAGGCCACTCACCATCGAGAAGAAACAGTCACGTCATCGACGCCAGCCACAACGTAACTCACCACCAGCATCAGCACCAACAACACCCGGAAGGACAGGCTTACCACGGGCCCGAAAGAATCCGTCGCCTGAGTCAACACTCTAAGGAAACCACCTTTACGGTAATGAGAGAGCGCAATTGTTATGTTTAAATTGATCAAAATAGCCAAGCTGCAACGTATACAGAACAACGCCGCTCGAATAGTCCTTAAAAAAACTAGACAAGATTCTGCTACTACGCTCTTGCCCACGCTCCATTGGCTTCCCGTGAAAGCGAGAATCGATTACAAGGTCGCCACACTTTGTCATCAGTGTATATATAACAACGAGATGCCCTTGTATCTTAGCGAACTGATTACTCCATATGTCCCTCAGAGAGCCCTGCGCTCAATGGACTCAACGCTTTTAGTAGTGCCACGTTTCTCCCTCAAAAGATACGGTCTGCGGGCATTTTCAGTTCACGGACCAAAGGTTTGGAACTCACTCCCCATTGATCTCAGACAGACAACATGCTACATTACTTTCAAGAAGAACATTAAGACCTAACTGTTTAAAACGTTTTTAGATTAACTGTCATTTTAGCTGTCGTGTTTGTAATGTTATTACAGCGCCTTGAGTCTACATTTTGTTTGTTAACAGCGCTTTATAAATAAATAAATTATTATTATTATTATTATTATTAACATAATACAGGAATTAAAGAGTCATATTTATAACCTTACAATCTTCAGTGGGGATATGAGTTTCCCACAACGGGGAGTGGTTTGACGAAGGTTTTTCGATATCCCCAGTATCAGAATTGTCACTGGGTACGACGCATTCCTCTACTACTACGTGGGGGGACGGGTTAGATGGAGCCTAGCTCATGGGCGCACAAGAGCCGCCCGACTCAGCCCGCGAAGGCCGTGCCAGTCAGCACAATTTTGCCCATTAGAGAGACCCGCGAATCAGCTCCAGGAGAACCCGACCAACCCTAGAGTTGGTGTCCAGCGCTATCCGTTTTTCGGAGAACCCGTTAGGTCCCTTACTCACCGTTGCACCGGGGCCCCATAGGGGGGAGGGGGGCTGGACATAACCCCTTTGATTGGACTTTTACACTTGCCGGCTGCTCATTCATCAGCGGCAAGCAACCAGTACCCTTGGCC
The DNA here is from genome assembly GCA_030265305.1 of Biomphalaria pfeifferi. Classification (NCBI taxonomy): domain Eukaryota; kingdom Metazoa; phylum Mollusca; class Gastropoda; family Planorbidae; genus Biomphalaria; species Biomphalaria pfeifferi. The sequence continues at coordinate 2,780,675 of JASAOG010000004.1, forward strand.
ACCCCTCTGGAGAGCAGGGGTGTTCACTCGGCGACCACGCTGAGGTGGCACTGGAACGCCGAGTCAGTGGGGATCATCCTCTCCGACCGTCCATTCTATCCCGCTACTGCATTTTTTGTTTCTTTTACAAACTTTACACAGAGACAAATAGTTTGTACGTTTTGGATGTTCCTTCAGAGTATTAGATTACTACATCTGTCAGGTTCTTTTCTTGGCTCCTCTAGGCTGTGATGGAAACGTGTGATGGACCTCATTCACCAATCGTAAACAAACATTTAGCCACGTGATTCTCTATCTCTTCTATACAAATTACGTAATCCATAAAGGCTGTCACGTGATACGTTTTTTCCCCCCATTGTTTTATCACGTATCATCACGTGGCTAAATGTTGTTTGCTTACGATTAATGAATGAGGTCCATTTCTATTATTTCGACCTGCACAGATCTACAAACTTGACAAAACTTGAGGACTGTTCAATAAATAATCTCTTAACGTTACTGAAAAAGACAATAACACTTCACAAACTTCAGCTCAATAAAAACAATAAGTCAAATATCCAATAAGTTAAATACCCAATAAGTTAAATATCCAATAAGTTAAATATCCAATAAGTTAAATATCCAATAAGTCAAATATCCAATAAGTTAAATATCCAATTAGTCAAATATCCATAAGTTAAATATCCAATAAGTTAAATATCCAATAAGTTAAATATCCAATAAGTTAAATATCCAATAAGTTAAATATCCAATAAGTTTAATATCCAATAAGTTAAAAATCCGATAAGTTAAATATCCAATAAGTCAATAAGTTAAATATCCAATAAGTCAAATATCCAATAAGTTAAATATCCAATAAGCTAAATATCCAATATCTCAGACACAGTTATAGCCAATTACGAACTAACGTCTTGTTCCACCACAAGATAACAAAGAACACGCTCTCTCTAACATACAAGGAATGCGAAAAACATTCCGTTCACATCACGTGCAGACTGTTCACATTCATAACCTGGGAGTTCATAAACAAAGGGATATAACTCTTTCATATCAAGGTTACAACAAGTAAACAATACATTCAATCTCTACTTACGTACCCCTGACAACATCCTTGCCCCAAGCCTCTCACGGTACGACTGGTGATGGCGGCGTCAGGGTTCAAACCCGGGATCATTGAGACGACAGCGCATTTCGCACGACCAGGCAGCTCTCCAAACTGGGGTTTTAATCAAAGTTATTGAACAATCTAATTTGCTTTGCTATGATTACAGAAAACACAAGAATGTCATATTTATGAGACAATTCAATTTTTAATTTCCAGTTTTTGGTTCGGGAGGAGGGGGGGGGGGGGGCTATCCTTCCTATTTGATTTCATTATTGGCTTTCTTTACTATTATTTAAATATTTGAAATAGCAAAACGTACAAATGTGCCCAACTGTTGTATCCTGGTTAAGGTTTCAAAAAATCGCAGCCCCGCTCAAAAGATCTGGATTCGCCTTTGCTCGCTCAAGCATTTACAACTTTTTCAAATCGGTAATGTCTTAGGTGGATATTTTTATTACAGCTAATCTGGTAATGTCTTAGGGGGTGTTTTTATTACAGCTAATCTGGTAATATGAAACCGAGTTTTATTTAAAACGCTTTGACAAAAAAGATTTATGAAATAAAACGGGAAAGTGACTCCGAGGGCGAAGCTGGCGTTACATTTGTTATCAATTTTCTGACATAATTGGCATGGCTTGAAATATTTCTAGTACGACCATCCAGACCTCGAGAAAATGCTTGAAATGTTATGCGTACATGAGGCTGTGGGTTGAAGTATTTCCTGTGTCAACATGGCGCCGGTCTCACAGTCCCAACCTCGCTGACACTTTCACTGTAGACACGATAATTTAAAATGTGATTTTGTTTCCTACATTATGATGTATTCTTGTAACACGATATACTGATAACCCAGATTGATGATGATAATAATAATAATAATAATAGAAATTAGAAATATAATTCAACAAGATTCGGCCATTTTGACATGCGTGTGATTGTGAGTGTGAGTATGTGTGTGTGTGTGCCACCATTTTTATTTGAAGAGATAGACCTGCGTGGTATTTTCTCCGAATGCGCGTAACATGCTGATTCGGAAGTGCCGTAATTATAGATCGAAACAACTTTAAAAAACAATGATGGGACATAGTGTTGACATACTTTGATTGAGTTTAATACCTTCAAACTCAAACCTTAAACAATATGGGCCTACATACAGCACATATACAAAGTAGAGACATGAAACAATAATACACAAATAAACAAACCTACTGTTTACTTAAAACTAGCGAGATCTAGATCTAACTTGCTAAGCAATGAACTCTAAGCTCCCTCTAAGTTTATCCCATCTTTGATAACTTTTTTTTATTGAAGTCACGTCAAGCCACACACTTACCGATACTAGATTAGAGATTACAACTAAAATATTTATTACACACTCTATATTTATTGAATCGTTACGAGACGATGTTACCATAGATAAAATCTTCCAGCCATTTTAGAGTAACCATAACCTAAGGCCACACATTAATAGATCTTAGTGCAATGCTAATAACATTAATCGTACCACGAATTCAATCAAAAATACATTACATATTCATTGAAACTATTTATCTTTTCTTATAAATTAATGAAAATAAAAATATTTACATCTTAGAAGTATCCATGTGTTAATCTAGTTATCTTTGTTATTTAGAAACTTAAACTATGCTAAGTGGTTGGTTTTCATGGCTGATTCGGGCAACCCATTCTTCCACAAGGGAACATACACATATGTACATGTTTACCATAGCATATGAAATGAAAAATATACTCTTATCTTTGTGTTTTTTAGTATCTTATTAGGTAGGTTTTTTCTTAAATCAATTTGTGATATCTGAAACATTACCACTTAAAGTCTGCCCTGAAGTGTTTCTAATATTGTGATCTTACTTATGGTGTTTCACTAGTCAAATGGGAATATTCATTTGTTATAAATGCCATAACTCTGCGTCTTTTTTCAAAATTGAGTTCCAAAGTCATTTTCAAACTCTGTCCTTTGCATAATACAATGTACATGTGAACATTTGTCCAGGGTCTAAGTTACCAAAGTCACCATCTCGAAGTGGGAGACAAGGAACACAGAAGGACAAGTCGTTATTCCTTTAGCACTGAAGGGGGAGATCATCATGAGGGCCTACGAAGGGCAAGTCAATTTAGGTGAGTTATCGAATTTTTTACTCTCTCATGCAGTGTATATTGAGTATTAAGAATGTTAACATTTTATGTGCAATTCTTCAAGTTTGTTCTATTTAAAGTTCACCATTATTGCATATAAATATATTTATTGCACAATGCTGAAACTCGAAATCTTGTGTTTCTTTAACATAGCCGAGACAACTATCTGAAGAATGCTCTAGGGAGACATCACGGCAGAAGAAGTATCTATCGTAGAGAAGTAAGTAGTTTCAGTTTTATTTATCTACTACAAACCACTTATATAGGCCAACAAAGCATAACATTTGTCAGCATTACTTGATCTGCACTCTGAAATTGTGATTTAATTTGTTTGGTCTGTACCTTTCATCGTCACACTATAATGTAGTTCTACACCTTCTCAGTACAAGTTAGCGTATCATACAACCCAGTGGACCAACCTTTAACTTATACAGTGGATCAATCTTTAACTTATACAGTGGATCAATCTTTAACTTATACAGTGGATCAATCTTTAACTTATACAGTGGATCAATCTTTAACTTATACAGTGGATCAATCTTTAACTTATACAGTGGATCAATCTTTAACTTATACAGTGGATCAATCTTTAACTTATACAGTGGATCAATCTTTAACTTATACAGTGGATCAATCTTTAACTTATACAGTGGATCAATCTTTAACTTATACAGTGGATCAATCTTTAACTTATACAGTGGATCAATCTTTAACTTATACAGTGGATCAATACAAAAGGGTTGAAAATATTGTACATCATCTCCAGGTCCTCTGTGCGATAACAGCCTTTCAGCTCACCAACAAGTATTAGAAAACATTAAATGTGCATATTTGACTCTGGAATTACGTTGCAATTACAATTTTGTAATTCTAGATGTGAATCTAGTGGCACAACATCCAAGCAGGCATGTTAGGGTGAATATGTAAAGTCAGCACCAGAGTCCAAATTTAAATAGAGAAGATAGTGCGAGAATGGGGCGGGAACTTGCGGGTCTTGTGACCCTTGACCTCTGACATCAATTGCGAGCAGACGAGTAAACAGTAATCAAGAAGATTCTTTTTTTTTTTATGGCAGGGGGGAGGGGGGAATCTGGATGATCGAAAGGTTTGTTCGCTTGGTACCGTGCCGCTGCTAGACGAATCGGATGTTCATGGTTCCTGCCCTGGTCAGAAACGCTCTCTATGTAGTACATTTAACTTTTTTTTTTTGCTAAATTTAATTTAATGCCCCAATATCATACCTTAGTGTGCCTCAAAGGTCTAATAGATTGAAGGATAGATGCGAAAGTGAAGAAGCGAAGGTGAAGAAGTGAAGGTGAAGAAGTAAAGGTTAAGAAGTGAAGGTTAAGAAGTGAAGGTTAAGAAGTGAAGGTTAAGAAGTGAAGGTGAAGAAGTGAAAGTGAAGAAGTGAAAGTGAAGAAGTGAAGGTGAAGAAGTGAAGGTGAAGAAGTGAAGGTGAAGAAGTGAAAGTGAAGAAGTGAAAGTGAAGAAGTGAAAGTGAAGAAGTGAAAGTGAAGAAGTGAAAGTGAAGAAGTGAAAGTGAAGAAGTGAAAGTGAAGAAGTGAAAGTGAAGAAGTGAAAGTGAAGAAGTGAAAGTGAAGAAGTGAAAGTGAAGAAGTGAAAGTGAAGAAGTGAAAGTGAAGAAGTGAAAGTGAAGAAGTGAAAGTGAAGAAGTGAAAGTGAAGAAGTGAAGGGGAAGAAGTGAAAGTGAAGAAGTGAAAGTGAAGAAGTGAAAGTGAAGAAGTGAAAGTGAAGAAGTGAAAGTGAAGAAGTGAAAGTGAAGAAGTGAAAGTGAAGAAGTGAAAGTGAAGAAGTGAAGGTGAAGAATTGAAGATGAAGAAGTGAAAGTGAAGAAGGGAAAGTGAAGAAGTGAAAATGAAGAAGTGAAAGTGAAGAAGTGAAAGTGAAGAAGTGAAAGTGAAGAAGTGAAAGTGAAGAAGTGAAGGTAAAGAAGTGAAAGTGAAGAAGTGAAAGTGAAGAAGTGAAAGTGAAGAAGTGAAGGTGAAGAAGTGAAAGTGAAGAAGTAAAGGTGAAGTATTGACGATTAACTGGAGATGACGAAGTGAAGTTAAAAAAAAGAAGGTATCGAAGTGAGAGTGAAGAAAATCGACACGTTTTATCAGTTGACACAGCTAACTCAGACATGTTCTATCTAGTAGAGCATCTATAAAATGTAGTATAATACTAATAATACTAATCTATTAGGTTTTCTATGAGTACTTAAATGCAGGGGCGGACTGGCTATATGGGCAATCGGGCAAATGCCCGGTGGGCCGGTACCCAAATGGGCCGGTAGGGCCACCGAAGGACCACATGGATACCACTATGGTACATATCAAATTGTTAAAGGTTTTATACTATTCTCTTCTAGAAAGGCCCCTCTGAACGTAATGTTTAAAAAGAAATCTTTCACAGACTCTACAGTGTAATAGCCTACTAGTTTAATTTAACATTTTCCGAAATAATGCAATAGCCTTCATCCGTAGACAGTGCCACTTGTTGGCTTCATCCTTTTAGGGTCTACATACTAAGCGATTAAAAAGCAACATACGGTTTTTATTTCTTATATAGATATAGAGGTCACTGTAAGCATGATTTCGAGGACAGCTAGACCTAGAATTGGAGGCTCATAATATGATATAGAATTTGTGTGCCGAATTGTATAGAAAGGCCCGGGCCGATTTTGACACCCAGTCCGCGCCTGGTTAAATGTTATGTTTATGACTACTTTAATATTGTCTCATGATTGCTATGTTGTTGTTATTGACCAGCATGACCTACATAGCGAAGGAACATCCGGGGAACAGCCTCGCCACATTGACTACGAGAACACGTACAAGCTGGAGCCGGAAGCGACCTTTAACCCGGAGAGGGTAGAGTCCATCATTGGTACGGTCCTGAAAGAAAACTTGGAGGGTCAGACCTACCAGAGGCACCTCATGGGCAACCGTTGCCTATTGTTAAGCGACATCATTAAAGTAAGTCTTTTAGGCATTCGTTGTCTGTTAAGTGATATTAGAGCACGGAACTGGCTGAATGAATCAGTTAAGTAAACCAATGACTTAGCAGATTAAGTCTCTGAGTTGTATGTGGACTGGAAATGTCTCTCGATAATAGGGCTCAACAGTCACCCAAGCAAGTGCCCCTTTACCTGCATTGTATGTGGCCTGGAATGTCTCTCAAGAATAGGGCTCTACAGTCACCCAAGCAAGTGCCCCTTTACCTGCATTGTATGTGACCTGGAAATTCTCTCAAGAATAGGGCTCTACAGTCATCAAAGCAAGTGCCGCTCTACCTGCATTGTATGTGACCAGGAAAGTCTCTCAAGAATAGGGCTCTACAGTCACACAAAAGGTGCTCTACGAGATGAATCGTTCTACGACTGATGGATGTCGACAACTAGTCTGCGAATTAGAAACAGCGCATTTAAAGAATTTGCTAGCAGAATTTTTTTAAAAATGCTTTGTCACTTATCTAGTAGCTGATAAATAGTCTACTAAAGTTAATCACTAATAATAGCAAATAATCGTAGAGCGTTAATGGTGGGCTTTTTTAAATCACATTTAAAAAAAATAATTTTTTCTCAGGAGAGAGTGAAGAAATTGAATCTGCCTCGATTTAAAATCGTGTGCGTTGTTTTGATTGGTGAGAACAAGAAGCAGACGGTGATGATCTCTTCCCGCTCTCTCTGGAACCAGTCATGTGACAACTTTGCGTCCTGCGAGTACTCCAAGGGAAACATTTACGCCGTAGGGATGGTGTTTGCTGTTTACCAAGAATAGTTTTAGAACCGCGATAAACGTCACTAAACAGCTTGTATTTTAAATCTAGGGAATTTCCAGGAGGTCCTAGGAGTCTTGCTTTTATGTATATTAAAAACCTATTTGTAAATCAAATTTAATAAACAATATGACTACATTGAAAATTTCCAGTCTGACATTTTTACTTTAAAAATTATTTGTTTTTCTTTATTAGTGCTGAGTATTGGGTGTTATTAAAGCTCTAGACAGTTGAACCAACCACACAGCTACACCTTGTATGCCATGTTGTCTCTTGACACACGAATTTTGTTTAAAAGAGCTTGAATTCCTCTTAATTAGCAAAATTAACTTTATTTTAAGAACAAATACTTACAGGCTTTCAGTGTCAATATAGAAATATAAAAAAAGCAATAGAAATCAAACTTGAGATGTTATAAGAATTCGATTATTGTTTCTCAACTCAATGGACCTCATTCACCAATCGTAAACAGACAACATTTAGCCACGTGATTCTCTATCTCTTCTATACAAATTGCGATCTAATTTTTAATACACAGTGGCTATCACGTGACAGTTTGTTTTCGTTGTTTTATCAATATTATCACGTGACTAAATGTTGTTTGTTTACGATTGATGAAAGAGGTCTATTAAATCTTCTTTTCTTGTCACTAATTCACATGGGTTTCTGCCTCATATTATCTTATACATTACAGACGTTACTTTATAAAAAAGACGATAATTACGTTTTACGCATTTCATGTGGCAATCTAGCCATGCATGTCTTCCTCTTTCCTTTTTTTTAAAAATATTCAGTTCATGAATCTTAGTTAAAGTACAGATACTTCACCAACCAACCACAACACATACACGCACCCTGTCTAACATTTGGAGAATTTTATTCCATTTTAAATAGAAACTGCTTCTAGTTTGTAAACTTCAGAAATCTGTTCATTTGTTATTGAGCACAAAAAAAAATTATAAATTTATAAAGGCTAGTGCAAGACTGGCCAGGTGTTTGATGGATTTCTCGTCAGAAAAAGTAATTACATTTATGTAATTTTTTAAGCACATGTCATAAATGAGTTTTCGATTTGTGTAAGCCAACTTCGATTACGATGTGTACCTGGCTCAAGACGTGTACGCCTACCTGGATCAAGATGTGTACGCAATAATAATAATAATAATCTTTATTGTCCGTATGGAAATTTGTCTTTCAATTTGTGCATTACACCAAACAAAAAACATTATAACTATAAGAAACCAAAGTGTACATTCACACCAGACTCACTCATAATTTACATGTGACAAAGTTTATACCAGATTGTTCTTATTTAATGATTTGATTGCCAGGGGAACAAAAGAGTGTTTGTGTCTGTTTGTCTTTGCATTCGGTGTCTTGTATCTCTTTTGTGATGGTAAAATCACAAAATCCTGACACAAAGGGTGATTCTTTATTTCGAGGATCTTGTTAGCTTTTTTATAGATGTTTGTCTCAAACAACTGCCCAAATATACGCATACCTGGTTCAAGATTGAGTAGGTACATATGGACCTAGTTCATGATGAAGGCCTACTATCTCTTTGTTTTCATATCATGTTTTCTTTTAATTGTAAGTCATTTTCTTTCCAGTTTTTTTTTTACAATACCTATTCAAGTCAAAGCTTCATGGAACCTAGAACTTGCATGGACAATGATCTAAAAAAACAAACAGCCCTAACGATTTTTCTAGAAATGTAACAGTTGATGTATATCGCTGAGAAAAGAATTAGTAGCTCGTTGGCCTCGCGGGGAAACTTAAGTTTGACCGTTATAAATTCACGGGAGTGAAGACACTTGCCTATATTTCCTTGACTTTCTTCACTCTGCTGGTCGCCTGGACAATGTCACGTGATCAATTAGTGTCAGACTAGAAGATGTAGAAGTAGATCTAGACTAGATCTTAACTAACTCTTTCTCTCCGTAATTATTTTCCACGATCCGATGGAATTATTTATTTTGTTCATCTGTAGTTCATCTCCATGTTATGATTAAACTTCTATAACTTTGTTATCCGAAAATATTTTATTTGGTATAGAATTGAAGGCGTCAACTTTCCTTGGCTGACATAGAAGAGAGCACCTGGTTGCATGCGGCCTCAGAACGAGACAGCTGGAGGTCACACACGAAGGTCGCGGGATACATTTGAGACCAAAAGAAAATCCGCTGCCGAGGACAAACGCAAACGGCGAAAAGAAAATCTAAATCGACCACCTGCGGACAATGGTTATGCTTGCCCTGGATGTGGCAAAATATGTAGGTCACAGCTGGGTCTGCGCAGCCACGGGAAATATTGCATTCCTCACTAATCTTCGAACTCGAAGACTAACCTTATTATTATTATTATTATAATTGAAGGGAAATAAATACAATTTTTATATAACACAAATTAATGTTTATAAAAAGACAAAAATTAATTTAATGGGGTCAAATCAACGATGGTATCGTCAAAGAGTTCTAAATCAAACCTTTAGGTCTAGTGTTAGATCTAGATGTCCATATAATGAACATACCAATAAATAAGCGCACTGCTAAACTTGCCTCTTTGGACGAATCAGAAATTGCTTAGACCTACTTTTTTTGCAGCAGTCGAGGTCACGAATTAAATTCCCGAATGGAATCAAAAATTTTTAAAAAAATTATTCTATTATAGGCCTACTATTTGAAGTTTAATAAAAGAATATATATATATATATATATATATAAAGTTTTTCTTGTTCTGCACTGTATCTTAGACCAACTTGTTATTCGAAGTCACATACTCTATCGAGAGGCCTATACAAGATACTAGACTCGAACCATCCCTATAGACGAAACACTAACCATATGGCGAGTTTTCTGGTCAGGTAACCACTGGGCAGTTTATCTCAGATATTGGACTAGTCACCAGAACCCAGCTTAATAATGAGTACGCAGACGAATATAATCCAACACGTGATGATTTTTTTCTGCTTTTTTTCTATTGCATACATCACCTTTTCTAAATGTTAAGACAGAGTGTCATTAAAATAACGCTGAGGACAATGAATGAACTGGGCCCTATTACAAAAACAGCTTGATTATTGCAAATAAATAGCGAGACTTTTATCTAGTTCTATGCCGTCTATCGACAAGTGGACACCGTCCGCACCCAGATGTCACCAATACATCATGTTGAGATTCTCCTCTCTTAATGAAATATCGGCGGTTTTATGGCTTTTTAAAAATATAATTTAAAAAATAAATTAAGTTATTTTTTTTTTTCGATCTATTTTTGTGTCCTGGTCGATTGGTTTCGTACTTACTTCAGCTTGATGGTCCACGCGAGACCAATCGTCATAGTAGGCCTGAACACTGACCTGCAACGTCGCAACTTGTGGGCAGCTTGAAACAATAGCTTGTTGCTACATCACAGGTCTGTACGATGTGGTAAGAAACAGATGACCTCAACATCATCAGACCAATTAATCGCAAAGTCTGAAAGGGGAACTTTTCTTTTTATTATTTTTTTTATTTAACATACTTTAACGTCCAATGATTAATCATGCGTTAAAAGATTTTTGCTTGTCCAAAACCGACCCGTCTGTTGACATGTTCCGCCACTACATCAACTGAGGTCATTATCCTAGCTGGTTCGTATTTGCTCAACCTACAGTCGTAATAGCTCTTAATTAGTGTATTAATTATTGAATCGGACAAGGGCTAATGCTTGCAGGTCATCGTGGGGTGTCCACTTACTGACCATCAAATTCAAGGGCGTGAAGACACTTGCCTATATTTCCTTGACTTTCTTCTCTCTGCTGGTCGCCTGGACAATGTCACGTGGTCAATTACTGTCAGAGTAGGAGACTTTCATGGCTATATTACAGTGCGCATGTTCGTCTTTGAACCAGGGCTTACAGGTAGTAGAGAAACGTAAGCCTACTCAAATTATAGTAAAGAAGAGTTCCTCTTGCAGACCAAGCGATCTATAATATGCAAATGATGTTAAGGTCATACGTCTCTTTGGCCAATGGTTAACGAGCAAGGGTGTCACGTGACCAACACAACGACCAGCCGCCTTTGCTTTTTCCCAACTAAAGTCAGGTACCCATTAGAGTTGGGTGCACTCAGAGGCGCCCTAATAATCCCCAAATTCAAAATCCTAGTCCTCACCGGTTCGAACCCAAGCGCTTAACCACTCAGCCACCGCGCCCCCTACTTTAATGATCATATGCATATGATCATACATTATATGCGAAGCAGTTTGAATCGTATTAATTACAACAACAACAAACAAAAAAAAATAATCTGACGGTGATTGAAATGTCCACTACATAAAACAATTTCTAAACGTGTATTTCATGTCTTTATTTACATTTTTTTTTGGTGCAATGGATGATGAATATGTGCTGATAGATAAATATCGAACAAGCAACATGAACAAAAAAGATTTGACTGTACAATCATAGAAATTCGTTAAAAAAAATATTATCATGTTTAGTTTCATTTATATCGTTGTCACAATGAAAAAAACAACAACATCAAATTGGTGCTATACAAATTATTCAGCCGCACATCTGAGCCTTATTTCCTTATTTAAATACTGCAAATATTTCTTCAAAAATGTTGCACATGTTTCGTATGTTTCTTCAGAGTTGAAGATATTCTACTTCCTATTCCAAACCTCCCACAGGACCACGGGAGATGGCAGAGGGGAGGGTGTGAATCCAGGACCATTGAGATGACCAAAAGACTGTCCAGCGTGTAAACCGCACGACCAGGCAGCCATGGGAAACAATAAAAAAATTTCATTTTGAAAAACCAAAACTGACTGGGGTGCAGAAATTGTAGACTTCAGTACGTGTGTGTGTAGATAGCCGTTTCTGTTGTCTTTATATTATAGTCTGCAAATTTTGTCACTGCTCAAAATTGACGTCAACTAATATGAGTTGATGATATTACGTATATGTAGGCTAATAAAGTTATACCTGTATCATATTAGAACTAAAGATAAGTCTTATCAAGGACTTTGAGAAATTCTGAATCTTGTAGTTTTTATAATGGCATCTCTCTGATTTTACGTCACTAGCTGGTAGCTTTGACCAGCTTTGACCAGTTCCCTTACCATCGGATGGACAGTGTCACGTAGTGTCGCGGCAAAGTCAATGTTTTTGCATACATAGGACTAGTCGATTATACTAAAACTAGTAAAGTAAAGTAAAGTTCCCCTTTCAGACCTTGTGGTCTATAGGACAGATCATGTAAAGGTCATCTGTTTCTGTAGCCTACGGTTAACAAAGGTGTCATGTAGCACAACGACCAACCGCCTTTATTTTTCCCTAACTAATGTCAGGTACCCATTAGAGCTGGGTGGACTCAGAGGCGCCCGAAGCTCCCGAAATTAAAAATCCCAGTCTTCACCAGGATTCGAACCCCGGTCCCCGGTTCGGAAACCAAGAGGAATATGGTGGTGGACCAAAATACAACACATTGTGTCCACATTTTGTGAATATATTATTGAAATTAAGTCTTGATTGGGTATTTATAGAAACAGAAGCCTCGGGTTCCACATTTGAGACTAAATGAAAATCCGCTGCTGAGGACAGACGCAGACGCGAAAAGAGAATGCAAACAACCACCGGTGGACAACGATTATGTCTGCACTGCATGTGGGAAAGTATGTAGGTCTCAGCTGGGGCTGCGTAGCCACGTGAAATTATGCACTCATCACTGATCTCCAAAATCGACGACAAGCCTTATTATTATTATTATTATTATTATTAACATTATTATTAAAGAAACACATATTACATTATGCATGGGCATTGTACAAGGCTTAGAATGCCTTTAACTAAATACATATCGTGATGGACATGATAAACTTTCACAATGTACAGGCAAATAATCTATATTATAATGGACGCTCATAAGGTGTAGAATTTATCTATTCTAACTCTACTATTGAAGAAGTGAGATTGCGGTCTTGTGGGTTGACTGAAATAAGTGAAGTAATTAACTAGTAATTTACCCCACAGCAAAGACTTGAAATATTATTTAAATATTGAGATATTATAACATTCCAAGCTTATATACAAAAAAAGGTTCTTTCAATACATTATATACTATAACAAGATATATTCTGTCTTAATACAAAAGTAACGTTGAAACTGAAACAATATACATCTGGTTATAACTTAAAAAAATGAAAACATTTTTTGGGGACTCAATTTAGCACGGACCCCAAATGTGCGAACCTATGGATGAAGTGATATATATATATATATATCGATTTAAAACAGTACATAATTAATCCAAAAATACTGGTCTGAGTTGACTACAAAATTAATTTATCCTACATAAAATGCTAGCCTACTTGTGGAATCTACAATAGTCATAAAAGCCAACATACATAAACAAAATGTTATGTAATGTAAACTTCGCTTGATTAAAGTCACCAACTCTTACAAATACCCAGAAACCCAGCCATCTAATTATAAAACTCGTCAAAAAGTACGACAATAATTAATTAGTTACGTACAAGTGAGTGCACGCAAACATTTCATATGTGTACAAAGTGTTTCTTGAAAAATATCTATAAAAACTAATGTACACAGTACATATGAATATATCTAAAAATTACTATACAGTTCAGTGATGACATTTAATGTTTTGTATTACATCTGTACATTTGAATATCACGTGACAGATACATGTTTAACTTTAATACATGCAGAAAGGCTTACAGAGTATAAATACTCGTGTATAGCCAAAACCTAGCCGTATAACTATAAAGTAAAGTAAATTTCTCCTGTCAGACCTTGCGATGTATAGGGCAGATGATGTAAAAGTCATCTGTTTCTGTGGCCCACGGTCAACGAGGGTGCCTTGTGGCCAGCACAATGACCAACCGCCTTAACTTTTCCCCGACTAATTTCAGGTACCCATCAGAGTTGGTTGGACTGAGAGGCGTCCTAAAAATCCCGTATATAGCCATACACAGCCAAATATAGCCTTACTTCACCGTAGGCAGCCATACATTGCGATATATAAACATAAAGCGTCGTATATAGTCAGACATTACCATACAGAGCGTAGCAGACAAATGAAGGAAGCAAAGTCGAGAATATATCTGTGAAAAGCCATCAGCAGAAGGTGATGAATTAACAGGGAGCATTGATTAATTTAAAACAGTGATGCTCAACGTAATTTGGCCTGCGGGCGATTTTAATTTCCGACAATCATGTCGCGGGCCACATCAATGAAAAGATACAAAAAACGACATGAAATTGACCTGAAAATACTTATATTAGAAACAAGTGGATCTAGTATTTACATTAATTAATGGAATTGTTGAAGTTTTATTTTTTCATTCGTCAGAAAATGACTTCATTTCTTTACTTTAAAATATGAGCAACATTGTAGCTATCATTTTCTTGTCTCTTTTTGGTATTTTCATATATTGTCAAATATTCTCATCAATCATTCGATCTGTAGAAGTAGTTTAATCAATCTTTTATTCCCACCTCAACCAAGAATGACGCCCTGGCTGTTTTATAATGTTTATATTGTAGCTTTTTTATTTTGTAAACAGCTACTCTTTCTTTGTAAAACAAGCTGGCGTAATATCATGTTCCACAAAATAAAATAAAAAAAAATGATCCATTCACTTTTCCTGGTAGATTTTACATTCAGAGTCCTATTTCATAAGGACAAATGTTTAAGGTCATGGTACCAAGCCTTCAGATAAATAATTAGGTCTCTAACTGTATAGATACATTTTTTTTAACCTTTTTCTGAAAGGGGGATTTTCAACATTTTTTTCTACACTTTGTGTCGACGTTCCGGTGGGCCGGATGGAACCACATGGAGAGCCGGATCTTGCCCGCGGGCCGCATTTTGGTCATCACTGATTATATACCAGCGAATCTTAAATGTAGAGTGGGGAAGAAGAAATATAAGCTATGGAGTTGAAATGTATAAGGTTTTAACCATAAACATAATATTATATCTAGACTGGAAATTGGAAACAAATTCTTATCAGCGATTGATCGATTCACAGACGTATTTATATAGTTTTTTTATGTACGTAACTCTTTTTCAAGCTGTAAGGGAAGTCGCCCCAGATCTACAAAAATCAATCTTTTCTGTCTTAGAAAAGTAATGACCTTTAGTTTTCAAAGTTTATCTTATCTTATATAATACAGAAATAATGCAAACTCATTTCTCTGATAACTAGATATATATATTCACGCAAATATATGAAATAAAGCCATTTCCTGTTAGTTTTCATTAAAATAATGTTTCAAAAATCCTAGATTGAAATAATTCAGGTCTATTGATTTTAATCATCTTATGTACATTCAAATAGATTGATTACCTAGATCTTTCTAGATTATGTATCAAAAAAATTGCAAAATAATAATTATGAGACGAGAGTACTCTTATTTTAAGTTCTCAACCACTGGATCTAGATCTAAACATTAAATTATGTTACATAGGTTAGGGTTGAAAAAAAAACTTTACTTCTTATGACTACTTTACAAAATAACGCCTTGTTTCAACTTTAAAAACTATTTTCACGACATTTTCTTTAAGCGTTAAAAGATATCCATGTCCAGTCTAGATATAATATACAATATATATATATATATATATTAAGGTCTATGGTTTTAACCCTTCACATGCAGAGACTTCATAACAAATGAGGTATTTCAAGAGAAGATTAAAATACATATTTGTAAAAATGTTTGTCAAATGTGTCGGATGTTCCTTCAGAGTTGAAGATAATTTAATTTACTTCCTAGTCCAAACGTCGTGCTTTCAATAACTTCCTGACTATCGTAAAAAAACAAACAACAACAAATAAATAAATCATTAACTCAAGTGGTATGAGGCGCGGTGTCTGAGCGGTGGCTTCCTTACCGAGGTCCGGGGTTTGAAACCTTGGTGAAGACTGGGATTTTTAATTTCGGAATCTTCGGGCGCCTCTGAGTCCACCCTGCTCTAATGGGTGCCTGACTTTAGTTGGGGAAAAGTAAAGGCGGTTGGTCGTTGTGCTGGCCACATGATACCCTCGTTTACCTGAGGCCACAGAAACAGATGACCTTTACGTCATCTGCCCTATAGACTGCAAGATCTGAAAGGGGAACATTACTTACTTTTTTTTTCGCCTAAATGACGAAATCTTCTATGGACGATTTAAATTTCGTAGTCAATTTCTCAGCCAAAGGTTCTCAAAATGTCTTCATCGAGACCTTAAGCTCAGGATATATGAAATGGCTTGATTGTATGAAATACCCTTGTCTATACACTTCATTTGTTAGACAGATCCTATTTCTCATCACAGAGCTCAAGCTAGTACTCAATGGCATTACGGAGAATCAGCAACGCACTACTTTTCCATGGTTTAGACAGAAAAGGAGTTAACAGTTCAGAGGCGAAGGGCTGTCTGGAGGAAGTAGGGCTCATAATAGATTAGATTATTTTTTTGTGTGCTCTGTACAGCTTTGAATGCTCTGTGAACTAAACATTTTATGCACACTATAAGACCAGAGCGTCTTTAAAGCAAATGAAATCAATTATTTACAAATGGAATGAATGCAGTGACATGCGTTTGTCTATACGTTTGATCATGTGACTTGTATTTGTGGGTTGGCTCTACACATTTGATTTCAGACATGTATTTGTGTGTTGACTCTATACGTTTGATCTTGTGACTTGTATTTGTGGGTTGACTCTACACCAGCGGTTCTCAAGCTTTTAAGCTCGGCGACCCCTTTTTACAATCCCCCACTCTGCCGCGACCCCCCCCCCCCCATACACCATACACAAATACAGAATTGAAAGGTAGACAATAACAATCAATATTTTCGATGGTCTTAGGCGACCCCTGGCAAATGGTCAATCGACTCCCAAAGGGGTCGCGACCCACAGGTTGAGAACCCCTGCTCTACACGTTTGATATTGTGACATACATTTATGTGTTGAGTCTAAACGTTTGGCCATGTGACATAATTTCGATATAAGTAATATAATCGAAGTTTATAAACAAACTCAATTCCTTATTCATGAAACTGATGGTGAACTACGATTTTTAACTGAATTTATTTGATCATTGAATGCTGGTTTACTTAAAATGGAAACTCAAAAAGATTTCCCAATTTACAACGAAATTAAAATGAATAACTGCAATAATCGAATGACATCGTTGTGTAATATACACACAATTTTCTTGTTATGAAAAAGCTCTCTGGTACTTAAGAATTATTTGAGTGCTTTGGCTTAAGTCTACAAAAATTGTCCGTTTTAGGAATGGTCCACCCAAACAAATACTTCCATTTTTTCCCCTTAAAACAATGAAGAGATTATAATCTTCTAGAAGGGATTTAAAATATAAAAGGATAAAAAAAAGGATAGAACAAGGATAAAATTACAATCCAAAGGGGATGAGCACTAAGATTCCAAAGGGGATGAGCACTAAGATTCCAAAGGAAAAGAGCACTAAAATTCCAAAGGGGATGAGCACTAAGATTCCAAAGGGGATGAGCACTAAGATTCCAAAGGAAAAGAGCACTAAGATTCCAAAGGAAAAGAGCACTTAGATTCCAAAGGGGATGAGCACTAAGATTCCAAAGGGGATGAGCACTAAGATTCCAAAGGGGATGAGCACTAAGATTCCAAAGGGGAAGAGCACTAAGATTCCAAAGGGGATGAGCACTAAGAGTCCAAAGGGGATGAGCACTAAGATTCCAAAGGGGATGAGCACTAAGATTCCAAAGGGGATGAGCACTAAGATTCCAAAGGAAAAGAGCACTAAGATTCCAAAGGGGATGAGCACTAAGATTCCAAAGGAAAAGAGCACTAAGATTCCAAAGGGGATGAGCACTAAGATTCCAAAGGAAAAGAGCACTAAGATTCCAAAGGGGAAGAGCACTAAGATTCCAAAGGAAAAGAGCACTAAGATTCCAAAGGGGATGAGCACTAAGATTCCAAAGGAAAAGAGCACTAAGATTCCAAAGGAAAAGAGCACTAAGATTCCAAAGGAAAAGAGCACTAAGATTCCAAAGGGGATGAGCACTAAGATTCCAAAGGGGATGAGCACTAAGATTCCAAAGGGGATGAGCACTAAGATTCCAAAGGGGATGAGCACTAAGATTCCAAAGGGGAAGAGCACTAAGATTTTGGCAGCAATGTTTCCGTGGACCTGGCTAAGTCTTAAGTATTTAGAGCTATTAACAAAATTCATTTAGAGTTTACACTAGCCGACAACTAGATATCCATAGAGACCGTGTGTGTGTGTATCTGAGAGAGAGAGAGAGAGAGAGAGAGAGAGAGAGAGAGATATGCTGCGTATTCATTTAATTTAATTAAGGAATTGATTGAGAATACTTGATATATAATTAGACTAAACCGAAAGGCAAAATTTTGGAAGAAACCTGCAGACGAGAATCAAAACAAAGGAGGAGTCCATTTTGTTTAGTGAAGATACAAATAGAATCTAGTCAATATTCTAAATGAATCTACATTTAGACATTGTGCATTTGAGATAGAATCATTTCTTGTTATGTGCTTTATTTCATTTGTTTGTTTATAAATATGATTAGAGAATTGTATTGTCTATATTTGGCGTATGTGCATACAATTTTGGACCCAGTGGCGTAGCTAAGAATTTGTCATCATTTGGGGACCCGGGGGGGGGGTTGACTTCTTTGGGGGCCTTTGCATTTTGCGTAATATTTAATATTTAATGTAAAAAAACACTCATTTGGTGGCCCCTTTAAGTTGGGGCCTGGGAGGATTTTCCAATTGGCCTGGTTATATATGTCACAATAATTTGGATAGTGTACTGCGAATATGTATTTACAAATATGAATTGCATTTTAATTACATTCTAAAAAGGTCTAAGTCCATAAAGAATTGTAAGATAATAATAGTAATAATAATTACAATAATAAAATAGACAATGAACTCAATCCTGTTTCATAAAAACTATCGTTTGGCAATGAAAGAGTTACAAAATAAAGCTAGGCGTACAAAAAGAAATACAGCATGTCATATATTTGTCATTGTTCATGATATAAGTCATTAAGCATTACCGGCCCATAGTTCAATGTATCTCGTGTTTCAATCTACGTCTGACACGTGATCTACGGGAGACATCGAATGTCTATCAAACGCCTTCGGCAGACGATTGCATCTTAGTGCCACAAGACTGAACCTGTTTTGCCGAGCAAGGTAGCAGATCTATCCGCTGATTCGCTGGACATTTCATTAAGGCGTTTTATGTTGCTTTTTTTGTTGTTGTTGTTGTTGTTGAGACGTCTTCAAACCGTTTTTAACGTTCAGAAAAGCATGGCGGCTATACTGCAGGATTTGTGATGTGAGTTAACGCCCTTAGCTCCACTAACTCGTCGTCTGCAGCAATATGCGTCTGCGTGTTGTCGTTTCCGCTACTACTGCTTTTGTCCCTGAAAATACGCCAATAAAAAAAAATGCAAAATAATATTTTGTGCCTTCAATATTTCATGATCTCTGAAATACGAATATAAACAAAAATAAAGGCTTATATTTCTAATTAAGGTAAATATATTAGGGTTAACAGTGCTCTTCATTTTTTTCTGGACCAAACAATTTTTATGTAATTAATTTGACCTATAATTTAATGATTTATCTTAGGAGTCCCCGCGAAATACTTCTCAGCCTCAACGTGGTGCCTTGGTGGAAACGGCTTTTAGAGAAGATTAGGCCGATAGAGAAGATTAGGCCGTTAGAGAAGATTAGACCGTTAGAGAAGATTAGGCCGATAGA
Organism: Biomphalaria pfeifferi; assembly: GCA_030265305.1. Lineage (NCBI taxonomy): Eukaryota > Metazoa > Mollusca > Gastropoda > Planorbidae > Biomphalaria > Biomphalaria pfeifferi. Next base: position 2,800,499 of record JASAOG010000004.1, read on the forward strand.
GAAGATTAGGCCGATAGAGAAGATTAGGCCGATAGAGAAGATTAGGCCGATAGAGAAGATTAGGCCGATAGAGAAGATTAGGCCGATAGAGAAGATTAGACCGATAGAGAAGATTAGGCCGATAGAGAAGATTAGGCCGATAGAGAAGATTAGGCCGATAGAGAAGATTAGACCGATAGAGAAGATTAGGCCGATAGAGAAGATTAGGCCGATAGAGAAGATTAGGCCGATAGAGAAGATTAGGCCGATAGAGAAGATTAGGCCGATAGAGAAGATTAGGCCGATAGAGAAGATTAGGCCGATAGAGAAGATTAGGCCGATAGAGAAGATTAGGCCGATAGAGAAGATCAGACCGATAGAGAAGATCAGACCGATAGAGAAGATTTGGCCGATAGAGAAGATTAGGCCGATAGAGAAGATTAGGCCGATAGAGAAGATTTGGCCGATTGAGAAGATTAGGCCGATAGAGAAGATTAGGCCGATAGAGAAGATTAGGCCGATAGAGAAGATTATGCCGTTAGAGACGATTATGCCGTTAGAGACGATTAGGCCGATAGAGAAGATTAGGCCGATAGAGAAGATTAGGCCGATAGAGAAGATTAGGCCGATAGAGACGATTATGCCGTTAGAGAAGATTAGACCGATAGAGAAGATTAGGCCGATAGAGAATATTAGGCCGATAGAGAATATTTTGCCGATAGAGAAGATTATGCCGATAGAGAAGATTATGCCGATAGAGAAGATTAGGCCGATAGAGAAGATTAGGCCGATAGAGAAGATTAGGCCGATAGAGAAGATTAGGCCGATAGAGAAGATTTGGCCGTTAGAGAAGATTTGGCCGTTAGAGAAGATTAGGCCGTTAGAGAAGATTAGGCCGTTAGAGAAGATTAGGCCGATAGAGAAGATTAGGCCGATAGAGAAGATTAGGCCGATAGAGAAGATTAGGCCGTTAGAGACGATTAGGCCGATAGAGAAGATTAGGCCGATAGAAGATTAGGCCGTTAGAGAAGCAAAATAGAACCTCCATTGGATGCTTAAGGACAGATTCCATTGCACTGTCGGGAATGGAAGAGAACCCAGATAACCATGTCTTTATCCACACACCGTTCCCGAAGAGGGTCGTTTTATGGCGGACATCCGTACAGCTGAATTGGATCAGACAAAGAAAATGGCGGGTTTCTCACGTGTGCTCGGCCTACGGCGTTGCATTTAATCCACCCACAGACGGGGAGGGGGGGGGGGAGGGCGAGGTGGCTGAGTCGTTAAGCACTTGGCTTCCGAACCTGTGGTCCTTGGTTTGAATGTCAGGGGAGACTGGAATATTGAATTTCGGAATTCGTAAACGCGTACCCAACTCTAATTGGGGGGGGGGGGGGGGTAACTGACTTCAATTGGGGAAAGTAAAGGCGGTTGGTCATTGTGATGACCCACATCACACCCGGCTTTTTAACCGACACAATGCCTGAAAGGGGAACTTTACATACTTTTTTTTTACCCCTAAACAGAACAGCTGTTAAGAAGATGAAGGATCGACTTCCTAATCGATGCACAATGGACCTCATTCACCAATCGTAAACAAACAACATTTAGTCACGTGATCTTATTGAGAAAACAACGAAACAAACGGTCACGTGACAACGATCATGAATTAAACATGAGATCGTAAATTATATAGAAGAGATAGAGCACCACGTGGCGAAATGTTGTTTGTTTACGATTGGTGAATGAGGTCCCCATTGGCGCATTAGCTGTGGTCGGAACGGTGCCGTATTACACAGAAGAAGAATTTTAGAAGTCATTGTCTATTCTTGAGTGTGTTTGTGTGTGTGTGTTTGTGAGTGTGTATGTGTGTGTAAGAATGACTCAGAAAGACACAAAGATAGAGGCATATTTCTTATTCCATATACTAGAACAAAATTCGCACAAGCGCTCCTTCCTCCCTAGTGCCATTAGAGAATGGAAAGGGTTGCCTGAATCAGCCAGGAAAACCAACGACTTAGCAGAGTTTAAGTCATTGATAAACATGCATAACTAGATTGACACACGAAATGCTTAGGGCGCAATTATCTTCTTTTTTGAAGTAGCGTTTGTAATCTATAAGATAAGAGAAACAGCATTAAATCCTTATTTTAAAATGACGATTGGTTATATCGCGGTTATTTTCACTCAGACATTTGCAACATTATAAATTCTAGTTTATTGGTATACGAATAAAAGAATTCCAAGAACAAACAAAGATGTAGATCTACCTGTTGGCCACTGAGCCAGGGCGATGAATTCCATTCGAAACAACAGATGTCCTAGTGCTTCCGATGGACATGCTAAATCTGTAGGCTCTCACAAACGCTTTTCCTTTCAGGCATGCGCAAATAGCAAACTTGAAGGATTGTCGGAAATTCTTGGACATGAAAGCATAGACTATTGGATTCACGCAACTGAAGAGAGAAACCAAGAAATGTTTTTAGAAATACATAATTTTTACAAACACAATTTAACGATGATTTTTCTGTACTTAGCTTTTAAAAAGGATCTAAATTTATAGTGTAACTTTTATAATCTCTTATGCATCTGTTTTCAAATATATTTTAAAATTTATAGCAGTTGTTGCTTATGAACATTTGCCTCCTTTTTTTGTCACTAGCCGTCGTCGGAATGTTTCCTTTTTACTTTTCACTTGATCTGCCATTTAGAATTTTGAACAAACTTTTTTTGTTTTAAATATCGGCCTTAATATTAGTCAAATATTTTTTGGAAATTATGCTTAAAAAAATCTTTGTAATACTTCATCATAATTTGTATCTTGTTACAGAACTAGTTAATATTTAGTATGAGCTCAACTTTTTTTTTTTTCAATTGTCCTTGTAAAAAAATGTTAGTACAGATTGTTTTTCTCACTTATTGATGTCATTACAAGATTTTAACAAGATTTTAAGATTGCAAGCTCAATCCTATTATCTGCACAGTATCTTAGAAGCCAAATCAATTTTTTATGGTCACTGCATTTTCTTGGTGTTTTATTATAAAGTTGCTTGCTATATACATGAGTGTTGTCTCTTTCCAGTTTTGGTTGGACTTATGTAAGTTGTAAATTGTAAGACAAATTTCCATACGGACAATAAAGATTATTATTATTATTATTATTATTATTGTTATTATTATTATTATTATTATTATTATTATTATTATTATTATTATGTATGTTTGACTTTTGACAAGTAATATTTTTTTTTGACATCTGAAAATATGAATAATTTTGTTCATATTCGTATATGGGGGGAAGGGATGACTAGTGACTTAAGCTGGAATTTTGATTTAAGTGAGAAGGATTCGCGCAACACGTCGACCTCACTCTCTCGCCCTAAAAGCCCATCCTTTTCCGGAAACAAGATTGGGTCAAGACGTCCGGGGATGTGTTGACGTGCAGTGGATGACCAGAGACTTTCTGTGTGTCTTGTCCTGCTCTTGAGTGCTCCACAGCATTGTGCTGGTATTTGCCTTTCTGTCCGATTTGTCTAGTTTTGTGGCAGGCCGCGAAGTCCAGACTTCACATACTAGGTTTGACAAAGCCTCAGTGTACTGAGTGCCAAGACACGTTCGATACCTCTAGCTGGTTTAGCCGGCCCCGGGTACGCTGCTCTGCCTCATCGTGGCACCTGGGTGGAAACGGCTACTTGAGGGGGTAGCTAGGCTAAATGAATGGCGAAACAACTCCCGTGGGGATGCCCACGGGTAGACGAGAGTCCACCTCTTGCACGGGCGGGGTTGTAAAAAAGTCCCCACAAACCTGTCACACATCCATGTGCTGTTCCTCAAAGGGACCGTTACATAAATGGCAAGTCCCCCACGGTTCGCTTGGTATAACGAAGGAAAATGGCGAGCCTCCCGGTGTCCTCGGCCTTCGGCCATGTGCAGCCAAGCATGCATCGGGGGCCAAAGGCATTGGAAACAGCAATGCTTTACATAGACATTGGCTCGGGTCTCTCTCAAACAGAACTGTGTTCAGACAGGTTTGTTTTTTTTACTGTTTGGCGTCCAAACAGGTTTTTTTTCAAACTTAGAGCTCGAAGATCCTTCGGCTCAGCTCTTAAGACGATCAAACGGTTTAGCCGGCCAGTCAAAGCCGTTTCCCGAGTTTGGCCGCTGCGCATGCTATAGCTTCTGGGAGCCACAGGTGAGAGTTGGGTACCGAGTGGGAACCAATAGTGAGTCAAGCTACCCTCAATCGGATTCAATAGAGGGTACGACTGCCTGTCCACTAGAGGTGCTACACCTCCTAGATATTGTTTGTGAATAGAACATTATAGATGTTTAATGTCCTATTTCTAATAAGGGAAGCGTGGTCGCGCGGCTAATATGCTTGAACTTAGCCTGCCGTGACTACCTATGAAGGGGTCCCGAGGTTCGACAATTGACTTAAGCAGAGTAGTGTTTACTGAGTGCCTAAAGGCAGCACAGAAAACATTCTCCCCCCCCCCCCCCTTCCCGGTCCACAAATGAGACTGGACCATAGCACTCTGAGCATGATAAGCATGAAAGTAGAGCTATATAAAAGCTATAATTATTATTATTATTAATTATTATAATAGTTGTAAAAATGGCGTATTTTTCTGAAAAAAAAAAACTGCTTGCATGGTTGATTTAAAAAAATTAAATTTGTAGCCTTCAGAAAAAAAAAAAGCCATCGCATCAGAACTTTGAAAGATCTATATAATCATGATGTCGAATTTTCAATAACCTTAGGTCACGAGAGCTAAATTTGTTTCATATGTTGGGACAAATTTATACAAATAATTTGTGCTATTAGAGTATGGAATGGGTTGCCTGGGCCAGCCAGGAAAACCAGTGACTTGGCAGAATATAAGTCATTGATTAATATCATTGAATAGATTGACCTAGGGACACGCGTAGGACGTAATCATCTTCTTTGAAGTAATGTCTGTATTTCAGAAGATAAATGTTTTGGACGGTCGTTGACTTGTAGCATAAACTGCTTGTAATCAAATAAGCCACTGTAGGTGTAATATTTTATTTAACTTGTAAACTTTGAAATAACTTGAATAAATTCTTTGTGAACAATATTAAATATAACTTGTATTACACTATAGACAAAATCAACTAGATATAAAATAAACCATTTTAGTAAACTTTAGTATAATATAAAACGGAATTTTGAACAAAATCTTACTACAAAAACACGTTTTTTCACTCTGGAAATTTGGAATCGTCTGTCCTACCCAACACAGCTGACGACAATGCCGCTTATTTTGCATCATTTACACTGCATAGCTGACCTCATCCCACTGTCACCATAGAAACTCACACAAACACACCTCATAACAATAAGATAAGATGAAAGATGTTATGGCTCATCCAGGATTGACTCAACTAGGGCTTAGCTAGGAATTTCCTATCGTTTGGGAGCCATGAGGGCTTGACCTCTTTTGGAGCCCCCTGCATTTTGCGTAATATTAAATTTTAAAGTATAAAAAAAAATAATTTTGGTGGCCCCACTCAAGTGGGGGCGAGGGGTGATTTTTAAATTCTCCCCCCCCATCCCCTATCTACGCCCCTGGACTCACCTGTTAATATAGGACAAAAGATGAAACGCAGTTCTCATTGGCCTCAGGGGGCCGTAGTTCAGCTGCTCGATGAGGTCAAACGCTACCAGGATGTTGTTGATGACAATGGGACCCCAGCAGAGCGTAAAAAGCACCACGACGGTCACCAGCATGACAATCAGCTGTTGGAAGAGCAAATAACTCAGTCAGTGGATTGAATGTGGTATTATTCCCCCTTTTGCAATCCCAGTTCTCCTCCTTGTTCTAATCTAAACAGAGTGTAACATCTTATTCAGAGGCGGCGCAAGCAGTAGCCTAAGGCAGAGCCCCTGAGCGAGTGTCTCCTCATGAGGCGCCGCCGTTGTACTTTCATCCCTCTTTCTACTACTGTTGTGTAAGGCCGTCCCTGATTTTAAATCAATTTATGTTTATACTAGAGTGACCAAAAATGTACATTTCCTAGGCCATTTTCCGAATGTGTGGGCAATATTAGGTGGACAAGGTTATCGAAAACAGGGAATGAGGGGGGATAAAAAAATGTTTTTTTTTGTTTTGTTGTTTTAAATCTAACATTCATTGGTTATTAAGAGCAAACTAATCTACATTGTGTGTTTTTTTTTTTAAAGTATTTAATATGCTTTTCTTGTTAATAATGCGAGCATACGCCAATGTTATCTTAGTTCATTTTGTAGTGGCAACAGTTGAGCAAGTTTATGAAAAGCAGTTTTGTAAAAAAACAACATTAAACAAATATTGTAACGAATCTCACTATCCAGGCTCTCTGCAAACTGCACCACACGACACCAGATTAAAGAACTTGACAACTCAGGGTTCCAAAGTAACGTAACAGTTTAACTTTTTCTCTCCGTAATTATTTACCACATTCTGGTGGAATCAACGCTGGTGTCGTCAATTAGGAGAGAAAGAGTTAATGTCCAATAAATTGCAGCCAATATGAACAATTGGCAACACGTAACACAGGCTGTACAAATATCTCTCCAACACCGTACCGACGTATCAACTCTTGCATTGGCCTGCTCCGTCTCGTTCCGGGATTGCACTGGGTTCAACAGTTCAGGACTGACTTCACACACTAGGCTCGTTCTGTGGGTCTCGATCGCAGACCAAGATCAAGACGCCAGCCGTCTTGACTGTACTTGACTGTACGCCACACTGAACCGTCGTAATGCTCCGTACACAACCACGCCGCTGAGCCACACTGAACTGTGCTGTTGTCGACCGGACTGTATTCGACCGGGATGTAGTGAACCATCTTGACAGCGACACCTCCGCTCTTTATATAGGGTCCCTAATGGCCTTCTAGAACCGGACAGAACGTCGCTCGACCATTCTGGGTGGTCAGATGACTACATCCCTCGTGACGCTCCTGAGCTCTGTTCACGACGCCGATCCTTTCCGAACCGTCATGTTGACACTCGTCTCGGCTGACCGTCGTAGCTCGTCACGGTTGACCGCTCGTCTAGCTCTGGCCTGGGGCGATTTGCGTCGGCTGACTACACACACACCACTACCCCCATCTGTGCCACCACCAGGTTTATTACAATATGAAATGTATGGCTCTATTTCGGCACTCTCCTATTAGATGTTGCCTAGCTTTAGAAAGATGGTGTTCTACCACAGGGCCGTCGTAGATGCTCTAAGTGAGCTTTATCGATAAATACCATGTGGTAGCAATGTGTGATGCTGCAGCCATACAGAATAAATTTACTTGAATTGTGGTGGATTTGGACGGTTATCGCATGTGGCGGCAAACTCTCTCTACAGAGATTGGTCAAAGACGACTTCCATAGCCCCCATCTATCCGTGCCGATCCATCAGGTATCCAAGGATCCCCTAAAAAATGTTCGACGCCATGTTATATGTCAATACATGTGGCCAGCCCAGGAATTTGCTCGGCCATCACCCAGCGCTCCCTACGTAACAAGGCAGGGGCTCTTGTACTCAAACTTTTATTCATTCAACATTTTGATCAAGTGTACAGACTCATCACAAAACTGTCTGTCCATCAATAGAAAAAAAACAAACTGAAGGAATACAAACATATTGTTATAAACCTGGTGGCGGCACAGATGGGGGTAGTGGTGTGTGTGTAGTCAGCCGACGCAAATCGCCCCAGGCCAGAGCTAGACGAGCGGTCAGCCGAGACGAGTGTCAACATGACGGTTTGGAAAAGGATCGGCGTCGTGAACAGAGATCAGGAGCGTCACGAGGGATGTAGTCATCTGACCACCCAGAATGGTCGAGCGACGTTCTGTTCGGTTCTAGATTGCCATTACGGACCGTATATGAAGAGCGGAGGTGTCGCTGTGCGTATAATCATCATAGTCTAGCTTTTAGTCGTATGAATAATAATAATACTATATGAGGTTTCCTTGCTCATATCACATGAAAACATGCGTTTTCTTTTGTTATTTCCACCCTTCTCTCATAAATGAATGATATTATAGCAGGCAAACGGTATAACCTTATAACTTTTAAAATTATGGGAATTTCAAGTGAGTGAAAATAAATGGTGCTGATGAATATCGAAACCTATCGACCTGCTCAGCTAAAAACTTATTTTTGTATTTCTGGTCAGTGCACTCTGAGCAGACTCCCATGATATTGGCTGAGTTACCTGTTTGGTCATTTTATTATCCTCCACTGTATCTTTCTTTCGATCCGTCCTGACCGACTCTCTAGCTCCGACCGTGTATGACGTACTAAGCAAGGAACTCTCCACGTCGCCTATGTTCGTTTGTACGCGTTCCTTAGTAACAGGGGTGATTACTCTGAAAATAAAACAACCAGCAGTCATTTAATGAGTTCATTTGTTGAAGAGTAACGAAGGGAGAGAAACTATGGCGTTCTTGATTTCTAGGGTTATGATTACTGAATTTCGAGCTATTTCCAGTGCACATGTAAAGGGTAACAGACATATATGTCGGATTATGTTGTATAATTGGGTTCATTGGAAAATATGTTATTGTGATATACACAAGATAGGAAAAATAAAACTGGGTTTTGTTACTTTAAAATTCAACAGACCTTGTCAAGCTGAATATAACGTTTCCCCATGCTAAACCAAAATTAATTTCATTATTAAAACATTAGCGTCATAGACTTCTATATTATATCTAGACTGCAAACCGGAAATAAATTCTTATCCGCAATTGATCTATTCACAGACCTATACGTATATAGATTTTTATGTACGTAAAAGTAATGATCTTTAGTTTTTAAAGTTTAGAAATAATGCAAAATCATTTCTCGGATATTCACGCAAATATATGAAACAAAGCCATTTCCTGTTTGTTTCCTAGATGGAAATAATTTATGTTGATTTAAATTATCTAATGTACATTCAAATAGATTGATTACCTAGATTTTTCTAGATTATGTATCTAAAAATTGCAAAATAATAATTATGAGACGAGGGTACTCTTATTTTTTATGTTCAATTACTAGATCTAGATCTAAAAATTAATTATATGTTACATAGGTTAGGGTTGAAAAAAAATAAAACTCTACTTCTTTTAACTACTTTCCTAAACAACGCCTTGATCCAACTTTCTAAAAAATGTTCACATTTTTTGTAGTGTTAAAAAAACCAGTCCAGTCTAGATATAGTATATATAAGTCTATGATTAGGGTTTAATAATTGAAATTTTTACAAATCAAACAAGAACATAAAACTAAAATGTTACTAAAGTTTTACACATAAAATGCGTAGGACGTAATTATTTCCTTTTTTGAAGTAACGTCTGTAAGTTAATAAATAAAGATAAGAAGAAAAATATTACAGATCTATTTGTGTCCACTCTTAAAAATAAACGTCTACACGCGTATACATGACAATAATAAAAGACTCATAATTGCCAGAAGTCTAGATGCATAGTTTTAAATATGAGACAGATATATCAATATTCTAATTTACTGAAAGCATTAGAAATAAACTTCAGAAATACTTAAATATTTCAACAGGAAATATCGATACAGAGACGGGGAACGTGATAGAGGAATCAAATTACATTGCAGTTGTGAGTCATGTTCCACTGGGGGAAGTCTACTATGACTCGGACCAAAGGGAAAGAAATAGACACGGCTTCACGACGCACGGTCTTGTCTTTCGTTTCCTTTCAAACTGTTTCTATTTTTAATTTTTAATAAATTTGAAACGAACGATAGTTTACTCGTCTGTTGAGATTTATTTTTAGAATTTTCTCAAGCTCGGCGACCCCTTTTTAGAATCCCCTTCGTGGCAGCGACCCCCCCCCCCTCTCCCCACACACACAGCAAAAGAAGAATAGACAAAAACAATCCATATTTTCGATGGTCTTAGGCGACCCCCGGTAAATCGTCAATCGACCCCCAAGGGGGTTGCGTCGCACAGGTTGAGAACCCCTGATGTAGGGAATTGAGACAATGGACCTCATTCACCAATTGTAAACAAACAACATTTAGCCACGTGATAATATTGATAAAACAATGAAAATTACGTATCACGTGACAGCCTTTATGGATTGCGTAATAGAGAACCACGTGGCAAAATGTTTGTTTACGATTGGTGAATGAGGTATATTGATGCTCCTTTCTCCACCCTTTTCTGCCCCCCCCCCCCCACTAGGATGCTGACATCCATAAATGCAGTATGGTTAAATACTTGTATACAGAAATCAAACAAATACCCTGTACTCCTCAAATTCTCACCACTAAAATCATTGCGAAAAAAAAAATGTTGAAAATGTTTTTACTTTTATTATTAGTATTATTATTATAGCTTTTATATAGCGCTACTTTCATGCTTATAGCATGCTCAGAGCGCTTTGGTCCAATCTCATTTGTAGACCAGTAGGGGGGGGGTATCTAGAAGTTGGTTTTCCGTGCTGCCTTTAGGTGCTGCCTTTAGGCGCTCAGTAAACACAACTCTGCCCGAGTCGGGTGTCGAACCTCGAGCCCCCTTCTAGGTAGCCAAGCCAAGTTCAAGCGCACTTGGCCTCTCGATCACGCTTCCCACTTTATAATTTTAGTGCATAGAAAATTAAATAATAAATGATTACAAAGAGAGTTTGCGTTTTACATAAACTCTGAGGAGGACCCCCCAACTGTTCTGCCCATGGGTCCGCTGTATTGATAAGCAATGCGGGTAACTAGCCAGGTTTCGATAGTTTTAAGATCGAATATCAGAAGTGATAAGCTACAAACAACTGACCAACGACCACAATTTTCATGCCACTATAGAACATTTGCTTGCAGAAGGAGTCAGACCCAAGAGCCTCCCAAGACTAACCTACAGAGATGTCTGCAAGCGAGACACGAGAATCACGTGCATCGACCAAAGTATGTGGAAGGAGATAGCCCAAGACCGGACAGCAAGGAGACAGACTGTACGTGCTGGTACGAACATCGCCAAGTGCAAAGGAAAGGAAGCTGCATCAGTCAAGAGAAAGAAGAAAGCTGCCCTGTCAGCTAGCCCTAGGACAGATGCATATACATACACGAACTGTGGTACACTCTGCCGCTCCAGAACAGGCTTGATCAGTCACACCAGATTTTTCCCCGTCTCAAGACGAAACCAAAGCCAGTGACTCTTCTGGGCGCATCCATTGTCTTCCAAGACAGAAGGAGCCATATATATATACACACACACACACACACACACACACACACATATATATATATATATATATATATATATATATATATATAACATTTGAATGAAAGGAAGATCTGAGTTTGCGGTTGAGTTTGATAGATTTTGAGTTAAACGCCCCTTTCAGGCCTTGAGATCTATGGGGCAGATGTAATGATTATCTGTTTCTGTGACCAAGTGTTAGCGAGGGTGTCATGTGATCAGCACAAAGACCTACCGCCTTTACTTTTCCCCAACTAATGTCAGGTACCCAAAGTACCCATTAGAGCTGGATGGATTCTTAGGCGGACTAAAAGTCCTGAAAGTAAAAATCCCAGGATTCGAACCCAATACAACTGCGTTTGGAACCCAAAAGCTTTACAACTCAACCACAGTGCCTCTGATTTTTGAGTTAATTAGCTTCTATTTACTGATTACTCTTAAAATAAGTAAAAAGTAGTCGAAAAAAAGAGACAAGTCAAACCTAAGATTCTGATTGTTTTTCTTCATGTTCGAAATCGCAGCTTCCGACACAAAATAAGAATTTCATGCGGCCCAGTTCAAACCCCTTTAATTGACGTTTTCAAAACACCGGTACGTACATCATTCTTCAGCTTCGGTAACCCGGGGCCCAGCCCAGGAATTTGCTCGGCCATCACCCAGCGCTCCCTACGTAACAAGGCAGGGGCTCTTGTACTCAAACTTTTATTCATTCAACATTTTGATCAAGTGTACAGACTCATCACAAAACTGTCTGTCCATCAATAGAAAAAAAAAACAAAACTGAAGGAATACAAACATATTGTTATAAACCTGGTGGTGGCACAGATGGGGGTAGTGGTGTGTGTGTGTAGTCAGCCGACGCAAATCGCCCAGGCCAGCGTTAGACGAGCGGTCAACCGTGACGAGCTACGACGGTCAGCCGAGTCGAGTGTCAACAGGACGGTTCGGGAAGGATCGACGTCGTGAACAGAGCTCAGGAGCGTCACCAGATTTGTAGTCATCTGACCACCTAGAAACGTCGAGCGGCGTTCTGTCCGGTTCGAGAAGGCCATTATGGACCCTATATGAGTGGAGGTGTCGCAATCAAGACGGTTCAGAAAGGAGGTTCACGACAAGAGCGCAGAACACGGTCGACTACAGCACAGTTCAACGGTGTGGTTCTGTACGGAGCATTACGACGGTTCAGTGCGGAGTACTGTCAAGTACAGTTGAGACGACTGGCGTCTTGATCTTGGTCTGCGATCGAGTCCGATACAACGAGCCTAGTGTGTGAAGTCAGTCCTGAACTGTTGAACCCAGTGCAAGCCCGGAACGAGACGGAGAGGCCAGTGCAAGAGTTGATACGGCGGAACGGTGTTATCGGAGAGATATTTGTACAGTGTACGTGCTGCCAATTGTACAGTATTGGCTGTTATTTATCCAACCATTAAAGCGTTACGTTACTCTGGAGCCCTGAGTTGTCAAGTCCTTAACGTTGGTGGTGTACGGTGCAGTTTGCAGAGAGCCTGGATAGTGAGATTCGTAACACTATTTTCGTCACTGAAAAGACTGATATTTAATGGCACCACTATTGTTGCTAAGAACTTTGTAGGCTGATATATGTGATGAGTGACTTGGTTGGAGCTAATGTAAGTCAGAGTTAGTTCACAAAAGTGAAATCATTGTCTCACTAATACACAGAGCTGCTCTTCTTTTTTTCTCCACTTTATTATCCTAAAGATAAATTGCAAAAAAACTAATTTTATAGTATCACAACAACAAATGTAAAAAACTTTTGTTCAGAAATTGTTCATGCTTTCCTTTTTTTTTCTGCCTTTGACGCATGGAAGTTCGCGTACAACCCACATGGGCTTACATCCCACACGAAATGCCTGACCTCCGAAGTTTTGAAGGTCATTGTCTTTATTTACTAGTAAAGTCCAACAGTCCTGGGACACATACGTTTTTATGGATGGTGTGTTGTCATTCTGAAACTGTGGGGGGGGGGGGGGGGGGGGGAAAGCTTGTGTATACAATATCCTATGGAAGCCCAAAGGTTCCAAGAAGTATAAATGTTTTTATTGGAGCGATTGAATTCCTGAAACTGTTTTTATGTACCACAAAGCGGGCTAATCAACACAAAAATTTGTTTTGTACATCACTCAGTCATAGGTCCCACGCCATTGTATACAGGCTGAACTCTATTACTATGAACGCTTTCCCAAATCACTAGTTGAGAAGCCTCCACAAGTTGACAGACCGGTACCGGTTTCCAGATGTTAACTTGTCGTCAACCACATTACAGTTTTAAATGTGTGTTGTTCACAACCCAGGCGCTGTTCCTCAAGGGGCCGTTACATAATAAATGGCGTGTCCCGCACGGTTAGCCTGGTATAGAAAAGAAAAATGGCGGGGGTCTTGGTAGATCTATCGCGCCTCTTACCGCGAGACTAACCCACCCGCCAGACAAAACAATGTACACTGTTTTCATCCAGGACGGCATGAAGGAGTTGTTCCGTTTAGCTAGCCTAGTTTGTAGAGCCGAAGGCTGAAATGTTTCTGACAGTTTAAGAAGTAGATTAAAATATTCAATTAAAGACGGAAATTGCATTGTGGTGGCTTTAGACTCTATGATTCTATATGAAAAAATAGTTTCAACTTATTTGCATAAAACATTGTTACATTCTTTTATTTATTCCCCTGACGTTGGAAACAATAACTATGACTTTGATTGGTCAGAATTTTTCTCACCTTCCGTGCCGCATATCCGTGCGCATGCCCGTGAACTCCCAGACCTTCAGACAGATGATGACGTAGGTTGTCACCATGACAACGATGGGGAGGACGAAGAGGAGCACCAGCATGTACAGCTCGTACGCCTTATGATGCGTCTGCTCCTGGAATTCCTTGAGGCACCAGAAGGCGGTCACCTTTAGACCCACTCGTTTGTGATTCTGAAAAAGACACCAAAAAAAACCCCCAAAACAACGTTATCCACAAATAACATTTATAAAAAAGATAAACAAAATTCACCCTTTGGGTAAGGATATTGTGATTTTAAAATCACATAAGACACCGATAGCAAAGACAAACAGACACAAACACTTTTTTGTACCCCTGGCAATCAAATCATTAAATATATACCATCTGATATAAACTTCTCACATGTAAATTATAAGTGAGTCTCGAGTGAATGCATACTTTGGTTTTCTACAGTTATGATATTTTGTTTGGTGTAATGCACAAATTGCAGGATAAATTTCCTTATGAACAAGAAAGATTTTTTTTATTATTATTAATAATAATAAAAAGAACTTTATATTTTGGGTTGAGAATGTACTCATACGACACTGGGAAAAGTGCCGGCCTTAAATAATTGGAGGCCCGAGGCGAAGTAAACAGGGTTGCACCAAATGAGAAGCAAAAAATTAAGACCGAAAAATACGAAATAAACTAAAAACTTTTCCTGTATATAATATTATAGGCTATATATCTAACTTAACAAATAAGTGGAAATTCTTAAAGCGCTGAGAGCGCTAATGTTTTATGGGACGATTCATGATCACCAGACCAGAAATAACGTCTCAACATTTACCTAAAAAATAAAGAAGAGATGGTCTTCTAACAAATGTAACCGAACAAGTAGATCTAAACATTCCTGGATAAACCTTGACAGATGAATCGTGGTAGAATTTAAGAGCTAGCCTAATAGACACAGAACCACAGGATTCAGCTATGTTTGAGATTTGATCCATGTTTGGCAAATTTGTTCTTTAAAAAAAAAAAAAAAGGAATTTCTTTTAGTCCTGTACCAATCTGGGGACCTAGACGGCTGCCTGGTTCGCATTTTTACCAACAATACTTCAAATCTTATAGTTGGCAACACTGTCGTGGTTTAAAAGCATAGGCTACTGGTGGGCTGGTAGCATAAAACACGAGCTCCGAATTTTCTACATTGCGTAAAACCTAAGGAATTACATATGTTGTTAGTAAAATTTGCATATTTTTACAATGTACTTACTTTCTTGATTAATATACCCTGCTTCTATATACTAATTATTAATGAGTGGATTTTTATTAGAGCTTTCAAAAAAAGTGTACTGGCCTCCACACAAATTCTGCACTGGGACCTCAGCATACTTAAATCCGGCCCTGACTCTTATTAACAATGCTTGAATTAGTCCAACCAATCATTCAAGAATGGTCCCACTACAGGTCACTAAAGTAACTCAATAAAAACACACCTGTATGTCATCAGTACTGTTTGTGTGACAGTTTAGGGAGACGAACCGTGACCAATCGTCACAGAAGGCCTGAACACTGACCTGTGACGTGGCGATGAGCTATTGGTTTCTAACTTGTCGGCCAGTGTTGTGGCCTACTATAACGATCCCTGACAGTCACGGAAAAACAAGCGTAAGCCCAAAGACTCGCTGACACGTTAAGTTATAAAAAACCCAGTTTTACTGCAGCAAAGACTTACTGACACGTTAAGTTTTAAAAACCCAGTTTTACTGCAGCAAAGACTTACTGACACGTTAAGTTTTAAAAACCCAGTTTTACCGCAGCAAAGACTTACTGACACCTTAAGTTTTAAAAACCCAGTTTTACTGCAGCAAAGACTTACTGACACGTTAAGTTTTAAAAACCCAGTTTTACCGCAGCAAAGACTTACTGACACCTTAAGTTTTAAAAACCCAGTTTTACTGCAGCAAAGACTTACTGACACGTTAAGTTTTAAAAACCCAGTTTTACCGCAGCAAAGACTTACTGACACCTTAAGTTTTAAAAACCCAGTTTTACTGCAGCAAAGACTTACTGACACCTTAAGTTTTAAAAAAAAACGAGTTTTACCATAACTAAGACAGTGGGCACTGCCAGGAGAAAAGACAGGATCCACACGATGAGGACGACGATTTTGGCATGACGCATTGTGCAGATGGTTCTCGCCTTGAGTGGAGACGCCACTGCAATCACCCTGTAGAAAGAAAGAGATGCATAGGCTTCTTCATCGTATAGCATAAGAAATTGAAGAACAAACTATCTGAAACATTAGGCATCGTACATTAACTCTGAGAGAAGGTAAAGTAGCTTAACTCTTTCTCTCCTAACTGACGATACCAGCGTTGATTCTACCAGAATGTGGTAAATAATTACGGAGAGAAAGAGTTAATATAATAATAATAATAATAATAAGGCTTGTCTTCGAGTCCGAAGATTAGTGAGGAGTGCAGTATTTCCCGTGGCTGCGCAGCCTACATATTTTGCCACATCAAGGGCAAACATAACCACTGTCCGCAGGTGGTCGATTTAGATTTTCTTTTAGCCATCTCCGTTTGTCCTCTATACTGTCCATACCGGCGTTCGTAAGGACATCGCTGTTTGTAGTACGGTCTTGCCACCGTATTTCCATGATGGAGCGCAAGCATCTTTGGTGGAAGCGCTCAAGAAGTCTTAGTTGTATTCTGTATAGTGTTCATGTCTCAGAGCGATATAGAAGGGTTGATAGAACCACCGCCTGGTAGATATTGATTTTATTAGGAAGGCGAAGCGATTTGTTCAGGCCAATTAATATAATATAATATATATATATATGTATATATATATATATATATATATATATATATATATATATATATATATATATATATATATTCTCTTCTTCGCTCAAGAGTTTGGACGAGATAAAGAAGTAAAGGAAAGATCACTCTTTTATTTCTGCGGATAGAGTTATCCCACGAACTATAAGAGCCTTGCGTGTAGCGAAGTCATACGGTAAATCATAAAAATTCTGTTTCCAAATAGATCACGCTCAATTGCAAGAATTAACAAATGTTTCAATCTATATTCGAGAATTATTGAACTAAAGAATGACACCCAAAAAAGACAATTTTTGTCTATATATTTCAGGAGATTCGTATGTGTTTTCTAAAGATTGTATTAATTTTCGGATATTTCCAGGACTTTTTCGTATATTTTGCAATTTCAGGAGATTTTCAGGAGCTTCTGGTAAATTGATAGGAGGCCGCAGGAAATCTGTTATAAGTTATACAATGGTTTAATTTAATAATTTATACACCTAGAATTAGCTCGGGTCCTATGAAAGTGCGGGGCCCACTGCTGTCGCATAAGTGCGGAGCCCACTGTGGTCACCTACAAAATAGCGGCGTATGCTACGCCGCCGGTCGACTAGTATATAATAAAGCTTTTCTAGTTCGAAGATTAATGAGGATAGCATCTCACGGAGCTAAGCAGCCTTAGCTGCGACCTACAAATTTTGCCACACATGCGCAGGCATAACCATTGTAGGATTTAGAATTTCTTTCCGCCCTCTACGTCTGTCATTGGAAGCGGATTTTCAATTTGTTTCAAATGTGTATCCCGCGGCCTTTGTAAGTAAAACCAGCTGTCTCGCTCTGAAGCCGCCTGCAACGAGCAGGTGCTCTCTTCTATGTCAGTTAAAGCAAGTTGGCGCCTAAGCAGGACTTTAAAGCCTTTCCGTGGGGCAATCTGTGACGTCGACCACCATTCAGCTCACCAAAAAAGGACAGCTTTTGGCATACGTTCGTCCCCCATACGGTATACGTATCCGTATATTTATATTTTTATTGTTACGATCTTCTCTACCAGGCCTTCTGCAAACACTACTTAACAACACAACAGCACATCTAACACAAGAACTTGACAACAAGAGCTTCAAGTAACAAAGTGGCGGTTTAATTACAAATACATCGACAGCCAATTCAACACAACTGGCTACATCAAATTCAAATGCTTTCTTGTGCTTTACAAAACTGCCTAACTATTTCTACAAGTCTCTCTAGCTCGTACAGCTACATTTTCGAGGACACAAATGTACATCACAATCCTTCTGCTTTTTTGTTCTGGACTCAACTGTGTCTCTTCCTTGAAGGCTTTTGGTCACATGACCACAACATGGGTCATATTTGCGTGAACTAGTAGTACTGTCCCTTGTTCAACAGCCGTTGACCCGTTGACCTGTGTGATTGGCCTGAGTCGTGTGTATCAGTAGGCCGCACACACATTAACCCTTTCGGTCCACCAACTGGAGTTACTACAATATTTATATTGCAGAAACATGTCTTGTCATTCTGTCTTCGTCTTCAACAAGAATAATGAATAACTACTGCACAAGTTTCATCTCTGAGACAGTTCTAATATCTCGCTGTCAGGTTTAGGATTTATTTGGGTTGTTAACTAGCCATATACTATTAAGGTCCCGGGGTTCAACCTGACAAGAACATCACTCACACACAGTCGTACATACAGTAACCAACTAGGTGAATAGTTTAAATAACAAAAATAAATGAATTTAATTGTATGAAACTGATATATGTGTATGTACAATGAGGATGATAAATAGACAATATATATATATATATATAAGATATATATATATAATAGGTATATATAAAGATATTATTTAATAATTAATTTAAGCACCTTTGCTACGGCTATCAACTTGTCACCCCGGTTACATAGTCCACCAGACTCTGACCGACTAGCGTCACAAAACTGCCAACCTCAGTACTAGTAAAGTTAGACCTCAGATGATCGTTAATTTGACAATGACACTGAAAAAACTGTAATATATATTTCTGAGACGGCAAGCGATGCCAACAACTCCAACACTGGCACCCTATAAACGAAATAAACACAATACTCTCAACTTCTACACTAAAAATAGAAATAGTGACAACCTCATACAACATACAATAATAGATATCACAAACGAATAAATCACCCTAAACAGGGGTCCCAAAAAGCCTACTGAATAACAAGTCCGAGAAACTAGTACAGACAAAGAACGTTTTACGGGCCAACACACTGTCCGTTTCAACCAAAGGAGGTGAACTGCCTCATGACAAAAGAATTGACCAATAGATGTCACCGGACTTTGTGACGTAGCAAAACAATTCAAAACAAAAACTACAAGACATTCTCGCCCCGTACAAGTACTACGACTACGACTAGAGGAAATAAAAAAAAACAGAGTTAGGAGAAAGAAAAAGACACTTGTGTATACTACTCGACACTCGCCTCAATGTTTGCTAGCTGCCTCGCGAGACAGCTTAGAACAGTGTTTCCCAAACTGTGTTCGGTGGAACCCTAGTGTTCCGCTAGGCCTGAATAGATGTTCCGCGAACGACTGGATTAATTAGCTAGGAGACCATCATGTGAATTAATCTCTCTAAAAAAAAATAAACAAATCGTTCCGCTAATTACTCCAAGTATACAAAGTGTTCCGTTAAGGAGAAAGTTTGGGAACCACTGGCTTAGAACCATGAATACGCGGTGATTACTAAGAATCTAGTAACGAGCTAAAACGCAAGTTGGCCTATCATAGTTTAAACTACGGGCATGTTAAGCCATGTTAAACAAAATAAATCCCATCTGTTTACCCACCTGGCTACGCCCAATATGTTGTTCCTTGCAATGAATGTGTCATAATTAAAAGAGAAAAAAAAGGGGGGGGGGGGGGCGCTTATAAAACTAAAAAAAAATAGGCGCTAAAATTTGAGAGAAATATGACTGATTGAAAAAAAAAAATTCTTGTGTAGAGCGCATGCTAAGTGCGATCTGTGAAAAGGTGTCCGTATTACTCTCAGCAAACATAGCTCAAATTCTGTCAAATCCCAATTAAAAATTCTTGGTCTACATCGGGATTTCAATCCGAGCCCTCTTGTTAGATATGCAGGCGGTCTAGGCCATTCTAGCTACCATGTAGTCTTTTAGAATGTAGTAAGTAGTTTTTTTAAAATTAGTATTTAAATAAAGTGATAAGTAGTCTTTATATAAGTAGTTTTTACAAAGCTTATATGAACTCAGTCTGTCTGTCTGGTAAAAAAAGTGTACAAGTTATTTCTCCCACACTCATTCTCGTATCAAGTTGAAATTTCGTACAATTATTCATTGACAGAGACAAGACATGAATCAATTTAAAAATAAGTAACCAATAAGACAATTAATTACTGGGAAACTAATACTTCAGTATTCAAATATATGGCTACATTTGTTGGGTTTAGTCCCATAAAATAAGTTAACCCTATTTCTCCCTGACGCATTCTCCGAACAAGTTTATACTTTAAACATTTATTGTACTTAACAAAACATGAATCAATAAACGAAAAATACACAATTAGTCAATTAATTATTGGTAATTAATTATTTCGTTGGATATCGTATAAGGGAAATAACATGTACATTATTGGTAGATGTAATTCTTATCCATTAGATAAGCTTTAAAAGATTTTGTATATTTTGCTTGTTAAATAAGTAGTCTTTAAAAAAGTGATAATAATCCAGCCTGCGCAAAGTATTTTTAAAGTGATAATAGTCTCGCGCAGAGCAATACCGCTCTAAACTTTAAACTAAATGCAGTCCACTGTAGCACAAAGGTATAAGACGGCTGTGAACAACAGATATCCGTAGGTTTTACATCAAAGTTTCGGTCTCCTAGGCTGGCTGCCGACCAAAGCTGTAGAGCCCAGTCTGCCCATTGACCGAATGGATGATTAAGTTAGGATGCATTGCCAAATTAGAGCCTATTATAGCTAGGTCTAAGTCGAGACTCTATACGTGTCGATAATATATGTGAATAGCGTTTAGTTTAAGACAATTTGTGCAAAATAATTGCAACTGGATAGACCTTATAATTTGTCGATATTGGCAATTACAATTAGGTGTCATGAAGTCTTTAAGTAGAACGAAAAAAACAGACTGAGATAAAAACAACCAAAATACGTGACAAATAGTCTTTAAATAATTATGCAACAATCTAATCAGGTTAAAGCAAATATTTAGAACTTCATTGCAAACGTCCCAGAACACAAAGTAGTGTGTAATGAATAGAGAAAAACAAGGTCTGGGATGAATTAACCCTTAAAAAGCTGAGCTGTTTTACAATGAAGACATACAAAATGAAATTACAATGTTCATGTTTAGAGGCTAAAGTACCACACGCATCTTAAGGGTTAAAGAGATTTATGCTTCTAAATGAGAACCGGATGTAGTATGTTCAAGTTACGTAGAAGAGATTGACGTTTCTTGTCTGTTGCCAGGAGCAACATGCAGACAGATAATCACGTGATTAGGGTTAGAGGTTGTGGATGAAGGAAAAAAAATAGATTAACGCGTGTATTAGAGAGAGAGACAGAGACAGACAGAGACAGACAGAGAGAGACAGAGAGAGACAGAGACAGAGAGAGACAGAGACAGAGAAACAGACGGATACAGATAGAGAACTAAAGAGTTAAAGAAACTAAAAAGAGAAATAGGAAATGTTTATGTACACATATGAAGACACACACACGCACAGAGAGAGAGAGAGAGAGAGAGAGGGGTTCACAGGCAGGGGTTCTCAACCTGTGGGTCGAGACCCCTTTGGGGGTTGATTGACGATTTGCCAGGGGTCGCCAAAGCCCATCGAAAAAATGGATTGTTTTTGTCTACTCTTCTATTGCTGCGTATGTGCGCGGCGGGGAAAGGGGGGTCGCGGCAGACTGGAGGTTTGAAAAAAGGGGTCGCCGAGAACAAAAGGTTGAGAACCGCTGATATACAGGATCCTCTCTAATTTTCTAATTTATTTATGCAGATGTAAAAATAAAAAGAAGAGAAATGGGAAATGTTTTATGACAAACACATACACACTGAGACAAACACATACATACTGAGACAAACACATACACACTGAGACAAACACATACACACTGAGGCAAACACATACACACTGAGACAAACACATACACACTGAGACAAACACATACATACTGAGACAGACACATACATACTGAGACAGACACATACATACTGAGACAGACACATACATACTGAGGCAAACACATACATACTGAGGCAAACACATACATACTGAGACAAACACATACATACTGAGACAAACACATACACACTGAGACAAACACATACACACTGAGACAAACACATACACACTGAGACAAACACATACACACTGAGACAAACACATACACACTGAGACAAACACATACACACTGAGACAAACACATACACACTGAGACAAACACATACACACTGAGACAAACACATACACACTGAGACAAACACATACACACTGAGACAAACACATACACACTGAGACAAACACATACACACTGAGACAAACACATACACACTGAGACAAACACATACACACTGAGACAAACACATACACACTGAGACAAACACATACACACTGAGACAAACACATACACACTGAGACAAACACATACACACTGAGACAAACACATACACACTGAGACAAACACATACACACTGAGACAAACACATACACACTGAGACAAACACATACACACTGAGACAAACACATACACACTGAGACAAACACATACACACTGAGACAAACACATACACACTGAGACAAACACATACACACTGAGACAAACACATACACACTGAGACAAACACATACACACTGAGACAAACACATACACACTGAGACAAACACATACATACTGAGACAAACACATACATACTGAGACAAACATATATAAAACTGAGACAAACATATATAAAACTGAGACAAACACATACATACTGAGACAAACACATACATACTGAGACAAACACATACATACTGAGACAAACACATACATACTGAGACAAACACATACATACTGAGACAAACACATACATACTGAGACAAACACATACATACTGAGACAAACACATACATACTGAGACAAACACATACATACTGAGACAAACATATACATACTGAGACAAACATATACATACTGAGACAAACACATACATACTGAGACAAACACATACATACTGAGACAAACACATACATACTGAGACAAACACATACATACTGAGACAAACACATACATACTGAGACAAACACATACATACTGAGACAAACACATACATACTGAGACAAACACATACATACTGAGACAAACACATACATACTGAGACAAACACATACATACTGAGACAAACACATACATACTGAGACAAACATATACATACTGAGACAAACATATACATACTGAGACAAACACATACATACTGAGACAAACACATACAAACTGAGACAAACACATACATACTGAGACAAACATATACATACTGAGACAAACATATACATACTGAGACAAACACATACATACTGAGACAAACACATACATACTGAGACAAACACATACATACTGAGACAAACACATACATACTGAGACAAACACATACATACTGAGACAAACACATACACACTGAGACAAACACATACACACTGAGACAAACACATACACACTGAGACAAACACATACACACTGAGACAAACACATACACACTGAGACAAACACATACACACTGAGACAAACACATACACACTGAGACAAACACATACACACTGAGACAAACACATACATACTGAGACAAACACATACATACTGAGACAAACATATATAAAACTGAGACAAACATATATAAAACTGAGACAAACACATACATACTGAGACAAACACATACATACTGAGACAAACACATACATACTGAGACAAACACATACATACTGAGACAAACACATACATACTGAGACAAACACATACATACTGAGACAAACACATACATACTGAGACAAACACATACATACTGAGACAAACACATACATACTGAGACAAACACATACATACTGAGACAAACACATACATACTGAGACAAACACATACATACTGAGATAAACACATACATACTGAGACAAACACATACATACTGAGACAAACACATACATACTGAGACAAACACATACATACTGAGACAAACACATACATACTGAGACAAACACATACATACTGAGACAAACATATACATACTGAGACAAACACATACATACTGAGACAAACACATACATACTGAGACAAACACATACATACTGAGACAAACATATACATACTGAGACAAACACATACATACTGAGACAAACACATACATACTGAGACAAACACATACATACTGAGACGAACACATACATACTGAGACGAACACATACATACTGAGACGAACACATACACACTGAGACGAACACATACACACTGAGACGAACACATACACACTGAGACGAACACATACACACTGAGACAAACACATACACACTGAGACAAACACATACACACTGAGACAAACACATACACACTGAGACAAACACATACACACTGAGACAAACACATACATACTGAGACAAACACATACATACTGAGACAAACACATACATACTGAGACAAACACATACATACTGAGACAAACACATACATACTGAGACAAACATATATAAAACTGAGACAAACATATATAAAACTGAGACAAACACATACATACTGAGACAAACACATACATACTGAGACAAACACATACATACTGAGACAAACACATACATACTGAGACAAACACATACATACTGAGACAAACACATACATACTGAGACAAACACATACATACTGAGACAAACACATACATACTGAGACAAACACATACATACTGAGACAAACATATACATACTGAGACAAACATATACATACTGAGACAAACACATACATACTGAGACAAACACATACATACTGAGACAAACACATACATACTGAGACAAACACATACATACTGAGACAAACACATACATACTGAGACAAACATATACATACTGAGACAAACACATACATACTGAGACAAACACATACATACTGAGACAAACACATACATACTGAGACAAACATATACATACTGAGACAAACACATACATACTGAGACAAACATATACATACTGAGACAAACATATACATACTGAGACAAACACATACATACTGAGACAAACACATACATACTGAGACAAACACATACATACTGAGACAAACATATACATACTGAGACAAACATATACATACTGAGACAAACAAATACATACTGAGACAAACACATACACACTGAGACAAACACATACACACTGAGACAAACACATACACACTCAGACAAACACATACACACTGAGACAAACACATACACACTGAGACACACACATACACACTGAGACAAACACATACACACTGAGACAAACACATACACACTGAGACAAACACATACATACTGAGACAAACACATACATACTGAGACAAACACATACATACTGAGACAAACACATACATACTGAGACAAACACATACATACTGAGACAAACACATACACACTGAGACAAACACATACACACTGAGACAAACACATACACACTGAGACAAACACATACACACTGAGACAAACACATACACACTGAGACAAACACATACACACTGAGACAAACACATACACACTGAGACAAACACATACACACTGAGACAAACACATACACACTGAGACAAACACATACATACTGAGACAAACACATACATACTGAGACAAACACATACATACTGAGACAAACATATATAAAACTGAGACAAACATATATAAAACTGAGACAAACACATACATACTGAGACAAACACATACATACTGAGACAAACACATACATACTGAGACAAACACATACATACTGAGACAAACACATACATACTGAGACAAACACATACATACTGAGACAAACACATACATACTGAGACAAACATATACATACTGAGACAAACACATACATACTGAGACAAACACATACATACTGAGACAAACATATACATACTGAGACAAACACATACATACTGAGACAAACACATACATACTGAGACAAACACATACATACTGAGACAAACACATACATACTGAGACAAACACATACATACTGAGACAAACATATACATACTGAGACAAACACATACATACTGAGACAAACACATACATACTGAGACAAACATATACATACTGAGACAAACACATACATACTGAGACAAACACATACATACTGAGACAAACACATACATACTGAGACAAACACATACATACTGAGACAAACACATACATACTGAGACAAACACATACATACTGAGACAAACACATACATACTGAGACAAACACATACATACTGAGACAAACACATACATACTGAGACAAACACATACATACTGAGACAAACACATACATACTGAGACAAACACATACATACTGAGACAAACATATACATACTGAGACAAACACATACATACTGAGACAAACACATACATACTGAGACAAACACATACATACTGAGACAAACACATACATACTGAGACAAACATATACATACTGAGACAAACAAATACATACTGAGACAAACACATACATACTGAGAAAAACACATACACACTGAGACAAACACATACACACTGAGACAAACACATACACACTGAGACAAACACATACACACTGAGACACACACATACACACTGAGACAAACACATACACACTGAGACAAACACATACACACTGAGACAAACACATACACACTGAGACAAACACATACACACTGAGACAAACACATACATACTGAGACAAACACATACATACTGAGACAAACACATACATACTGAGACAAACACATACATACTGAGACAAACACATACACACTGAGACAAACACATACACACTGAGACAAACACATACACACTGAGACAAACACATACACACTGAGACAAACACATACACACTGAGACAAACACATACACACTGAGACAAACACATACACACTGAGACAAACACATACATACTGAGACAAACATATACATACTGAGACAAACATATACATACTGAGACAAACACATACATACTGAGACAAACACATACATACTGAGACAAACACATACATACTGAGACAAACATATACATACTGAGACAAACAAATACATACTGAGACAAACACATACACACTGAGACAAACACATACACACTGAGACAAACACACACACACTGAGACAAACACATACATACTGAGACAAACACATACACACTGAGACAAACACATACACACTGAGACAAACACATACACACTGAGACAAACACATACACACTGAGACAAACACATACACACTGAGACAAACACATACATACTGAGACAAACACATACATACTGAGACAAACACATACACACTGAGACAAACACATACACACTGAGACAAACACATACACACTGAGACAAACACATACACACTGAGACAAACACATACACACTGAGACGAACACATACACACTGAGACGAACACATACACACTGAGACGAACACATACACACTGAGACGAACACATACACACTGAGACAAACACATACACACTGAGACAAACACATACATACTGAGACAAACACATACATACTGAGACAAACACATACATACTGAGGCAAACACATACATACTGAGACAAACACATACATACTGAGACAAACACATACATACTGAGACAAACACATACATACTGAGACAAACACATACATACTGAGACAAACACATACATACTGAGACAAACACATACATACTGAGGCAAACACAGACATACTGAGGCAAACACATACATACTGAGGCAAACACATACATACTGAGACAGACACATACATACTGAGACAGACACATACATACTGAGACAGACACATACATACTGAGGCAAACACATACATACTGAGACAAACACATACATACTGAGACAAACACATACATACTGAGACAAACACATACATACTGAGACAAACACATACATACTGAGACAAACACATACATACTGAGACAAACACATACATACTGAGACAAACACATACATACTGAGACAAACACATACATACTGAGACAAACACATACATACTGAGGCAAACACAGACATACTGAGGCAAACACAGACATACTGAGACAAACACATACATACTGAGGCAAACACATACATACTGAGACAGACACATACATACTGAGACAGACACATACATACTGAGGCAAACACATACATACTGAGGCAAACACATACATACTGAGGCAAACACATACATACTGAGACAAACACATACATACTGAGACAAACACATACATACTGAGACAAACACATACATACTGAGACAAACACATACATACTGAGACAAACACATACACACTGAGACAAACACATACACACTGAGACAAACACATACACACTGAGACAAACACATACACACTGAGACAAACACATACACACTGAGACAAACACATACATACTGAGACAAACACATACATACTGAGACAAACACATACATACTGAGACAAACATTTACATACTGAGACAAACATTTACATACTGAGACAAACATATATAAAACGGAGACAAACACATACATACTGAGACAAACACATACATACTGAGACAAACACATACATACTGAGACAAACACATACATACTGAGACAAACACATACATACTGAGACAAACATATACATACTGAGACAAACATATACATACTGAGACAAACACATACATACTGAGACAAACACATACATACTGAGACAAACACATACATACTGAGACAAACATATACATACTGAGACAAACATATACATACTGAGACAAACACATACATACTGAGACAAACACATACATACTGAGACAAACACATACATACTGAGACAAACATATACATACTGAGACAAACATATACATACTGAGACAAACACATACATACTGAGACAAACACATACATACTGAGACAAACACATACATACTGAGACAAACACATACATACTGAGACAAACACATACATACTGAGACAAACACATACATACTGAGACAAACACATACATTCTGAGACAAACACATACATACTGAGACAAACATATACATACTGAGACAAACACATACATACTGAGACAAACACATACATACTGAGACAAACACATACATACTGAGACAAACACATACATACTGAGACAAACACATACATACTGAGACAAACACATACATACTGAGACAAACATATACATACTGAGACAAACACATACATACTGAGACAAACATATACATACTGAGACAAACACATACATACTGAGACAAACACATACATACTGAGACAAACACATACATACTGAGACAAACATATACATACTGAGACAAACATATACATACTGAGACAAACAAATACATACTGAGACAAACACATACATACTGAGACAAACACATACACACTGAGACAAACACATACACACTGAGACAAACACATACACACTGAGACAAACACATACACACTGAGACAAACACATACACACTTAGACACACACATACATACTGAGACAAACACATACACACTGAGACAAACACATACACACTGAGACAAACACATACACACTGAGACAAACACATACATACTGAGACAAACACATACATACTGAGACAAACACATACATACTGAGACAAACACATACATACTGAGACAAACACATACACACTGAGACAAACACATACACACTGAGACAAACACATACACACTGAGACAAACACATACATACTGAGACAAACACATACACACTGAGACAAACACATACACACTGAGACAAACACATACACACTGAGACAAACATATACACACTGAGACAAACACATACACACTGAGACGAACACATACACACTGAGACGAACACATACACACTGAGACGAACACATACACACTGAGACGAACACATACACACTGAGACGAACACATACATACTGAGACAAACACATACATACTGAGACAAACACATACATACTGAGACAAACACATACATACTGAGACAAACACATACATACTGAGACAAACACATACATACTGAGACAAACACATACATACTGAGACAAACACATACACACTGAGACAAACACATACACACTGAGACAAACACATACACACTGAGACAAACACATACACACTGAGACAAACACATACACACTGAGACAAACACATACACACTGAGACAAACACATACACACTGAGACAAACACATACATACTGAGACAAACACATACATACTGAGACAAACATATACATACTGAGACAAACACATACATACTGAGACAAACACATACATACTGAGACAAACATATACATACTGAGACAAACATATACATACTGAGACAAACACATACATACTGAGACAAACACATACATACTTAGACAAACACATACATTCTGAGACAAACATATACATACTGAGACAAACATATACATACTGAGACAAACACATACATACTGAGACAAACACATACATACTGAGACAAACACATACATACTGAGACAAACATATACATACTGAGACAAACATATACATACTGAGACAAACATATACATACTGAGACAAACACATACATACTGAGACAAACACATACATACTGAGACAAACATATACATACTGAGACAAACATATACATACTGAGACAAACATATACATACTGAGACAAACACATACATACTGAGACAAACACATACATACTGAGACAAACACATACACACTGAGACAAACACATACACACTGAGACAAACACATACACACTGAGACAAACACACACATACTGAGACAAACACATACATACTGAGACAAACATATACATACTGAGACAAACATATACATACTGAGACAAACACATACATACTGAGACAAACACATACATACTGAGACAAACATATACATACTGAGACAAACAAATACATACTGAGACAAACACATACACACTGAGACAAACACATACACACTGAGACAAACACACACACACTGAGACAAACACATACACACTGAGACACACACATACATACTGAGACAAACACATACACACTGAGACAAACACATACACACTGAGACAAACACATACACACTGAGACAAACACATACATACTGAGACAAACACATACATACTGAGACAAACACATACATACTGAGACAAACACATACACACTGAGACAAACACGTACACACTGAGACAAACACATACACACTGAGACAAACATATACATACTGAGACAAACATATACATACTGAGACAAACATATACATACTGAGACAAACACATACATACTGAGACAAACACATACATACTGAGACAAACATATACATACTGAGACAAACACATATAAAACTGAGACAAACACATACATACTGAGACAAACACAAGCATACTGAGACAAACACATACATACTGAGACAAACACATACATACTGAGACAAACACATACATACTGAGACAAAGACATACATACTGAGTGTTATGAAAATTATACTCTGTATCGGTTGTCGTTCTTATGTTTACATGTGCTTGTAACTCGTCCGTGAGAATGTTTTCACGAAATGTGTGTTGTGTTGTCATTCAGTGTATTAAAGCCATACTATACAGACATGGTTCTCGACTCTCTTATCTTTATGTTTATAACAATTTAATACACTGAATCCAAAACTGTGAAGTTGTTAGAATTTTGAAATGGATAGGAAATTTCGCCCAGAGAAGTTTGACATCGAGCCCACAGCACCTCAAGCAGCAGAGCATTGGCAGCACTGGTATGAAACGTTTAAAAATTTTATATCGGTAGTATCAGTAGACAATCTTGATACTAAGAAACTACTGATAAACTATATCTCTCCTGCTGTATATCAAATGATACTTGATAAAGAGACATTTGATGAAGCTATCCAGAGTCTAAATGGCATCTACATTCAACCAAAGAATGAGGTGTTTGCTAGGCACAGGTTAGCTACTTGCAAACAAGAGCAAGGTCAAACGATAGACACCTACATGCAGAAATTAAGAATTCTTTCCAAAGATTGCAACTTCAAAGCGGTGACCGAGAAGAGGCTATTAGAGATTCGTTTATCAATGGACTAGTGTCCAACAGCATTCGAAAACGTCTACTCGAAAAGACTGTTTTGAGTTTAAAGGACGCCTTCGAGGAGGCTCGCTTACTAGAACATGCTTATCAGCACTCATTACAGTATGAATCATCACAGCCGGAAACTAATTGCGCGGCAACTACTCTCACCAATTCTTCGGCCTCACCCTTGCCAAACGTAACGATTCCTCAAAGTGCTAGCGATTCACACACACATGAAATAAATGCATTAGCTAGGAAGTGTTATTTTTGCGGCAGGGTTAAGCATCCCCGATCTCAATGCCCTGCAAGGGAAGTGACATGCAATCAGTGCTTCAAAAAGGGTCACTTTCAAAGAGTTTGCAAATCTAGATCTTCAACAGTTTCGGCTATCGCTACTGTGCAGCCTTTGAATTTAAACAAATCTACAATACCAATTTGCATCAACAACGTGCCATTGAAAGCCCTAGTAGACACTGGGAGCTGTGAAAGCTATATTTCGACGCACATCGCTAAGAAGCACAAATGGCAGACATGTTCCTCAGGCAACAGAATCTTTATGGCTTCCACCCATCTATCTCGGATCACTCAAGGGCATATCTACGCTAACATACGTCTCAAAAATGAACGATACGAGGGAGTTAGACTTTCTCTACTAGACAATTTATGCTCTGACGTAATACTTGGACTTGACTTTATAAGTTTGCACCAAAACTTGTTTATTCCTTTCGATGGTCAGAAACCATCATTATGCCTGAGTACTCTCCAGCCAGCGAATGTAGAGGCTCCTAGCCTATTTAGTAATCTGTCACCAAACTGTACCCCAGTGGCCACAAGGTCTCGCAGATACTCAGTTCCAGATAGAAAGTTTATAGAGAAGGAAATTCAACAACTAATAAAGGATGAAATTATTGAACCATCTAAATCTCCCTGGCGTGCACAAGTCCTAGTCACAACAAATGACAGACATAAGAAAAGAATGGTTGTGGACTACAGCCAAACCATAAACCGGTTCACTCTACTAGACGCCTACCCTATGCCCAGAATTGACGAACTGGCAGAGAAGATTTCGCAATACTCTGTATATAGCACTTTAGACCTGAAAAGTGCATACCATCAGATTCCTATAAAAGAAGAGGAAAGGCCGTTCACAGCCTTCGAAGCATGTGGGAAACTGTATCAATTCCGTCGGATTCCGTTTGGCGTTACGAATGGAGTCGCCTGTTTTCAGCGTACGATTGACAAAATCATCGAAGACGAACGACTCACTGACACTTTTGCTTATGTGGACAATGTGACCATCTGCGGTATGGACTCTGAATCACACGACCGAAACCTACAGCGATTTCTTGATAGTGCTCAAAAGTATGGAATCACTCTTAATGAAACAAAAAGTGAAATTAGCACTGCTAAAGTGAGACTGTTAGGATACGAGATTTCCAAAGGACAACTTAAGCCGGATCCTGAGAGATTTCGCGCTCTAAGGGAATTACCCGTACCAGTGAACATGCATGAACAGAAACGAGTAGTGGGTCTTCTGGCTTACTACTCACAGTGGATACCTAACTTCTCAACAAAAATTAGCCTGTTAACAAGAAATCAACAATTTCCTGTCTCAGAAGAAGTCAAAAGAACATTTGAAAGTTTGAAAAATGAGCTTGAAAAAGCCGCCGTATATACTATTGATCCGAATCGCCCTTTAACCGTTGAGACGGATGCTTCTGATATAGCCATTGCGGCTACCCTCAACCAAGATGGCCGGCCCGTTGCTTTCTTCTCTCGCTCATTAACAAAAAGTGAAAGAAAACATTCTTCAGTTGAGAAAGAAGCATATGCCATTGTTGAGTCGCTGAGAAAATGGAAACATTTCTTAGTTGGTAAAGCGTTCACACTTGTTACGGATCAGCGATCTGTCTCTTTCATGTATAACAGGTCAAACAAAGGAAAAATTAAAAATGAAAAAATCCAGAGGTGGAAACTAGAGCTCTCGTGTTTCCACTATGACGTCATCTATCGCCCTGGCAAGCAGAACACTGTAGCTGATACACTTACCAGAAACTATCTATCTGCCATCACTCGCAATGACCTTAAATTGCTGCACACTAGTCTTTGCCACCCGGGCGTTACTCGACTATTGCACTACGTAAGGACTCAAAATCTTCCATTTTCCTGTAATGACGTCAGAACTGTAATAGAACAATGTCAAGCTTGTGCAGAACTAAAACCCCGTTTTTTTCGACAGCCGACCGGAGAACTGATTAAAGCAACTCAACCTTTTGAGAGAATTAGTATGGATTTCAAGGGACCTCTCCCTACTGTTTCAAGAAATAGATATCTACTTACCATTATAGATGAATTCTCTAGATTCCCATTTGCATTTGCATGTCCCGATATGTCTTCCTCTACGGTTGTTAAATGTCTCAATGATTTATTCGCAATATTTGGATTTCCAGCGTACGTCCACACTGACAGGGGAACTTCGTTTATGTCTACAGAGGTGCAGCATTTCCTCCACGAGAGAGGAATTGCAACCAGTAGAACGACCCCTTACAGTCCGAGAGGAAACGGACAAATAGAGAAGTTTAACGGGACTTTATGGAAAGCCATCACCTTGGCTCTACATTCTAAGGAATTGGACATAGCTAAATGGGAACTAGTACTAAATGATGCTCTGCAATCCATCCGGTCATTACTATGCACTGCAACTAACAGGACACCACATGAACGATTTCTTGGGTTCAACCGAAGAAGTGGTTCTGGGACATCCTTGCCAACATGGTTGACCAGTCCTGGTCCTGTCCTGCTGAAGAAGAACGTTAGATCATCTAAATACGATCCCATAACAGAGGAAGTTGATTTGGTAACATGCAACCCTCAGTACGCTGTAATCCGAACACCAACCGGTCGAGAGGAAACTGTCTCATTACGAATGTTAGCCCCTAGGGAGGAACAAAAAGTTATAGAAAATGAGAATCAGAGTAGAACAGAGCTTGATATTGGCTGTCCCATCCAAAGCTTACCTCCCAGGAATCAACCTACTGATTCTATCATGTCTGAAGAAACCACCAGCACCACTGAAGACATAGCCAGACCGTCCGAAACTCAAGCAGATGAAACTACACATACATACAATCTTAGAGTAAGGAGAACTAGGCCCAACTACAAAGTGTAAAAGCTCATCAGCTTACTAGAACTCTTACTTTGACATTCAGTTTTGTCTCCAAAATGACATTTGTTTATTTTACCACTTTCATTTGGTTTTGTTGACTTGCGTTTAATGAGATATTTGATCTATTTGATCTATCAGCTATATCTAAGCTATTTGATTTACACTTACTTATATCAACATGTAACATTATGTCATGCTATTCTACATTGTTTGTTTACTTGAATCTCTATTATTATTCTGCACTTACTTAATTCTTCTATTGTTTATAATACTAGTTAGCATTATTTGAACCGGGGGTGAATGTTATGAAAATTATACTCTGTATCGGTTGTCGTTCTTATGTTTACATGTGCTTGTAACTCGTCCGTGAGAATGTGTTCACGAAATGTGTGTTGTGTTGTCATTCAGTGTATTAAAGCCATACTATACAGACATGGTTCTCGACTCTCTTATCTTTATGTTTATAACACTGAGACAAACACATACATACTGAGACAAACACATACATACTGAGACAAACACATACATACTGAGACAAACATATACACACTGAGACAAACACATACACACTGAGACAAACATATACATACTGAGACAAACACATACATACTGAGGCAAACATATACATACTGAGACAAACACATACATACTGAGGCAAACATATACATACTGAGACAAACACATACACACTGAGACAAACATATACATACTGAGACAAACACATACATACTGAGGCAAACATATACATACTGAGACAAACACATACATACTGAGACAAACATATACACACTGAGACAAACATATATAAAACTGAGACAAACACAAGCATACTGAGACAAACACATACATACTGAGACAAACACATACATACTGAGTCAAACACATATACACTGAGACAAACACATACATACTGAGACAAACACATACATACTGAGACAAAGACATACATACTGAGACAAACACATACATAATGAGACAAACACATACATACTGAGACAAACATACTGAGAGTGTGTGTGTGTGTGTGAGAGAGAGAGATACCCAGAATCCTTCTATAACACCTCAACTCCATGGAAAGAATCCTTTCTAATTTTCTACTCTATTCATGCAGATGATGAAACATTTTACCTCCACGACTCCAGATACTCTCCGGACCACGCTCACGGTCTCAACACATCTAATGTTACTCAAACAGAAGCCCCTATGTACAAAACATAACCAAAGTTCTCTTCTATATCAATGTTTTTCTTATTAGATTTATCTAATAACTTACAGGTTTTACCCACAATTCAACACCGGTCTCAGGCACTGGGATGGAATAACCACTAATGTTATAAAATAATCGTCTGCTAAGGAAGGAAAAAAAGCGAATACATTCAAAAACTTTGTAGATCTGTTGCTGACACAAGAAACGTTTGTTGCCGGGAAACAGATTGTCGGTTGGGGTAATGGTGCTGTGTCTAAAACCACAACAGTCCTCCAATGTGGTAGAGTGATCATTATCTATAGACTAGTTTTTAATGATCGTTCCTTTCCTGATGTATCTGACTCTTTGTACAAACTTCTCTTATGTTTCTCTCTCTTTTTTTTTTCTTCCTCTCTTTCTATCTCTGTTGCGCACTATTCTCTCCTCTAATTCACTCTTTCTTCCTCTTTCTCTCTTGTTACTCTTTTACTTTTATTCACTCTTTCTTTGTCTCCTTCACTCTGTTTCTCCAACGCTTACTCTTTTCCTAATCTCGTCTGTCTCTTTTTTCCCTCTTTCTTTTACTATTTACCTCTATTTCTTTTCATCTCTCTGTCTCTCTCTCTTTTTTTTTTACTATCTACCTCTATTTCTTTTCATCTCTCTGTCTCTCTTTACTCTCTCCCACTCACTCTTTTGTTTTCTCTTGGAAACTTGCAAGCAAAGTGGAACATGGAAAATTAAAATATAATAATACTAATACCACTACTAATACTAATACTACTACTCTTCACAAGAAGGTCTCGAGTCGAAGGATCACTTATTATACTGCTATAGGCCTATTTTGACTGACAAAACGTAGATCTTAATGGCCCTGATCTACGGTTTATTGATAAAAACGAAAAAAAACAAAAAACGCTACCATTATAGACATAGTCGTACAGCTGTCCCATAATAGAAGGAAAACCGAAATGGAAGAACAAAGAAAAATATGGGAATCTAAGCTTGGAGATTTAACCTGTTATGAAAGTTGTGGAAAATAACAATATGCCCCGTTGTTCCAATAATTGAGAGGATAATGACAACTGACCTCACAGATACCTTCAAAGCCCTTAACTTTCCTAAGAAAAATCTCGTTGCGTATGGCGCCCCCCCCCCTGAGAGTTGCACCCGGGGCATCGTGTCCCCTTGCCCCCCCCCCCCTCACAACGCCTCTGTCGTTGCCTGTCTGAAGGAGGTAATGATGCAGAGGGCAGACCTGCCACATCACCAACAAAGTTCTCAGGGGACACTGTTAAAGGGACTACAATGAATACAACGAAGCTCGAGCCGGCAGTGACAGAGAATGACTATTAGTTTGTTTATAACAAACTGCACGTGCTGGGTACGAACTTCGCCGTGTGCAAAAAAAACGAATCTGCATCAGTGAAGAGAGAGAAGAAGAAAGTGGCCCTGTCAACTAGCCCCTAAGTCAGATACATATACTAAGACCAAAGTCAAGGGATATATGAAGACTAATTTAAAAAAAATAAATTTTTCTTAAGCGAGATCATTAACTACAATTAGAACGCACGTAACATCTTTAAACATAGTCGTTTTAGGCAAATAAAAGCAAAACCATTTCAACTCTAAACATTGACAATCCCAGCCTTTCATTTATCAAAGATCAATAACTCGGAAGCATTCATTACTAGTGCCACAAGCTCAGTTCTCCAGCCGCAAATTGTCATATCCACTGTTTCCGTTTAAGATCTGTGGAAATTATAACCGTCTGCTAACAGCCTGTCTGACGTACCTCATTGGAGGCAATTATGCTAAATGTTGATATTGATTTTCGTAGCAAAAGATCAACAGACGATGGATTAGAACGCAATGTTGAGTTTTATTAGATTTTAATACGCACGCTTGTTATCCGTTTCGACCCACTCACGCAAAAGAAAAATTGTTCTATGTCCAGCATGGCTAAGTGGGCTTTAACAAGTAAAACATTACAAAACTTTGAAAAAAAAAATACATACTTTATACAACTTATAGAGCGATTGTTTTACTCTTAATAACTAATGAATGCTGGATTTAAAATTGAGATTTTTTTTTACTCCGATAGAGAAAGAATCATGGTTAAGTGAATAAATAGATTTACTAGACTCCATAAGACAAGGGTAGCGTGGTCGAGAGGCTAAGTACGCTTCAACTTGGCTTGGCTACCTATGAAGGAAGCTTGAGGTTCAAGTTGTTACTGAGCGCCTAAAGGCAGCATGGAACTTCTCCCAGATACCATCATAAGATGGCTGCCTGGTCGTGCGGTTTGCGCGCTGGGCTGTCGTTCGGATTAGAGTTCAAACCCTGCCCGCTCCCATCCCCCGTCGTCCTGCAGGAGGTTTGGACTAGGAAGTAAACTATCTTCAACTCTGAAGGAACATTCGAATTATGTAAAACAAATATTTAACCCCCTCCCTCCCATTGGTCCACAAATGAGATTGGACCATAGCGCCCTCAGCATACTATAAGCATGAAAGTAGCGCTATATGAAAGCTATAATTTATTCTAATAATAGCCCTGTAGATCTAGATTTACAAAACGGTGCCCAAAATATTCCTGAACATTAATTTATTAAACTCTTCAATGAATACCCAAGCTTAACTCTTTCTGTCCGTAATTATTTACCCCACTCTGGTGGAATCAACGTTGGTATCGTCAGTTAGGAGAGAAAGAGTTAAATGAATAATTCCTACTTGCGGAAATACCAGAAGACGTATAGTTCGATCAAGATTAATATTTAATTAAGTGTATTTCTTTTGGTGTTTTTTTTACTTTGAAAAATTATAACGGTCACAGTGGAGTTTTCCCATTGTGGCCAACGAGTTTTCCCAGTGTGGCCAACGAGTTTTCCCAGAGTGGCCAACGAGTTTTCCCAGTGTGGCCAACGAGTTTTCCCAGTGTGGCCAACGAGTTTTCCCAGTGTGGCCAACGAGTTTTCCCAGTGTGGCCAACGAGTTGTTGATTAATTTTTTTTAGCGATATACACAAACTGTTACATTTCTTTGAGTAACTTGGTTGAACACTCAACTAGTCTTCCCAAAGTTCTACACTTTTTCAATAGAGTATATTCTAGGCTTCAAAAAACTAGAAAAAAAGTATATAAATATGTGTTAGATTAACTTAGTCGAGGTATCAGTGTTGTCATCATATCTAAACGCCACCACCCCTATTTCATAGAGTTTTAGTTCAATCCCACAGATTGTTCCTCCTATCTCTCTCTAGTCCTTGTAATCTATTTCTTGTAGTAAGTCTCGATTCGTTCAAAACCTTCGTCTGTTCTCTCCAGTTTTATCTATGCTAATCTTTCACTTTGATATTCCTCCAGACATGTTTTTTGTTTTTTAACCAACGATAGTTACTTCTAAGAAAGAGAGAGCTTAATATACGGAAAGAAACGACAGTCTCCGACAGCTTAGTCAAAGCGGACGTCTTTTTCCTTTTATTTTTCTTTGAACAAGTAACTCCTTTATATGTGTTGTAAAGAAAGTCTTTATTTAGTTTCTTTTTTAAGTTCATCTTTCAGACCATGCTGTCTATAGGGCAGACGATGTAAAGGTCATCTGTTTCTGTGGTCCACGGTTAACGCCAGCACACTTACCAACCGCCTTTACTATTCCTCAAGTAATGTAAGGTAACCATGGGTGGACTCATAGGGGTCCTAAAGATCCCGAAATAAAAAATCCTAGTCTTCAAAGTATATTGTGGACTATTTCAACTTATTCCACCTTATCAGTCAGGTACAGTTTCTTTCCCTTGTTCGAGGTAACATAAAATAATAAAGTTATTTTTAATTAACAAATTGGTTATTTTTATTGGTTCTTGTGTTGTCAGGTAAAAAAAAAATAATTTTTGCAAAATTTCCGAGATTGGGTATTGGGAGAAATAACGTGTACAACATTTTTACCAGACAGAGTTGATGGAAGCTTTGTAAAAAAAGTCCAATAAACAAACTCCTGCAGAATGGTAGGGGCTGACAGTGGGCAGGTTTCAAACGAAGAGCACAGCACACGGCCAGGCAGACATCCATGCAACAATCTAGTCAACATGTTTATGAATGAATTTTTTGAAAATCGATAATTATTTTATCCGGAGATTAAAAAAAAAAGGCCAGTTGTAAAGTCGTCTACAGCTTTTGAATTTGTTAACATTTCCTGAAGCTGATCGGAAGTGCAAACTCCTGATACGCGGACATCTGGACGTCTGTCTGTGCGTCTGTTTCTTTCCCAAGACAAAGTAAGAATCTCTTTCGATAGTTTTTTCTTCCTAAGTGGACAACTGAATGCGCCTTTCGATAGTTTTTTTTTTTTTTTTAAAATATTCTCTCTTGTGTAAATCTGTTGCCTTGGCTGTTGTTTCTAAGTTTTTAGTTTTTTTTTAGGTTTACAGCTGTCTCTCTGTGTGAATTTTTTTATTTTAAAGCTTATATCAACTCACCCTGTCTGTCTGGTAAAAATTTTGTACACACACATTCTCCTAAACCCCTTCTCGGATCAAGTTGAAACTTTGTACAATTATTCATTGGCGTAGACAATACATGAGTCAATAAAGAATGACCAGTTATTTAATTAATTTTTTTATACCAACAAGGGAAATTAATCATACAGTATTCTCAGATATAGCTAATTATGTAGGGTTTTGTTCCCATATTTAACTGTAAAAGTAATTTCTTCCACTCCCATTCTCAGATCAAGTTGAAACTTTAAACAGTTATTTATTTACCTAGCTAAACATGAATAAATAAAACAGTAACCAATTAGTCAAGTAATTACTGATTTGTAATTATTTCGTTTGATATCGAATAAGAGAAATAACTTCTACATTATTTAGATATATAGTTGTAAGTCATAAGGTAACAAAACAAAGAGAGGGAGACAAAGACAGACGTAGAAAGAATAGAAGAGAAATCCCAATAATTAGATTGAAACAAAGAGACCAGGTAAGAGAGAGAAATAGAGAGAAAGAGAGAGAGAAAGAGAGAGAGAGAGTCGTAGATAAGATACACACAGACAGATGGAGAGAGAGAGAAAGGAAAATACAATTAACAAAGAGAGAGAGAAATACAGAAAGAGAGAGACAGAGAGAAAGAGAAGAGAATTAGAGAGAAATACAGAGTTATAGAGATAACGAAACACGACTAGCCCCTCCCCTTCCATGAAAGGACAACGGTTTTTTCTGCATTAGATGTGGCCAAATATGCAGGTCGAGGCTGGGTTTGTCTGGTCATGTGAAATACTGCACTTAATTTGAAAAAAAAAATCCCCGACAGAAATGTTATTTTATTAATTCCAGCTGACTCACTTGCTGTCTTTAAAAATGTTCCCAAAATCATCTACCGTCTAAATGTACATCGTGACTCCTGGAAATGATTGTCAGATCTATCTAGAGAGATCTGTAACAACAAAATAATTTTGCTCAGACTGCATCCTTTGTCAAACATGTACATGGGAGTATGTTCTTTTACATGTTTATTTTGATACGCAGCGGATTTATTTTAAGAGGAACGGACATTTAAAGGAGAGTGAGAGAGAGAGAGAGAGAGAGAGAGAGAAAGAGAGAGAAAGAGAGAGAGTGAGAAAGTTTACCTTTACCTATCCCTTAGCCTGTTGGATCGTTTGCTGCACCATGCAAGATTCGTCGACCGTCTTTCTCCATTCCTTTCTGTCTTTTGCCTTAGAACCTCTTTCAATGGCAGGTCCGTTCATTCTTCTATGTTGTCTTCCCAGAGTTAGAGCGTGACAAAAGAGAGAAAAAGAGAGAGAGAGAGAGAAAAAGAGAGAGAAAAAGAGGTTGAGTTTGGGAGGATTCACAAGAGACATAAGCTACCCATTTTGTAATCTATGTTGATGATGAAATATAGTCTAGTCCAGTGATGGGCAAATTACTGCCCGCGGGCCATCTTCAGCCCTCAGAAAAACTTTTACCCTGGCCGCCACATGTTTTGTAACAATAATTAAAAAAAAAAAAAACAATTTCACTCACAATTTAACAACTCAAGCTTTTCATACAAATTGACACATGTTAATTTTAATTTTTATGATTTAAGATTAGTTTCGCACTAAATTTCTGCCAACTTTAAATGTGCCTTAATCCAGTGACTGTTTATTCAGTTTTCGGCTCTTTATAAACTGTCTTAAATATAAACCAGTCCTCTGTATCATAGTAACGCTTGTAAATACTATTTTCTCCAGACACTTTACAGAGTTCCTCAATTCCATGCAATCTAAATACTCTATGTACCTCACTACACGGAAATAAGATGACAAAGTGCATGCCGCGTCTTCCGGAGAATTTGGATACTGAAAAAAGACAACAACAGAATCATAAGAAAAATGAGTCCGCTGTAAATGAAATATTTGAAGATTCGGTATGATCTCGAATGTTCCATTGTCACAGAACCTCTGTCAAATAATAATAGAATATGCATCCTATGTTTGGGATCCCTCAACTCAAGAAAATACTAAGAAACTTATACAGACACAAAATAGAGCAGTGAGATTCATATTCACAGTTGACCAGAGTAACACCTTTTGTAAAATCACTAAATTTAGAAAACCTTCAGGATAGAAGACTCAAAAGTAAAGTAGCAATTATACGTAAAACATTGAACCATAATCTTCAAATACAAAAACATAATCTAATAAAATATTCTGAATGACACAAAAATAAAGGTACATTCCTCGTTCCATATGCTAGGACAAATTTGTACAAGTGCTCCTTCTTCCTAAGTGCTATTAGAGCATGGAATGGGTTGCCTGAGCTAGACAGGAAAACTAGTGACTTGACAGAATTTCAGTCATTGGTTAACATGCATGACTAAATGCATGACGCGTAGGACGTAAACATCTTCTTTTTTGAAGTAACATCTGTATTTTTTAAGATAAGAAGAAGATAAGAATGAAGAAATTAAATGTTAAGATACAATGGAAGCACATGGAACAAATCAATTTGCTGACGTTATTATGCTGACGATTTCATGCAGCAACTTATTCTATTTGCCAATTAGGCAGCCAAATACGAATTATCGCATTCCACCAGGATTAACTCGATAATGTGAAGAAAGACTTAGGAATTATGACATAAATTTGAGACAATTTGCTGGGGAAATCCAGTCTTCAAAATTTAATGTGTCAGATAATGCTCAGATAATTTTTGCATTTGATAGCAGCTTTTTTTCAGTAATGATACTTTAAATTAATTAAATCAAACATTGTTCTCTCTTAATAGAGGCCTATACGAGGAAAGCGCCAACAGGGACGTCCTCGTATTACCTGGCGCCACACCTTCATGGAGGACCTAAGAACAGTGGACACCAGGTGGGATGAGGCTTCAGACATTGCGAATGACAGATCTTTGTGGAGACAACTTGCCGCCCAATGCACCGAATGGCTCGGGAGGACCTAAGTCTAAGTCTCTCTTAAGAATAATTGTGTCTAAGTTTAAACCAAGGTATGACGATCTGTTGTCCAAACAATTGCATCTTCATGCATCGCATTAGTTTAGTTTGGATATAAAATCAAATACTAAATTTATGTATTTTTCTAGATAACAAAAAAAATTATGGCCCGTCAAATTTTTTCCTTTTAAGTTTTCGGCCCGCTTCTAAAAAAAAGGGCATTCTAAAAAAGGTTTGACCACCACACGACTAAGGGATGGGTGAAATCTATATTAGATTATTAGTCTATCTTAAAATTGGGTTAAGCTTACATAAAGTTAATTGTTGGCAAGCCTGCATCGTTCCGTCTTTGATTAGCTAAACATGTTAGAATAATATATAGAGAGGAAAATGCTATGCGCGAGATACCTTCTGAACTGCCGTGAAGAGTAGATGCTTTAAATTGTTCAGTTTTTAATTTATACTTCTACGATTAAACCTGGTTTTATACGTAGGGTCATTTGATAATCATTGATTAATAAAAAAAAAAAGAATACTTCTTATAGTTAATGCTCGACCTGCAGAATATCTCAATGTTTTCTATTTATATAAACATAATATTAAAAGTTATTTTGGTTTGAACGAGAAATGTACAATATTAAAAAAAATGTACAAGACCGCATCACAGATGTAGCGATTAGAGATAAGATTAGCACAGCGATTGGACCCAACGATGACCTGCTAGCTACTGTCAAAAAAATGCAAATTAAAACTCTATGGTCATATTACTAGGTCCTCAGGGGTCGCAAGGACCTTCAGGGAACAGTACCAGGAAAAAGAAGAAGAAGAGGCAGACAGCGAAAGGGTTTAGAAGACAACATCAAAGAATGGACGG
Organism: Biomphalaria pfeifferi; assembly: GCA_030265305.1. Taxonomy (NCBI): domain Eukaryota; kingdom Metazoa; phylum Mollusca; class Gastropoda; family Planorbidae; genus Biomphalaria; species Biomphalaria pfeifferi. The sequence continues at coordinate 2,845,116 of JASAOG010000004.1, forward strand.
GATGTCATTGAAAGAAATTCTATTCAAGGCAAATGACAGGCAGGAATGGGGGAAAGAGGGTCAAATGTACTCCAGTGAAATTCAAATGACTTTAGCCAATTCTTAGTGTTAAAAGCTTTTTTCCATTTCAGTTACTTTTAAAATATATAACATACACCGAGTGAAAGAAAGAAGTGTAATTAAGGGTTCCGCATGGATAGCTTGATTTGGCTGTGATGTTTCTATCTACAACCAAACAACAGTTAAACAGCTAACCCCTCTAACAGAATAAATTTTGGGGAATCACTGATATAACTAATACTGAGTCCCCATTTGAAAAAAGTGTCCATATTTGTTATGTTGAATGAGTCAGATTAAATCAGACTAATCAGAGCTACGCGTGGACTATGGAATGGGATAAAGATCCAAGACATCTGTGTGTAGTCACTCGAAACATCTCTCTTTTGTGTCTGTTCTATTGTGAAACATTGTTGTTTTTAATTGAAACAAAAAAAGAATACACTTCTCCCCGAGAAAGAATCCTGGTTAAGCGAATGTATAAGTCTGGTAACACCTTTTAATATTCCAGTGATAAGCATTTAGATCTAGACTTAGAAGACAATTCGCAAACTTTTCATGAACATGAATTTATTAATAAACTCTGGAATCAATAAAGCCTTACATTCGTAAATTCTTTAATCCGGTAGTCTTCTCAAGAACGCCATAGCTCTTTAAAAAAACGATTTAGGATCTAGACCTAGACCCAGTCTTTAGCCAAATCCACGTTTATTTTTTTTTTTTTCACTTTGAAAACTAACACCGCTCAAACTAGAGTTATTCCCCCTTGTGGCCAACGCGCCAGTAATTCTTTCCTCAGCGATATACATCAGCTGTTAAATTTCTAGGAAGATCGTTAGAGCTGTTTTAGAGATCAGTTGTCTGCCCACCAACCCAGGTTCCTCCATGAAAGAGTAACTTCAATAGAGGTATTGTAAAAAAGAGTCCTTGTAATCACAGCCAATTTCTAGTAAGGATCAATAAAGCAGTCTTAAAGGATTACACCTGATAGCATTGGAACCATCTCCTATCTAGCCGCAGAAGCTGGATAACTTCCAATAGAATGAGCTCCCTTTCTACGGTAACGTATATTTGGTTTAAAAAACTCTAACGTTCATGGCAAAAAAAAAGGAACGGTACAAAACGTTTCCTTGTCTGGCAAGCTTCTTCTGCAGACGATAATTAAGTTGTAATAAATATTAGATTTTACATTCGATCATTTTCATGCAAGATCAAGATCCTTTAAATAGAAATAGCTGATTTAGAACTAATCTATGACCTTAAACAAAATATGTCTGACTTAAAATAATAAACAAGCAAAATACAGAAACTAATTTAAAAAAAAACAAACAACAAAGCTTAGATAGTACTATATTGATACTTCATAATAACCTATCGATAGAAGATAGTACTCTATTGATTCTACATAATAATATATTGATACTAGATAGTATTCTATTGATACTACATAATAATCTATTGAAACTAGGTAGTACTCTATTGATACTACATAATAACCTATCGATAGAAATTGTACTCTATTGATTCTGCATAATAATCTCTTGAAACTAGGTAGTACTCTATTGATACTGCATAATAATCTATTGATGCTAGATAGAACTCTATTGATACTGCATAATAATCTATTGATGCTAGATAGAACTTTATTGATACTGCATAATAATCTATTGATGCTAGATAGAACTCTATTGATAGTGCATAATAATGTATTGAAACTGGATAGTATTCTATTGATTCTACATAATAATATATTGATACTAGATACTAGATAGTACTCTATTGATAGTGCATAATAATCTATTGATGCTAGATTGTACTCTATTGTTAGTTCATAATAATGTTTTGAAACTGGATAGTACTCGATTGATTCTACATAATGATATATTGATGCTAGATAGAACTCTATTGATAGTGCATAATAATGTTTTGAAACTTGATAGTACTCTATTGATTCTACATAATGATATATTGATGCTAGATAGTACACTATTGATACTACATACTAATGAACTAGATAGTATGTATTGAGACTAGATCGAGCTCTGGTTTGACTATAGTAATGCATGTCACGTTGGATGATCGACCAATTAAAGTATCTTCTATCTGTTTCTCTGTGAAATGTTTTTTGCACACTGTGGCGGCATGCAATTTGTGCTTTCAAATTGAATTCTAAAATCGCTTTGATGAATGTCTTTTGGAAGTTCGTTCGTTATTCTTGTGTCCCCCTGGCAATCAAATCGCTAAATAAAGTTGAACGATATGATATAAACTTTTCACATGTAAATTATGAGTGAGTCTGGCGTGAATGTATATTTTGGTTTTCTATAGTTATCACGTTTTGTTTGGTGTAATGCACACATTTTAAGACACGTTTCCGTATGGATAATAAAGATTATTATTATCATTATTATTATTATTATTATTCTCTATCAAGTTGAAGTCAGTAGAGTCCAAAACAAAAACAAAACTTAATGAGAAAAAAATCAATTCATTTTTTATGTTCATTCTCCAGGAGCTGAGTCTGCCGGAAATGAAAATGAGTGGATTAACAAGACTGGGAGGAAAAACCAAACAACAACAACCCAGTAATAAATCAAACTTGAATGCGTTGAGTTGACAGTGTTTGTTGTGTTGAAAGTCAAATGATGGAATTAAAATATTGACGAGTCGAGGATAAGATTCATTGCGGCCAGAATGAAGAGATTGTAACATTATCAAACTGAGTGAATTGCGAAAGCTTCTAGTGACATCATCTTCCTTCACCGTCACTTATTCCTTGTCCGTTGTACCGCTGGGGCACCACACAAGATCTGTTGATCGTCTCTTTCCATTTCATTCTCTTTTTTTTTTTTAATTAGACTTTCTTTTAATCCGACCTTTTCTTTCCTCTTTTTCTGGTTCTGTTTCATGCAGGAAGGTCTTTGCGATTTCTGAAGACCTCGTGATATGACCATTTACATGTATGTAGCCAGAGATGCCCAATATACGGCCCGCGGGCCAGATCTGGCCCGCAACGTGGTTCCATCCGGCCCGCCAAAACGTCGTATAAAATGAAGTAGTTGAAAAATGTATCTTTATCTACGTTAGGGCTCTAATTTGTTCTCTAATGGATTGGTACTGTGACCTTTAACATTATTTCGTTTAAGAGATAGGACTCTGTATGTAGAATCTACAAGAAAAAGTGAACGGATCTTTACTTGTTTGCGGAACATTTTTAAAAAGCCATTAAGTTTAATCCATAAAATAAAAAGTGTGGCTGTTTAAAAAAAAGGACAACATATAAACGGCATTCTTGATTTGAGCCGAGAATAAAAGATTGTTACGGGTACTACTAGATCCACAGGTTTTTAATAATCGAATTTAATTTCTGTATCATTTTGTTGATGTGGCCCACAACACGAGTGCTAGAAATTAAAATGGCCCGCAGGATGAGTAGGGTTGGGTATCACTGATGTATGCGTTTTTTTTTAATATGGCCGCAGGTCGACGAGGGGCGTAATCATTCGAATGAACTTGTTAGTAACTTTTTTTTCTTTGTATTCCTTGCCGAATATAATTAGATTGAATTGGTATCAGTTATATCTATAAACAACAACAACAACCACAAATATTATATTCATTTAAAATTATTTTTTTTTTACATATGTTCTAACTGTTAATGTTGACGTCACGTTCCATTTCCGTTTTAAATTTATCTCCCTTTATTTATAAAACAAATTATTTCAAGAGGAAGACTTCCGATTATCATTTTCTAAAACTCTATCAACCGCCCCCCCCCCCCCCCAGAGAGAGAGAGAGAGAGAGAGGCACTGGGAGAGATAAAGGTAGGTACAGACAAAGAAAGAGAAAGAGAGGGAGAGAGAAAGAGAGGGAGAGAGAAAGAGAGGGAGAGAGAAAGAGAGGGAGAGAGAAAGGAAGAGAAATAGAGAGGGAGAGAGAAAGGAAGAGAAATAGAGAGGGAGAGAGAAAGGAAGAGAAATAGAGAGGGAGAGAGAAAGGAAGAGAAAGAGAGAGGGAGAGAGAAAGAGAGAGGGAGAGAGAAAGAGAGAGGGAGAGAGAAAGAGAGAGGGAGAGAGAAAGAGAGAGGGAGAGAGAAAGGAAGAGAAATAGAGAGGGAGAGAGAAAGGAAGAGAAAGAGAGAGGGAGAGAGAAAGAGAGAGGGAGAGAGAGAGAGAGGCACTGGGAGAGATAAAGGTAGGTACAGACAAAGAAAGAGAAAGAGAGGGAGAGAGAAAGAGAGGGAGAGAGAAAGAGAGGGAGAGAGAAAGAGAGGGAGAGAGAAAGGAAGAGAAATAGAGAGGGAGAGAGAAAGGAAGAGAAATAGAGAGGGAGAGAGAAAGGAAGAGAAATAGAGAGGGAGAGAGAAAGAGAGGGAGAGAGAAAGAGAGAGGGAGAGAGAAAGGAAGAGAAATAGAGAGGGAGAGAGAAAGAGAGGGAGAGAGAAAGAGAGAGGGAGAGAGAAAGGAAGAGAAATAGAGAGGGAGAGAGAAAGGAAGAGAAATAGAGAGGGAGAGAGAAAGGAAGAGAAATAGAGAGGGAGAGAGAAAGGAAGAGAAATAGAGAGGGAGAGAGAAAGGAAGAGAAAGAGAGAGGGAGAGAGAAAGGAAGAGAAAGAGAGAGGGAGAGAGAAAGGAAGAGAAAGAGAGAGGGAGAGAGAAAGAGAGAGGGAGAGAGAAAGGAAGAGAAAGAGAGAGGGAGAGAGAAAGAGAGAGGGAGAGAGAAAGGAAGAGAAATAGAGAGGGAGAGAGAAAGAGAGAGGGAGAGAGAAAGGAAGAGAAAGAGAGAGGGAGAGAGAAAGAGAGAGGGAGAGAGAAAGGAAGAGAAATAGAGAGGGAGAGAGAAAGAGAGAGGGAGAGAGAAAGGAAGAGAAAGAGAGAGGGATTGAGAAAGGAAGAGAAAGAGAGAGGGAGAGAGAAAGGAAGAGAAAGAGAGAGGGAGAGAGAAAGAGAGGGAGAGAGAAAGGAAGAGAAAGAGAGAGGGAAAGAAAGAGAGGGAGAGAGAAATATATATATATATATATAGAGAGAGAGAGACAGAGAGAGTAGAAGTGAAAGAGAAAGAGAGATGGAGAGAGGTAGAACAGTAGAGGGGAGAGAGAAAGAGAAAGGGAGAGAGGAAGAGAAAGAGAGAGGGAGGGAGAGAGGAAATACTTCCACCATTCCTCACACAGATGCTAGATCTGACCCGCAGGTTGCCAGTTAGTCGGGGAGTGGTCTAACACCTCGGGTTTTACATCTCTAGTAATCTAATCAGACTGTCGAGTGACACGTCAAACCAGAAGACAACGAATTTCCCTCATTCCAGGCTCCTACCAAACCTTCCAACCGCAGACCACACCAGCCATGACTCCAGTCATAAGTCACATTTGTCATTAAGTTTCTTGTTTTTAAAAAAAATCTTATGAATAGTCTCCCTTCTTTTCAAATCTTAGCAGACGCGAATCTGCACCGAGACGCTTTCATGTTGGTTGTAGAAATCAGATATGAACTAAAAGCTACTCCTAAAAGTACAAGCTAGGCCAATGTGAAGGAGTATGAGTCACGTGAATCATGCGAACCAAAGTTTCTACATGGAAGTGTTTAATATATAAAGGAGTTAAACTAGCAGATTAGTCGAAACACGCAAAAACTTTAGAAATAATAGTTTTTTTTTTTAAAAAAAGGCAATACCTTCTAATGTTTGTTTGTAAAATGTTTTACATGTTTCGGATGTTCCTTCAGAGTTGAAGGTTTACTTCCTAGTCCAAACCTTCCGCAGGACGACGGGGGATGGGAGTGGGCAGGGTTTGAACCCTCGACCGTCGATAAATCCGAACGACAGTCCAGCGCGCAAACCGCACGACCAGGCAGCCAACATATAAAGCAATTGTTTTTCTCACTAATAAATGTTAGATTAAAAACATTAGAACATTGTATTGTATTGTATACAATCTAACCCGGACAAGCAATACAAAAAAAAAAAAAGAATGCTTTTTAAAACCAAAGCTTATCTAAGTGAGATAACCGATAATTAGTACCACTTATCTGAAAATTACAGAGTTTAGTCCCATTTCTGCTATACAAACCAATTAATTAATTAGTTCTAAAAAATTAACTAATTGGTTAATTTTTGGATTGATTCGTGTATTGTTATCGACTATGAATAATTCTGCAAAATTTTAACTTGATCCGAGAATGGGTAAGGGGAGAATAACCTGTTCAAACGTTGCACAAGACAGACAGAGTGAGTTTTGTTATAAAAAGGACTCACTAAACTGTACTTGGAATGACTAAACGTGTTGACGAAAGGAGTAAAGTAGTAGATAGTAGGTCAGGTTTGTGCTTGAGTTAAATATCACACGCTTTTAAAGATGTAATCAGTGCTAGATAAAACAACAAGTCGCCACTAGCTATATACGAAAGTGATACGACAGTACAGTGTCAACAAATATGGAATGTTATATACCGTGTGAATAATTCTGTTCGGTAAGCTATATGTTAGTATTTTGTAACAAATTTGACAGTCTGTTGAGCTATCTCTTCTTAAACTGTAACATGCTGCATGGTCACGCTGGACTATCGTTCGGATTTATCGCTGGTCTCGGGTTCAAACCCTGCCCTCTCCCATCCAACCGTCGTCCTGCGGAAGGTTTGGACTAGGAAGTAAATTATCGTCAACTCTGAAGAAACATCCGAAACATGAAAAGAAAACATTTTAATGAATACAATCTCAGTATAACTTTTGACAGACGGCAGCGATGTTTAATTATGCTATGTTATGCAACCGTAGCATGATCTTGATTTGAGTGGCTGAGTAGCATAATCACTTGGCTAATCATCAAGGCGGTACGAGCTCGAATCCCAACACGAGCTGAACTGTTTTCACTGAGCGCCTCAAGGCAGCATGGCCCCCGTTTCCTTCATTACAATACAGCATGAAAGATACGCTATACTAAAGTATGAGGCCAAGTATTGATTGCACTGATGCGTGACGGTATCGTCAGGGTTATAGATTTACTTTTGCCTTTTAACTTAGATGGATGACCTTGATATAGAAAGAAAAAATGTTTTTCGTTCGAATGTCTGACTCCTAGACTCTTTTTAAAATATTAATCTATTAGACATATTTCATAGATTGCAAATAATTAACTATGAATAACAATCTGTAAAGGTGTGTCAATTTTTTATTTAACCTTTTGTTCTCTTTACGTTTTTTTTTTGGGGTAGCAGCCCCCCCCCCCCCTCCACGAATCATCATATCGCTTTACCTTCTTTTTTTATGTTTGCTATATTTTATTATGAAATAATGCAGATCTAAGGTACCACCGACTTATGATGGGAATAGTGTTTGTCATTTTATAATGAAACCACCCCAACAAATCTATTAGATCACATAATTTATAGATACGAAATCATTGAATGCTTTAAAAAAAATGGTGGTAACATCTCAACACCCTACATATTTAGCCACACTTGTGAATATTGAAGGGTTGATTTCCCTCGTTGGTATCGAACAAAATAACTCTCACCACTTAATAATTTTCCGAGAATAGGCGTGAGACAAACTTTTACCAGCCAGACAAACAGACAGAGATGATTTTATCTTTGTTAAAAGTTTTCTTCTACATTATTTTAAAAAATCATACATAATTCTTTTTCGTCATTTCGCAAGTGCAGAAACTCAAACAAGATTATTTCCCCTTGGATTTGTTTTCTAAGAAGATGAATGCAACATTTCTAGGTGATGTAATGTCTAACAGACATTCTCATGGCTTCCACCTTAACAATTGACGTCTGCTACAAACTTACACCTGGTAACCTCGCAATCCTTTTTTTTTTTCGTAAATATTCTATTTCTTCCCAGTTTACTGAATATTTGTACTATACCACTAAGATGAAGTTTTTGATCATGCCAAAATTAAGGGTGAAGTGAAAAAAAGCATGTGGAGAATTTTCCAAAAAATTCTTTTTAATAGATATACAAACACATACATACAACATATATCTATAGACTATTTAAGATCTATCTATCTATCTATCTATCTATCTATCTATCTATCTATCTATCTATCTATCTATCTATCTATCTATCTATCTATCTATCTGTCTGTTGTCTGTCTGTCTGTTGTCTGTCTGTATGTTGTCTGTCTGTATGTTGTCTGTCTGTCTATCTATCTGTCTATCTATCTGTCTATCTATCTGTCTATCTATCTGTCTATCTATCTATCTATCTATCTATCTATCTATCTATCTATCTATCTATCTATCTATCTATCTATCTATCTATCTATCTGTCTGTCTGTGTCTGTCTGTCTGTAAGAATATTATAGAAAAGATTTGAACCTACGTGGTCACATTCTACCTTAAACCACAAGCTACACTTACAGTATACTCTATGGACTGTTGGATATTATGTTATTACACGATGAATTATTGGCAAATAATTTTTTTGTTTAAGATCGAATAAGGTAAATATCTTTTACATTATTGAGAGACTTAGTTATAAAAGCGGAGTTCTTCCTCGTTATATAAGCTTTGTTTTTTTTCCCAATGATATTCTAAAAATATTTTGCTTGTTCTATGACTACATCGCTATTGGAAGCTTGCGGACGTTTTGTTAAGAAAAATTCAGTTTGTTCACCAAATAGAATTTCATGCTTTTATTCAAATGTTATTGTCCAGCTTATACATTCGTTAACATTGTATTGTTTGTTTGTTTAACATGTTTTGGGTGTTCCTTTAGATTTGGGGATTGGTACATACCCACCCCAAATCTCCCGCAGGACGACGGGGCGGGGGATGGTGGCGGACACGGTTCGAAACCCGGGACCATCCAAACTATCGTACGACAGTTCACAGCTCAAACACGAATAGGCAAGCATCCAATTTTTTTTTCCCCTTACACAGACCTACTCTTCAAACACTGCAGTCAGAGGCGGTTTTGGTAGTGCGGCCTTGGCAGTGCGGCCTTGGTTGTGCGCGGGTGTCATAATCAGGGCGCGAATATTTTTGTACGATGAACTGACGATGACAAAAGAGATTAATTTTTTTTCTGATCATGTGGCCGCCCTAAAGCGCAGTCCCCTGGGGTGGTTGCCCCACTCGCCAGCCATTAAGGTCGTATTATATCCTAAGTTACCAACCGTCATCCTGACAGCCCAAATGTTCACAGGTTGTTAATTCTAAAAAAAAAAAATGGCACTCGGTACACTTTCTAGAAAATAAATAAACGCTTGTGTACGCGCACAGATACGTATACATAAACAGAAATAGGCCTTTTGATGTATATAAATAGATAGACGCCTTTTTCTACTTTTAATAGAGTGCACCGAATGCTAATCTAACCCAAGTGGGAACACGGCTAATCGGAGCCGAGCAGTAAAGGGAAGGCAGCAAACATATTTTATAGCGTTCGATTTGGAGGGTGATCTTGTCGGACTCTGGGATGGTAACGCGAGCTGATCTGACAGCCGTGTAGTCACGTGGTGTGAGTAGATGGGAGTTTGATAAGATGACGTGTTATACGTAAGATATGACGTGCCTTGTCCGAGTTTTGTGACACCGTGACGCCATGATACATCTTAATGTCAGGCTGTTCTTTTATATTGAACAATTTTCTTTTCTTTTAGCTGATATGAAGTTAAATTAGTAAAAAGTTGATAGAAATCAGAATAAAATTGATACAAAGTTGATAGAAATTTGCTACTAAATTGATAAGTTGATATAAAGGTTAGTTTAAGCAAAAGTATAAAAAATTTGATGGTGTTTTGCGCCAAAAAAATATCTTTCTTTTTTTTCCCAATTCCTTTTTTCAAGTTGCTAATTCTTCATGGTCAAAACCTGGACTTTGGGTAGGTGGGTGGACATGGGTCTCGAAAACGGCTCTAACGATTTTCCTAGAAATTTTATGTTCATGTATATCTTTTAAAAAAAATATTACTAGCTAATTGGTCACACATGAAAAAAAAAACTCTGTTTTCCCTGCTATATTTTTTTTTCAAAATATAATAATTAATAATTCTAAAATTTAATTTGCTCTGGAGATTTCTATCTTGAGTACGTCAGTGGAAATTCACGCTTATCTTCACTAAAGAGTTAAAGCAACAGACATTCAGGAATATTTTATGCACAGTCTATTGCAGAATTCTGTTTATACTACTGTCTTTTTATGGTTCTAAGTCTGATTCTATATCTCTCACTAGATCAAATATTTTATTTAAGACTACAGTATCGTCTGAATGAATCTATATTTCGCCAACTGAAATTTTATATACTCTAAGTAGATTTATACAAGGGCGTAACCAAGATTTCTTTCGTGGAATGGGGAAATAGGGCTTGGTTTATACATGCTCATTTTTTACAATACCCATATACAAGTCAGAACTTTATGGAACATGGATCCAACAGAAGCCTGGACAGCTGATCTCAAAAAACGGTTATTAGGATTTTCACGAAAAAGGTAACAGTTGATGCATATCGCTGAGAAAAGAATTACTAGCTCGTAGGCCACATGGGGAAAACTCTAGTTTGACCGTCATAATTTTTAAAAGTAAAAAATGAAACAAAAAAAAAATAAATTTCGCTATAAATTGGAATAAAAATACATAGCTTAGTCAGCCGTAGTATACCGATGCTGTGGTGTTCATTTAATTTAAAGTTGTTTAAAGATTATCAAAGTTTTGCTACATTTTGACATTAATCTAATATACATATCATCTATATTCTAGATCAAGAAACAGATGTTGACTAGATCTAAGGAGTTTTAAATCAAAGGCCTAGATTTCTATATAATGAAAGAAGCTATAAATTGTTACACAATTATACAAGACCGCTGACTTAATAGGTAGCCTCGTTCGTACAAGGAATTGACTTAATGGGGTACAATCGTTCTTACAAGGAACTGACTTAATGGGGTACAATCGTTCTTACAAGGAACTGACTTAATGGGGTACAATCGTTCTTACAAGGAACTGACTTAATGGGGTACAATCGTTCTTACAAGGAACTGACTTAATGGGGTACAATCGTTCTTACAAGGAACTGACTTAATGGGGTACAATCGTTCTTACAAGGAACTGACTTAATGGGGTACAATCGTTCTTACAAGGAACTGACGGTGTCATATCGAGAGTTTGGTAACCTGTTGGAGCTAAGACTTTTTAATTATTTTTTTTTACAGTTCATTTGAAGTTGTCTAATGGAGGTATTGTCTTTTAAAAAAATGTAATTTAAAATTATTCTTTTTGTGTGCCATTCAATGGAAATGGCACGATCTTATCTCACAAACTCTTGAAGAGGGTAGAACATACGGCATACTGGGTTATCCTATCATCTTGTCTTATCTTATATAGTACAGACGTTACTTAAAAAAAGAAGATGATTACGTCCTACGCGTCAGGTATTTAGTCATGCATTTTAACCAATGACCTAAATTCTGCCAAGTCACTGGTTTTCCTGGCTAGCTTATTATCTCATTATTTATCTAATGCTATCGTGTCATCTTATTAACTATCTTATTTTATTATCTCATCTTATTATTATATTCTAAATTATTATTTCCCCTTAAGTTTTTTTAAACATCTTATCTTATCACTTTATCTTATCTTTAAATCATGACATTTACTGCAGGGTTGAAACGATGAAAAATTGTGATTGTCATCAAAACAGAACTTGTTCCCTAAGATAAGTCACGCACTAAATAAAAATTTCCGCATCAAATTTGGTTTACTCTAGGAAGTACGATAAAAACATTATTTTGAGAAGAATTTAAAATTGATCTTTTTTTTCCAAATCTTTGGCATTTCTTCTCTGGAACTTCTTCAGAGAATTTTTTTTTTTCGCGTCGATCACTTTCGAAACTGGTTTACGGTGAATATTAAGAGTTGGCAGGTGACTTGTTTCACTTTCATATAAATAAAAACCCACGTCTGCTCACAACTTGGCATATAAGTGCTGCCAACTTTGAAAACTTTCTGATCAGCTAATTTGCTAGTATTTTGAAATGTGCCAGAAAAATATTTGAAAACTCCTAACAAGCCAATTTCATTGAGCTGTAGCTTACAGTCTGAATCACTCTGGATTTCAGCTCATCTGAATCACTCTGGATGTCAGCTTATCTGAATCATTAGATATCAGCTCATCTGAATCACTAGATATCAGCTCATCTGAATAACTCTGGGTTTCAGCTCATTTGAATCACTCTGGATGTGAGATCATCTCGATTAATCAAGATAATAATCTCATCTGAACAACTCTGGATTTCACGTCATTTGAACCATTCTGAATGTCAGCTCATCTGAATCACTCTGGATGTCAACTTATCTGAATCACTCTGTATGTCAACTCATCTGAATCACTAGATATCAGCTCATCTGAATAACTCTGGATTTCACGTCATTTGAATCACTCTGAATGCCAGCTCATCTAATACACTCTGGATGTCAGCTCACCTGATTCACTTTGAATGTCAGCTCATCCGAACCATTCTCGATTTCATTATATAAGTGATATAAGCTTTTGTAACGAGCTTTGCTTTCATTTACTTCTAAAATGTTGTTTATAATATAAGAGAGAAAAACGAAAACGAAAATCTCCTCCTGAATGATACACTCTTCTCTTATTAAACTACCTTCGATACTTTAGTCAGAATATTATTTTTTTTACAATATTTTTTATCAGAAGCTCAGAAGGTAACTCATTGAACCTATATATCTTAGGTAAAGAAATCAATCTTCACTTTTTAAAATACTGTTCCAAGTAGATTACATTGCCAAGTTATTATAATATGCCAAGAAAAATTTAAATATTTTTTAAAATGGTTTTATAACAAGCTAAAGGCGTTTTGGCTGAGTGGTAAAATACTTGGCCTCCAAATGAAGGGGTCTCTAATTGAAATCCAAGCGAGGACTGGTATTTTGAACTTCGGGATCTCTAGGGCGCCTTTGAGTTTAATTCTAATTGGTAAGTAACATAAGTTTGGAAAGTAAAGGCGGTTGATCGTTGTGCTTGCCATAGCCATAAATACACACGAGCTTTAACATCAACTGCCCCATACATTTAATTTAAAGATTATAACTGTTTATATGCCTGTTGACTCTGAAATGTGGAGCAGATTTTATCCTAATGACTTAGTGTACTAAAACCAGTCAAGACTTTATGAATACATTGGCCAATCAGACAACTTAGGCCTTGATGGTTTATAGGCTACAAAACTAATCGTTGAGAAAGTATTCGGCCCGCTGTCTGCCAGGGTGACACTACCGAGCTTCAGCAAAGAGAAACGACTCTTGACAGACCGGAAATAGTTTTCTTAGATTTGTTTTCGTCCTGGTTTATGCTAAGCTCTGATCACAAAGGCGAGAAAGATTCTCATTAGAAGACACGGCCAAAGGAGACGGGAAAGGTGTACACTGGATAATCTCTACTGACACAGCCGTGCAGACACAGGTCAAGGAGGTCAGGACGTCATAAGAACAAGAAGGAAATTAAGGCTGTAGGGTCAGAATATAATGCCTTGGACAGATTCTCTGTTGAGCGTGTAGATTGCGTCAAGCAGACTTCAAGATATCCAACGAATGTCAATTTTAACTTCAGGTTATTGACAAAATGCTGTAGTGATTTGTACAAATGATTTCATTTTTTAGTGGCCCTGCGTCGTTTAAACCAACATCAAGATTTTAATAGTTCTGTCTCAGAAGAGTCGCTTCGGAGTCCTATTTGCAAAGGACGGAAACTAGCTCATAGCTAGAGACATGGTGTTTTGATATTATTTTTAAAACTTGCGTCTTACAAAGTTTGGACAGGTATAACCTTATGGAGGAAGACTAGAGGTGGAAACACTAAAATTTGGTTAATAGTTTTCTTGTTAATTAGTCAATATCCTGTAGGTCGGTGCCACTTCATGTTTCGCCTTCACCTTTACATATCCCTTGGTCTTCTGAACCTTTGGGGCCCAACACAGGATCTGTCAACCGCCTTTCTCCGTTCCTCTCTGTCCATTGCCTTGGCTAGAATTCCATTCAATGACATTCTTTGATGTTGTCTTCCCATGGATTCCTCTATCTTCCTCTTTCTCTTCTTCCTGTCCCCTGTAAGAAGGTTTTTGCGAGCCCTGAAGACGTTGTGGTGTGGGCTATATGTTTGAGTTTGAGTTTACATTTTTTGTTTATGATACCAATTGTGTAAAAGAGTACTGGTACGGCCCGGTCATCTATTGCAGTAATGAAGCGAGATCAATAGTTAAAGAATGCTTGAATAAACCTGTTGGCAGTTTAGACCAATAACTCGTTGCCACGTCACAAGTCTGTCAGATGTAGCTCTACCGGCTCTGAAAGCCACATTAATTTTCATGTTCCTTTTACTGTGACGCAAGAGACTTAGAGACATCTTATTTTTTAGATTACAGACGTTATGTCAACAAGAAAATAACTACGTCCATTTCATGCGTCAATCTAGTCTTGCATGTTAATTTCAATGACTTCAACTCTGCTAAGTCACTGTTTTTTCTAGCTTATTCAGGCAACCCATTCCATTCTCTAAGGGCACTAGAGAAAAAAGAGAACTTTTTATGAATTTGTCTTACCATATGGAATAAGAAATGTGCCTCTATCTTTTTGTAATTCTGATAATTTTATTAGGTTTCATTTTTCCATATGTAAATTATGGTTCAATGTTTTATGTATTATTTCTACTTTACTTTTTATTATTTTGTAGTGAAGTGTCTACAAGCTGGACATGAGGAACACGGCAATTAATGAAATATGTGGGAAGAACCGTCTAAGATAGGACATCGTGGACACAAAAAATCTTTAAAATATTGTTACGAATCTCACTATCCAGGCTCTCTGCAAACTGCACCATACACCACCAACTTAAAGAACTTGACAACTCAGGGCTCCAAAGTAACGTAACACTTTAATGGTTGAATAAATAACAGCCAATACTGTACAATTGGCAGCACGTACACTGTACAAATATCTCTCCGATAACACCGTACCGCCGTATCAACTCTTGCACTGGCCTCTCCGTCTCGTTCCGGGCTTGCACTGGGTTCAACAGTTCAGGACTGACTTCACACACCAGGCTCGTTGTGTCGGACTCGATCGCAGACCAAGATCAAGACGCCGTTCGTCTCAACTGTACTTGATAGTACTCCGCACTGAACCGTCGTAATGCTCCGTACAGAACCACACCGCTGAACTGTGCTGTAGTCGACCGTGTTCTGAGCTCTTGCCGTGAACCTCCCTTCGTGAACCGCCTTGACTGCGACACCTCCACTCTTATATAGGGTCCCTACTGGCCTTCTCGAACCGGACAGAACGCCGCTCGACGTTTCTAGGTGGTCAGATGACTACAACTCTCGTGACGCTCCTGAGCTCTGTTCACGACGTCGATCCTTTCCGAACCGTCCTGTTGACACTCGACTCGGCTAACCGTTGTAACTCGTCACGGTTGACCGCTCGTCTAGCGCTGGCCTGGGGCGATTTGCGTCGGCTGACTACACACACACACACACCACTACCCCTCTCTGTGCCACCACCAGGTTTATAACAATATAATAATAAAAAGAGAGGAAGAGAGTTGAGAAAAAAGAACAAAGAAAAGAGAGAGAAAAATGAGAAGGAATCAGAGAAAAGGAAAGAGAAAAGAGACAGACAGAAAGAGATAAAAAGCTAGAATTGAAAAAAAAAAAAGGTTTAGGAGACTAATACCGAGAGTAAAAATTTTTTTCAAATAAAAAAAGAACAAAACTAGTTCCATATACAGGATGGCAACTACTGAATAGAAACTTATACTATTTAATAAGAACATATACAAAACCAACAAAATCTGATCTCTAAAGAGAAGTCAACAAAAGGGAAAAAAAAAAAAGTGAATACCCAACCCTGTGACGTCATTCAACCGGAAGTCCTGAGTCTCGAGGTGAGTGATGGCGAGACTATGTAAATACTAGGAGGTCTAATGTCACTCGGAGATGAAAGTGTGTAAGGTCCTTTCACTACTGGATAGGTCCCAATATAAAGAACATTGAAGATACTCGACCTAAAAAAAGTAAAGGGCTAAAGAGTATAAGGAGGTCAGACAAAGCCAGCTATTAGACGAAATTACCCAGTATGCACCTTGTCTAGCCCAGTGGTGATGCATACGTTTCCGTGACCTGTGTCTTGGGCAACAAACATAAGTTACAAAAGACAGTTTGTGTGGAAACACAAACTCAAAATCGGCCCCCGAAGTGGTCCACCCAGGCTTCAATATTTTTAGAAAGAACATCCGAATGAAATTATATCAAAGACAAATGAAAGATAAGAATAGAGAAAGAAGGTTAAAAGATCTTGTGTAGTGCCCCAACGGTCCCGCAGATCAAAGGATATGTGAAAGTGAATGTAAAGTTAGATGTGAACCTGGTCTAACTAGTTCCCCTTTCAGACCTTGTGGTCTATAGGGCAGATGATGTAAAGTTCATCTGTTTTTGTGGCCTACGGTTAACGAGGGTGTCATGTAGCCAGCACAACGACCAACCGCCTTTACTTTTCCCCAACTAATGTCAGGTACCCATTAGAGTTGAGGCGCCCAAAGATTCCATAGTCAAAAATCCCAGTCTTCACCAGGATTCGAACCCGGGACCCCCGGTTCGGAAGCAAAGCGCTTTACCGCTCAGCCACCGCGCCTCCGCCTTGCCTAACTGATGTCTTACAATTGATCTAATTGTTTTGAAAAGGTTCAATCTCTTATTCGAATCCTCAAAAAAAAAAAAAAAAAAAAATCCCGCAGTAAAAAAAAAATAGGAAAATGACGTTTACAAGATTACTATTCGTTTTATATTAGGTTTAACTTATAATGCATACTAATTAGCTTTTTCTCTTTAAAAATCTGCTTGCATAACTGATTTTAAAAATTAGATTTTTCGCTTTCAGAAAAAAAAAGTAGCCGTTGCATCAGAACTTTGAATGGTCTAAAATATTGTGATGTCGGATTTTCAATAATATCTTTTCTAGTTTACGAGATCTAAACGGGACAGACGGACAGACATTTTGCACAAAACCAATAGCGTCTTTTCCCCATTTCGGGGGCCGCTAAAAATACTATTAAAAAAAAAAAAAAACAAAGCTTATATTAAGTTGTATTAATTAGTTTGGGTCGGTCATGTCATTAAATTTGTAATAGATCTGTGCAATAAAAAACATTGTTTTTGTTTAGCGCAAATTCAAGCTTTTAGCTTTCTCAATGAGCTATGATCCAATGACAGTTGGGAAAGGGAGGGGGGGGGGGAGTATAGACAAAGAAAAAAAAAAAGGGGGGGGGGGGTATCTGGGTAAAGGCTAACGTGATAGTTTTTAAAATGTATTTTATAATAAACAAAAACAAAATGTGTGGGACTAGAATTTGAACTTTAAGGATCCTCAAAGCCTGTACACTAACCACTGAGTCAGCGAAGTGTTTATGAAAACAGTTTTTTTTGGTACTATTTCAAACTGTTAAGCCACGACCTTTTTCACTACAAAAATTATAAAGGGGACGACCACATCCGTCAGACACGTGACGTGATCTAAAATTATTAATTAACTACCTATGTATCTATGTATCTATCCATGTATGTATGTATGTATCTCTCTTTCTCTCTGTCTGTCTGTCTGTCTGTCTCTCTCTCTCTCTCTCTCTCTCTATCTATCTATCTATCTATCTATCTATCTATCTATCTATCTATCTGTCTATCTGTCTATCTGTCTATCTGTCTATCTGTCTGTCTGTCTGTCTGTCTGTCTGTCTGTCTGTCTGTCTGTCTATCTATCTATCTATCTATCTATCTATCTATCTATCTATCTATCTATCTATCTATCTATCTATCTATCTATCAGCCTCCTTCCATTAACTTTACACGTATAACTAAAAATGTTATTTGCTGACTCCAGTGACTTCAAGAGTTGGTCTTCATTGTAAGTCTATCATTAAGGTTATTAACCCATAAATAGACTATCAAGAAATAGATCGATCTTGATGCATACACCCCCGCCATGCCATTTCTTGGTTTCGCAAAAGCTCTGTTACATACTCCCATGAAAACCAATATCCCAGGAGATACTGTTGCAACATAATAAGACATTCGTGGCCACACCCATCCGACATAGGCAAAGGCGTAGCTAGGGTGGAGGATGGGGAGGGGGGAATTTGAAAATCCCCCCGGACCCGCGGGGGAAGGGCCCAAATGAGTGTTTTTTTTTTTACATGAAATATTACGCAAAATGCAGTTGCCTCCAGAGAGGTCAAGCCCACCGGCCCCCAAATGATGGCCTATTCCCAGCTACGCCACTGAAAATACGACAATCGACAACAACAAGTTATCTTTGTTTGAAACAACGTTCATGACTCCTATGCTAAATAGCTGATAAATTTAGTAAAAAAAAAAAAAGATAAAATACAGAGGTAAAAAAAAGAGGGGAACAAATATTACATGACACCGTCGAGGTAAATTTAAAAACGGTACGATGCTTGTACCATGACAAAGGAGACACCGATCACTAAGACAAATAGAGACATTAACTTCACTGTTCCCCGGCAATCAAATCATTAGATACAATATAACTATCTGATAGAAACATTTTACAGGTAACTTTTGAGTGAATCTGGTTTGAATGTATATTTTATATTCTCTAGTTATAATGTTTTGTTTGATATCATGCAAACATTGTAAGTTAAATTTCCTTTTGGATATGACAGCGATTGGACCTCTAACTACCGTTAAAAACACGGAAACTAAAACTCTATGGCCATATTACAAAGTCTTCGGGGCTCGCAAAGACCTTCCTTCAGGAAACAGTACCAGGAAAAAGAAGACAAGGCAGACAAAGCGCTGGGAAGACAACATAAATGAATGGACGGGCCTGCCATTAAAATAGAGAAAGACTGTCGCCAAACCTTGAGTGTGCCCCAACGGTCCAAAGACTAAGGCAGCGGTTCTCAACCTTTTAAGCTCGACGACCCCTTTTTACAACCCCCCCCACTCTTTCGCGACCCTGCCCCCCCCCCCACCCCCTCAGACACACACAGTAATAGAAGAATAGACAAAACAATCTATTTTTTCGATGGTCTTTGGTGACCCCTGGCAAATCGTCAATCGATTTAATTTAAGGATCTTTCCGAGCCTCTGAGTCCACCCAGCTATAATGGGTACCTGACATTAGTAGGGGGAAAGTAAATGTGCTGGCCACATGACAGCCTAGTTAACCGTGGGCCACAGAAACAGCTGACCATTACATCATCTGCCCTATGGATCACAAGGTCTGAAAAGGGAACTCTACTTTACTATGCGCCTTTTTAATTTCCAGAACCTTGCAAGATCACTTGTATTCCACACCAGTACTATTGTTTGTATTTGTCATGTAGTTGGAAATCCATACTTGAATATGGAAAAAAATAATAATAATACGCTAATAGTAGGAATTAAGAAAATTCTAGTGAACACTTTTAAAATTTCCTAACGCAGAAATATTTTTTTTCTGTAAGACGTTACCTACAGTATTTGGATATATCAACTTGAGGAAGGGAGCTAATTCATCAAATTAACTATGCCCGGAAAGTGACACAAACACGAGGCGATGTTGGTTTAGTTGAGACTCTATTTGTACAGTACTGTGTTTTAGACTTACCTCTCCAGCGAGATGCTGGTCAGCGTGAGCACCGAACAGATCATGCTGAAGTTCTGGACGTAGTGAACGATCTTGCACAGGTGTTCTCCGTACATCCACGTGTTGGAGAGAAACGCGGCAGCCTGAAACAGAGAAGGGAGGATAAGTATAAACAGTGTAGGGAGGATAAGTATAAACAGTGTAGGGAGGATAAGTATAAACAGTGTAGGGAGGATAAGTATAAACAGTGTAGGGAGGATAAGTATAAACAGTGTAGGGAGGATAAGTATAAACAGTGTAGGGAGGATAAGTATAGAGTAAACAGTGTAGGGAGGATAAGTATAAATAGTGTAGGGAGGATAAGTATAGAGTAAACAGTGTAGGGAGGATAAGTATAAACAGTGTAGGGAGGATAAGTATAAACAGTGTAGGGAGGATAAGTATAAACAGTGTAGGGAGGATAAGTATAAACAGTGTAGGGAGGATAAGTATAAACAGTGTAGGGAGGATAAGTATAAACAGTGTAGGGAGGATAAGTATAAACAGTGTAGGGAGGATAAGTATAAACAGTGTAGGGAGGATAAGTATAAACAGTGTAGGGAGGATAAGTATAAACAGTGTAGGGAGGATAAGTATAGAGTAAACAGTGTAGGGAGGATAAGTATAAATAGTGTAGGGAGGATAACTATAGAGTAAACAGTGTAGGGAGGATAAGTATAAACAGTGTAGGGAGGATAAGTATAAACAGTGTAGGTAGGATAAGTATAAACAGTGTAGGGAGGATAAGTATAAACAGTGTAGGGAGGATAAGTATAGAGTAAACAGTGTAGGGAGGATAAGTATAAACAGTGTAGGGAGGATAAGTATAAACAGTGTAGGGAGGATAAGTATAGAGTAAACAGTGTAGGGAGGATAAGTATAAACAGTGTAGGGAGGATAAGTATAAACAGTGTAGGGAGGATAAGTATAGAGTAAACAGTGTAGGGAGGATAAGTATAAACAGTGTAGGGAGGATAAGTATAAACAGTGTAGGGAGGATAAGTATAAACAGTGTAGGGAGGATAAGTATAAACAGTGTAGGGAGGATAAGTATAAACAGTGTAGGGAGGATAAGTATAAACAGTGTAGGAAGGATAAGTATAAACAGTGTAGGGAGGATAAGTATAGAGTAAACAGTGTAGGGAGGATAAGTATAAACAGTGTAGGGAGGATAAGTATAAACAGTGTAGGGAGGATAAGTATAAACAGTGTAGGGAGGATAAGTATAAACAGTGTAGGGAGGATAAGTATAGAGTAAACAGTGTAGGGAGGATAAGTATAAACAGTGTAGGGAGGATAAGTATAAACAGTGTAGGGAGGATAAGTATAGAGTAAACAGTGTAGGGAGGATAAGTATAAACAGTGTAGGGAGGATAAGTATAAACAGTGTAGGGAGGATAAGTATAAACAGTGTAGGGAGGATAAGTATAAACAGTGTAGGGAGGATAAGTATAAACAGTGTAGGGAGGATAAGTATAAACAGTGTAGGGAGGATAAGTATAAACAGTGTAGGGAGGATAAGTATAAACAGTGTAGGGAGGATAAGTATAAACAGTGTAGGGAGGATAAGTATAAACAGTGTAGGGAGGATAAGTATAGAGTAAACAGTGTAGGGAGGATAAGTATAAACAGTGTAGGGAGGATAAGTATAAATAGTGTAGGGAGGATAAGTATAGAGTAAACAGTGTAGGGAGGATAAGTATAGAGTAAACAGTGTAGGGAGGATAAGTATAAACAGTGTAGGGAGGATAAGTATAAACAGTGTAGGGAGGATAAGTATAGAGTAAACAGTGTAGGGAGGATAAGTATAAACAGTGTAGGGAGGATAAGTATAAATAGTGTAGGGAGGATAAGTATAGAGTAAACAGTGTAGGGAGGATAAGTATAGAGTAAACAGTGTAGGGAGGATAAGTATAGAGTAAACAGTATAGGGAGGATAAGTATAGAGTAAACAGTGTAGGGAGGATAAGTATAAACAGTGTAGGGAGGATAAGTATAAATAGTGTAGGGAGGATAAGTATAGAGTAAACAGTGTAGGGAGGATAAGTATAGAGTAAACAGTGTAGGGAGGATAAGTATAGAGTAAACAGTGTAGGGAGGATATGTATAGAGTAAACAGTGTAGGGAGGATAAGTATAAACAGTGTAGGGAGGATAAGTATAAATAGTGTAGGGAGGATAAGTATAGAGTAAACAGTGTAGGGAGGATAAGTATAGAGTAAACAGTGTAGGGAGGATAAGTATAAATAGTGTAGGGAGGATAAGTATAGAGTAAACAGTGTAGGGAGGATAAGTATAGAGTAAACAGTGTAGGGAGGATAAGTATAAATAGTGTAGGGAGGATAAGTATAGAGTAAACAGTGTAGGGAGGATAAGTATAGAGTAAACAGTGTAGGGAGGATAAGTATAGAGTAAACAGTGTAGGGAGGATAAGTATAGAGTAAACAGTGTAGGGAGGATAAGTATAGAGTAAACAGTGTAGGGAGGATAAGTATAGAGTAAACAGTGTAGGGAGGATAAGTATAGAGTAAACAGTGTAGGGAGGATATGTATAGAGTAAACAGTGTAGGGAGGATAAGTATAGAGTCTGTTTCTCTTTTCGTTCTCTCATTTTTTTTTCAATTTCTTTCTTATTTCTTTAACCCACTTTCAGGGACGTATCTAGGAATTTTCCATCATTAGGGGGCCGGAGGACTTGACCTCTTTTGGGGGCCCCTGCATTTTGCATAATATTTAATAGAAAAAAACCCCTTACTCATTTGGGAGCCCCCACCTCAAGTGGGGGCCCGGGGGAATTTCCCAACTCTCCCCCCCTCCCCACCCTAGCTACGCCACTGGGGCCTCTTTCTTCGTGTCTGTCTTTTGATGTTCAAAGTTTATCTATTTCTTTCTTTTATTATCTCATTCTTTCGGTTTATTTTTCCCTTCCTTCGTTATCTTTCTATCTCTATATGTTTCCCTAGTGTGACGTATACAAGTCAAATATTAGGAACGGTTGTCCGCTGTTAGGTTTAATTCTCTTAGCCCTTCGGTTTGGTTCCTAAGACTGGTGGGCTCTGACGCATTGACAAGGCTCTGGCAAACAGGCGTCTTCACTGGACACATCCATGTCACTGATAATTCAAGCGGTAACTGCTATCTTTCATGAGAAGAATTTAACTGGATACTGGAAATAGACAACGCAAATTTACACAATATACGTGGAAATAGACGACGTAAGTGGACACAGTACATGTAGAACAAGCTACCTTTACGTGACACAGTACACATATAAATAGACAATTTCACTTGACACAGCTTTACGATTCATCAAAACTTAACGTGACAAATCTTAACAATTCATCAAAGCTTAACGTGACAAATCTTAACAATTCATCAAAGAATTAACTAAGTTACTGAATATTTGGATGGCAAAGTAGAAAACAATACACGAAATCAAATGATTTTTTGTTTGTATTGCAGTAAGTAGATAATCAAAGAGGAGTTCATTTCAAGCCCCATATTTTTTAGGTATCATTCCGTAATTCCTGCAACATCATGCCTTAATCTCTGCAACATCATGCTTTAATCCCTGCAATATTATTATGTGTTAATAATCCCTGCAACATCATGTCTCATGTCAAACATCACAAAGCAGGTCGTTTTTGTTGTCAAAACGTCCTGTATCGGTGACATCATGACAACATCAAACCTCCTTCAAACAACTGCTTCAAATAGCTAAACAGATGACAAGACTTTTCCCAAGACTTCATAAGTCTTCATACTTCCAAAAAATAAATATTCTTTTTTTTTTCTGCTAATTTCTTTAATTAAATAAACTTATTTTTTTTAATGACTCCGGTCTCATTATATATATCTTAACGGACACTATGGTCAGAACAGAATGCGAACCTCTAATGTACAGAACACGAAAAATGGTTTGACAAGATCACAACAAAAAACATAACAAAACAAAACAAGTGTTTTGGAGTTTGTGTGTGTGTGTATGTCTGTGTGTGTGTGTTTTTTTTTTAATCTATGGTGACGGTGGGAAGGGGTTAGCGATTGAATGATGCCCGGGCATAATGCCCTGCCTCATAGTGGCGCCCCGGGTGGAAACGATCGTAGGAGGAAACGATTAGGCTAAAGGGTAGCAAAACAAGACTTCCGTGGGGGGTGCCTAAGGGGGTGCGAGAGCATCCTCATTGCACTGCGCGGAGTTGTAAAAAAGCTCCCACAACCTTGTCACAATCCAGGCGCTGTTCCTAAGATAGGCGGAATTGTCGTCAGCTGTCTTAGTTAAGGGAGACGACTCTATCATAGAATAATGGGAATCGTGGTCGAGAGGCTAAGTGAGCTTAAACTTGACTTGTCTTGGCTACCTAGAAGGGGGCTCGAGGTTCGACACCCGACTCGGGCAGAGTTGTGTTTACTGAGCGCCTAAAGGAAGCACGGAAAACCAATTCCTAGATACCCCTCCCCCCAACTGGTCCACAAATGAGATTGGACCAAAGCATGCTAAAAAATTCTCAACACAAAACTGTCTGGCAATAATCTCATCACGGCAATAAATAGCTGGGCCGTCCCAGTGCTCCTCTACACGTTCGGTGTCATCAAATGGACAGATACCGACCTACATGACATTGACAGACTCACGAGGAAACTATTAACCATATTCCAATGTTTACACCCCAAGTCCTCCACCATAAGGCTATACCTGCCCCGGAAGGATGGAGGCCGTGGATTGCAGAACATCTTCAAACTGTGTAAGACGCAAGTTTCCAAAATACGATCAAAACTGCACGCCTCCAGCAATGAACTAGTTTCCTTCTTACGCAAATATGACTATGATGCAACCCCTCTGAACCTTAGCAATGTTGATGTTAATGTCGGTTTGGACGACGTCGGCATGAGATTCGCCGATGGGAAGAAAAAACACTCCACGGAAAATTCCAGGCTTTATTACATGGGGACAACATTGACAAGGCTGCTTCCTTAGCATGGCTAAAAGCAGGTCATCTTTACCCTGAAACTGAAGGCTTTGTCACAGCAATACAGGACAGAGTAATTAGAACAAAAAATTAGGAGAAACATATCCTAAAACTCAATATTGCTGACAAATGCCGAAAATGTGGAAATGTGGGTGAGTCCATTGAAAACATAATGGCGGGATGTTCAGCCCTATCGGAATCTGCCTACCTAGGTCGCCATAACCAAGTTACAAAGCTAATACACCAGCACTTGGCTTTGACACACAATTTGATCGGTAAGGATACTCCTCCATATTATATAAATACCACAAGAGGTTCTCGAGTCTACGGATCATCTACTGTACTGGGTTAGGCCTATTTTGACTGACAAAACGGTAGATTTTAATCGCCCTGATCTGCTGCTCATCGATAAAAAATAAAAGGCCGCTACCATTATTGACATCGCCGTACCACTATCTCATAATTTTAAAAAAACTGAGCTGGAAAAACAACGAAAATATGGGAACCTTGGCTTGGAGATTAAGCGTTTATGGAAATTATCTAAAATAACAATATACCCCATTGTCATATCAACCGAGGGAACAATAACAACTGACCTCACAGATATCTTCAAGGCCCTTGTCATTCCTAGGAACATTCTCGTTGCCTGTCAGAGGGTGGTACTTCTGCAGACCTGCCACATCACCAGAAAATTCCTCGGTGGAAACTGATAAAGGGACTACGATGAATTTTGTTTCCCTTTAACGAAACTCGACCCTGGCTTTGCCAGAGAATGAATACTCGTTCTTTTATAATAATAATAATAACAATAATAATATTAAAAACAATAATATTACTTAAGTCTACTATATTGATTATCATTTCATATCAAGGGGATTTTGTCTTTATTATAATAAAAGTATTAAAAGTTAAATTAAGTGTTCTTTACAAAGACGTTATTCAAGTTATTTTAAATTTTACAACAAGTTGAGATACAATAGGCCTACAACAGTTTAGTTGTATACCAGCAGCTTGTTACCAAACGACCGTCAACGACACAAGGGGAGATAACTATGTCATTAGCACCGGGTGGATAACATTCGTCTAAGTCAGTGGTTCTCAACCTTTTATGCTCGGCAACCCCTTTTTACAATCCCCCACTTAGCCGCGAACCCCCCCCCCCCTCCCACAAAGCAATTGAAGAATAGACAATAACAATCCATTTTTTCAATGGTCTTTGGCGACCCCTGGCTAGTTGTCAATCGACCCCCCAAGGGGGTCGCGATCCACAGGTTGAGAACCCCTGGTCTAAGTAGTTTACAGTTGTATGTCCATGACTGAACTAAAAAATATGACGAATATGTATGCGTTTGTTTGCGTGTGTAGTCGTGTTGTATTTTGTGTGTGTGTGTGTGTGTGTATTTGTTTAAAAAATTATATTTTAGTTAAAACCAGAATTATGAATTATTTTGCATATACGCGAACATCAGAACAGAAATACGGCTATCACAATGCCATTGCTTTCCAATACACAGAAAACAAAAGGGCATACACTATAATATTACGTCCTACAGGTCAATATGTTCTTTTAACTTTGTCAGAGACGCCCCCCCCCCCCCCATCCATAATAAAAAGCATGCCAACCTTCCCCCCCCCCCCCCCAAAAAAAAATAATTTAATTTCAAAGCTGAATCCAAAGTTAGACCAAAAAATGAAAAGAGGTCTAGAGGAGACCAATCGTTATAGGTGGCCTGAGCACAGACCTGTCACAGTTCGTGGCAATGAGCTATTGGCCTAAACCGCCCACAGGTTACGACGTGGCAGGACATTGCTAAAGCCTTTTTCAATAATCTTCGTTTATGTACAGCCCAATGATATTTCTATCAGTCTCTGATAAAAACAGTGAGTGACACAAATATGAGGTTTCCTAAAAAAAACAAACTGAAAAGTTTACGGTGTTCGTGCAAGGCCTGAACAAATATTAAACAAACATCAGGTTCGTTATTTAATACGACACGAATTCCCCAATATCACTACCAATAGTTACGGAATTCCCATTTTATGTAGTGATAATTCTGTTCCGTTTGATAAAAGTTAATCTGAGTTATCTGTCCTTTTTTTTACAGTTTGATTTCTAAGATAGGTTTACATTCTTTTGAATATAAGACTGGAAATGTGAGAAAGAAAAAGAGTTTCTCTTATACAGGGTATTGAAGAGAGAGAGAGAGAGAGAGAGAGAGAGAGAGAGAAGAAGAAGAAGAAGAAGAAGAAGAATAAAGATGACAATAAAAAAAAAAAGAAAAAAAAATCGGAATGAATAAAAAAAATTCTACATAAAAACCTATAATGTCATGAGAAAGAGAAAAAAAAAGGCCATCAAACGCTAAAACGAGAGACAGAAGGATATATAGGTTAGACACCTTAGACTCATCAATTAGTCATAACTATAACTGGAGTGTAAAATAAGTTAGTTACCTTGGCTAATCGAGTTATCAGCCCTTGCTCTGTGTGTGATTGGCCTGAAGCACCATGTTTTAGGTGTCAGAAAACGTCACGGCGGGACCAATATTTACTGAGCTATTTGACAAATAAGATTTGAAAACCGGAGCTCGCCTAGAGGGCAAATTGTGATCAACTCTGTCACGGCTGGTAGGGGGCCAACAATGTCTCTTCCCGTGGTTTCGAGCTAGTAAACCACTCTGCTCTTTTGTTCTTTGATCAATGGTAGTTTTACCGAGCTTATATCAACACATTCTGTCTGTCTCTCAGTCTGTCAGTTTTTACACATCATTTCTCACATTCTCACATTCTTAGATCAAGATGAAAGTTTAGACCATGAGTCCTTTTAGACACAACACTTGAATCAATAATAATAAAAAAACAACAACAAAAAAAGAACAACAAATTAGTTAATCAATTAGTCGTAATGAATTAGTTTTTGTTGTAAATGAAATTGTATAGGAACATTTGCTAAAATGAGAGCTATTCTAGACTATATTTGAGAGAATGTTTACCTCTGTTTTAAAAGAGAAACAATGCATTTAGTTTGTGGACGTCGTGGAATCTCATGTGATCGTTGTGTGATCTCATGTGGTCGTCCTGTGATCTCATAAGTCCGTCGTGTGATCTCATGTGGTTGTCGTGTGATCTCATAAGTCCGACGTGTGATCTCATAAGTCCGTCGTGTGATCTTATGTGTTCGTTGTGTGATCTCATGTGTTCATTGTGTGATATGATGTGGTCGTTGTATGATCTCATGTGGTCGTTGTATGATCTCATAAGTCCGTCGTGTGATCTCATGTTTTCATTCTTTTATCTCATGTGGTTGTCGTGTGATCTCATAAGTTCGACGTGTGATCTCATAAGTCCGTCGTGTGATTTCATGTGTTCGTTGTGTGATCTCATGGGTTCATTGTGTGATCTCATAAGTCCGTCATGTGATCTCAAAGTCCGTCGTGTGATCTCATGTGTTCGTTGTGTGATCTCATGTGGTCGTTGTGTGATCTGATGTGGTCGTTGTATGATCTCATGTGGTCGTTGTATGATCTCATAAGTCCGTCGTGTGATCTCATGTTTTCATTCTTTTATCTCATGTGGTTGTCGTGTGATCTCATAAGTTCGACGCGTGATCTCATAAGTCCGTCGTGTGATTTCATGTGTTC
The DNA here is from genome assembly GCA_030265305.1 of Biomphalaria pfeifferi. NCBI lineage: Eukaryota > Metazoa > Mollusca > Gastropoda > Planorbidae > Biomphalaria > Biomphalaria pfeifferi. The sequence continues at coordinate 2,873,422 of JASAOG010000004.1, forward strand.
GTTGTGTGATCTCATGGGTTCATTGTGTGATCTCATAAGTCCGTCATGTGATCTCATAGTCCGTCGTGTGATCTCAAGTGTTCGTTGTGTAATCTCATGTGGTCGTTGTATGGTCTCATTAGTCCGTCGTGTGATGTCATGTGGTCGTCTTGTGATCTCATAAGTCCGTCGTGTGATCTCATGTGGTCCGTCGTGTGATCTCATGTGGTCCGTCGTGTGATCTCATAAGTCCGTCGTGTGATCTCATAAGTCCGTCGTGGGATCTCATAAGTCTGTCGTGTGATCTCATAAGTCCGTCGTGGGATCTCATAAGTCTGTCGTGTGATCTCATAAGTCCGTCGTGTGATCTCATAAGTCCGTCGTGGATCTCATAAGTCCGTCGTGTGATCCCATGTGGTCGTTGTGTGATCTTATAAGTTCGCCGTGTGATCTCATGTCCGTCGTGGATCTCATACGTTTGCCGTGTGATCTCATGTCCGTCGTGTGATCTCATGTGGTCCGTCGTGTGATCTCATGTGGTCCGTCGTGTGATCTCATAAGTCCGTCGTGGGATCTCATAAGTCTGTCGTGTGATCTCATAAGTCCGTCGTGTGATCTCATAAGTCCGTCGTGGATCTCATAAGTCCGTCGTGTGATCCCATGTGGTCGTTGTGTGATCTTATAAGTTCGCCGTGTGATCTCATGTCCGTCGTGGATCTCATAAGTCCGTCGTGTGATCCCATGTGGTCGTTGTGTGATCTCATACGTTTGCCGTGTGATCTCATGTCCGTCGTGTGATCTCATGTGGTCGTCGTGTGATCTCATAAGTCCGTCGTGTGATCTCATGTGGTTGTCGTGTGAGCTCATAAGTCCGTCGTGTGATCTCATGTGGTTGTCGTGTGAGCTCATAAGTCCGTCGTGTGATCTCATATGGTCGTCGTGTGATCACATAAGTTCGTCGTGTGATCTCATGTGGTCGTCGTGTGATGTCATGTGGTCGTCGTGTGATCTCATAAGTCCGTCGTGTGATCTCATACGTTTGCCGTGTGATCTCATGTCCGTCTTGTGATCTCATAAGTCCGTCGTGGATCTCAAAAGTCCGTCGTGTGATCCCATGTGGTCGTTGTGTGATCTTATAAGTTCGCCGTGTGATCTCATGTCCGTCGTGGTATCTCATGTGGTCGTCGTGTGATCTCATAAGTCCGTCGTGTGATCTGAAGTGGTCGTCCTGTGATCTCATAAGTCAGTCGTGTGATCTCATGTGGTCGTTGTGTGATCTCATGTGTTCATTCTTTTATCTCATGTGGTCGTTGTATGATCTCATAAGTCCGTCGTGCGATCTCATGTGTTCGTTGTGTGATCTTATGTGTTCATTGTGTGATCTCATGTGGTCTTTGTATGATTTCGTAAGTCCGTCGTGTGATCTCATGTGTTCGTTGTGTGATCTCATGTGGTCGTTGTATGATCTCATCTGTTCATTGTGTGATCTCATGTAGTCGTTGTATGATCTCATAAGTCCGTCGTGTGATCTCATGTGTTCGTTATGTGTTCTCATGTGGTCGTTGTGTGTTCTCAAGTGGTCTTTGTGTGATCTCATGTGGTCGTTGTGTGATCTAATGTGGTCGTTGTGTGATCTCATGTGATCGTTGTGTGATCTGAAGTGGTCGTTGTGTGATCTCATGTGGTCGTTGTGTGATCTAATGTGGTCCTTGTGTGATCTCATGTGGTCGTTGTGTGATCTCATGTGGTCGTTGTATGACCTCATGTGAGCTTTGAGTGACTTCATGTGGTCGTTGTATGACCTCATGTAATCATGTGACTTCATTTGCTAATCATGAAAGTAAATATCTCTATAATGTGACTACAGAGGGTGTAGGTGATTTCATTTTTAGATTTTCGTTTTCTACCTGGATGCTCGAAGACATTTCTGTCAAAACAGACAGGTGTGAAAGTTGAAGAAGAGACATGACACTCGAGACAGAAAAGACGAGTACTTTTAATGAGTTGTATCTTGTTTTTAAAAAAATATTATATTTCTGTTTCTACATATAATTAACTTTCAAACTGAATCTGAATATATATATATAATAAGGCTTGTCTTCGAGTCCGAAGATTAATGAGGAATGTAGTATTTTCCGTGGTTACGCAGCCCCAGCTGTGACCTACATATTTTGCCACATCCAGGGCAAGCATAACCATTGTCCGAGGGTTGTCGATTTAGATTTTCCTTTCACCGTCTGTGTTTGTCCTCGGCAGCAGATTTTCTATTGGTCTCAAATGGGTATACCGCGACCTTCGTGTGTGACCTCATAAATAATTTTTTCGTTCCTTAACCTTCACCCATTCCTTAGTCTGTTGAACCGTTGAGGCACCACAGATGATTTGCCAACCGTCTTTCTCCATTCCTTTCTGTCTTTTGCCTTGGATACAACCTCTTTCAATGGCAAGCCCGTATATTCTTTTATGTTATCTTCCCATCGCTTTCTCTGTCTGCCTCTTCTTCTTTTTCCTGGTAATGTTCCCTCAAGGATTGTCTTTGCAAACCTCGAAGACCATGGCCATAGAGGTCTAGTTTCCGTTTTTTAACAATAGTTAGTAGGTCATCGTGGGTCCAATCGCTTTACTAACACTGTTATATATTCTGTTTTGTTTTAAAAGAAGTCTATTCAAGTTTATCTCAAGTTAAACATTCAGAATTGACTACACCCACATCGTTTTCGTTGTGCTAGCTGTTTGGAGATATAAGCTAACCACAGAGTACTAGAAGGCCGTAGTACGCTTGTATCTCAACCGCCTCATTAGACAAATACCCTTCAAGAGAGGCTTAGTTCAACAGCCCTTTCATCTTAACCCTTTTTAATGTTCTATCATATGAAGCTAATAAGCTTTTAGATTCTAATAGTTTCTCATTAAATAAATGCTATTTCCATAATTGCCAGACAGTTTTCTTTATCAAAGGACGTGATTAATACATAAACACAACAGCAGGACCTTTATAGGCCTATAGGTATTCAAGAACACATATCCATGCCTTAAGTGTAATTGGCTTTTCAAAGTGAGGATCGGACTTCATAGCCGTCGTCGAGTTCATAGAAAATAAAGATTGTGCTAATCTTAGGTCAAGAAGGAGGAGCTTTTAGAATTTATAAAGGCCTGTAGTCTATGCATGTTCTGTGTATATATAATGAAGCTTATAGATGTTGGATAGTTGATATTTAAAGGAGTAACAGGGACAAATACAGAACTTGATAGGACATTAATTAGGTGATTACAGGACGATTTAACACCGTAAGGTATTTATTTGTGTTATACTTTTTCATTTTGACATTTTCAGGAGTATTTTAATAAGTTCTCGCACCTGTGGTTTCGCTTTGATAAAACTGTATTAACGCATTAAACCTTGCATCAATGGGAAGAAGCGCTGGGATAAGTAGCTCGTGTGATTGATTTCGCTACGCAGTTCAATTTGTAATTCTTCCGGTTCATCTGGTGCACGTTCTAGGTCTGATCACCTCCAATGACATCCCCAATACATCACAGGTCACCCTTGACCTTTGCACTTGAAGGTCGCAGTGTCGCGTATAATACGTCCAAACTCATCGGCTGGCTTGTCCGATTCCATCCAGCGTAATAGTTAGTACATTGATACATTAAGGGGCGGGTTCAAGGTTAGAACAGAAATGGGAGTGGGTAGAGGGAGAAGGGAGAAGAGGGGGGTAGAGTGGAGGCACTAGATTGAAGGAGGTCAGCGTTCAACATGAGTGTCGCTTAGAATCTACTCACGCGGTTTGGCGACTGTTTTATTGAGTTACGCCGATGCTAAGTTGCACAGACCCAGAAGAAAGACACATGTTTCTTTGGCTCAATTAGTACCGTAGAGCGTAAAGGTTGCATGTCAGAGCAAGTCGGTAGCGTAGTCCCAGGGAAGTCTGTGATCCTTCAGTGTGACCCAGAGAAAACAGAGCGGGCGACTGGTCATTCGGGTGAAGGGTAGTTTGGGCTCGCTAATTGGCTTCTGAGTGATTTAATATATAAAGTAGAAAGTAAGACGTATGTATGTATGTATGTATGTATGTATGTATGTATGTATGTATGTATGTATGTATGTATGTATGTATGTATATATGTATGTATGTATGTATGTTTGTATGTATGTATGTATGTACGTATATTTGTATGTATGTATGTTTGTATGTATGTATGTATGTATGTATGTATACCCAAAACTAAGGCCCGCAGGCCGCAGGTCATATCCGGCTAGTTAAAAATAAAAGAATTAGAGACACGACCTGACGCTTTTCTCTGAATGGTTTTCTGGTCTTGTTCTTTTTGACTTAACCCAAAGAGATCAAGATTTTAAAGTGGTAATAAAGTCTCAAAAAAATAAATATAAAAACATGGCCCATTTACTTATCGCGCTACGCTATCTCATCATCATCATTTGTCCCTTGACAATCGTACAGTATATTTAAGCTTATTCCCACCCACCGTTTTTTTTCTTATAATTAATATGTATATTTTGTTAAAACGTTGTAAAACATCTGTTATATGGTATGTAATTTTGAATTTGGGGGCTCCTTTGATGCGCTCTCGTAAATTTGGCACTGATGAAGAATTTAGTTGCTATTGAAAGTAGCTCCACACTTTTGATTTAGTGTATACGTTTTTAGCGGCATGGTGGCTGAAAGCGCTGGCTTGTGATCCAAGGGGTCTCGGTTTCGACTCTTGGTGAAAACTGGGACTTTGAATTTCTGTACTCTTAGGACGCCCAGCTCTGATGCCCAGCTCTGACATTAGGGAAAGTAAAGGCAATTGATCGTTGTGCTCGTAATTTTTTTTTTACCATGAATTCTATACTAAACAAATGTATACATTCAAATCTATACACATGTCTACAGTCACGCATTTCATGTTTCATCCCTAAAATACTAAAATAGGATGTCTATAAATAAATATATTTCTTTTAGTTTGGATTGTTCTATTTTGTGCCAAGGGGAGCACAAGTCTCTTCTTAAGAACCGCTTCACATGTTTGCGTTCCTCGTTCACAGACCTTTTTTTTTTTTTGGCTCGGCGTACTATTTTTGTTTAAACGTAATCCAAACCGGCACACGCGTTTTTTTTGTTTTTTTTATCTTCTAAATTCTGTGAGCAATTAATCTGTACAAGTGGCCAAGATCTGAGCAACATTTGAGACCAAATAAGAAATAGACATGAAACGACCTGAAAAAGAAAAAGTTAAAGCAAGCCAGTGCTTGCGGTCTATTTTTAGAGGATCTATCATTTCAAAGTACGTATCCCAGCGTCTGGGCACTATGGAATGTGGGAGAGATAGCAGGCCGCGAACAAGAGGGCCTCTATATGCAATGGCCTCCACGTTCCAAAGGCGTGTTGGAGTTAATGTTTGGATTTAATCTTTGTGTGGGTGTGTGTAATGCAAAAAAACAAAACAAACGAAAACTATAAGAATTTTTATATAAGGAAATTTGTTTAAATAAAGAACCTTTCTAGAATTGTTTAAATGTGATATGTACTTTTAAATGAACAAAATTATAAGAGTTTTCAAATAAGGAAATGTGTTTATATATAGAAAATTTTAAAGAATTTTTTTATATGATATGTCCTTTGATAGAAACAAAATTTTAAGAACTTTTAATTTTATAAAGATAATTTTTTTTTTTAGAATTTTTAAATACATTTTTTATATAAAGAAAATGTGTTGAATTTTTAAATAACGAAATTTTAATAATTTTAAAATTAACAATATTGTTTATATGACGAAAATTTTAAGAATTCAGAAATTTTAGGGAATAATTTGTGTGACACAAAAAAGATCCCAACACATCCCAGCACATCCCAACACATCCCAGCGCTACAAAATAAAACACAACCAAATAAAATGCAGCATAGTGTTGGATGTATGTCAAGGGCCGCATGGCTTCCCCTCGATGGGGGGGGGGGGGGGAGCCGAGTTCGAAACTCGACTCGAGATTTGCTAAGTTTGTGACTCATGCGATCTGCTAGTTACGCTATTGTTGTTCATTATTACTGTTACAATTAAAATGTATAATACCACCTAAATGATTATTACTTCTCATTTGTTTTCAAATAATAAAGTATAAGCAAACTTCACAATCGAGTACTACACAGCACAATACAGCACAACTCAAATAAAACCACAGCGAAATGCAAAATAACACAATTATAGACAATAAAACCCAGTATAACTAATTACACGTCAGATGACAGTACAGTAATTAAAGTGTTAGTAACTTTTTTTTTATTAGTTAGACACAAGCTGATTAAACTAACAGAAAAACCTTTTTTTTCTTTTTTTTTTCAAAAATATAAAATAATGAACTTTGGCTGTATTTAAAAGGCAGATCTCAAAGCATCTACAAAAACAACTAATAGAAATGAAAAAAAGATTTTTAATTGGGCTCTGTTAGTGTGTTACCGTAACCGCAACACTCGTTGGCACTATAACTGAAGCATGTGAAATAGAGTTCTTTATATTTTTTTTTTTTTAGGATATGGCCTCCGCAAAGTTGTCATGATTATTCATGGCACGTTTTATCAAGTCTGGGCTTAAACAGTGTTGATTTCTGTGTGGAATATACAGACTTACTTTTTAGTTTATATATAAAGATTTTAAAACATCATTCCAGTATCTACGAATGAATAATTCAGAAGGTTAATCACCAAGAACAAAATGAAAAAAAAATTAAAGACATGAAATCGATAAATTAAATTGTAAACTGCGGAGCAATATAAACCTATGTAAAATCGTGCAATAAGACTTCATTGTCATACTCGTAATTAGAGCAAACAGGAGACATTTCATTTACTGCTAGAAACAAGCAATTTACTTATTGATAGAAAAAAGAAATCCCATGGACTGCTAGAAATAAGAAACGTCATGTACTGCTAAAAACAAGAAATCTCATGTACTGATAGAAAAAAAAATTTCATGTACTGCTATAAACAAAACAAAAAATCTCATGCACTGATAGAAACAAAAAATCTCATGTACTGCTAAAAACAAGAAATCTCATGTACTGATAGAAAAAAAAATTTCATGTACTGCTATAAACAAAACAAAAAATCTCATGCACTGATAGAAACAAAAAATCTCATGTACTGCTAAAAACAAGAAATCTCATGTACTGATAGAAAAAAAAATTTCATGTACTTCTAAAAGACAAAAATCTCATGTACTGATAGATACAAGAAATCTCATGTACTGCTTAAAAACAAGAAATCTCATGTACTGCTCTAAACAAGCAATGTGTTCAGTTGTTTTCTTTTATTGTTACAGTTGTAGTCTTTAATACAAAAGGAACTCCCAAAACATACAAACAAATCATTGCCTACTTGCAAGTAAGACAGTGGAAAAAGAACCCCTTGCAATGAAGTAATGCACTAAAATAGAACTAGTCATCTTTGAAACGGAAAGGGGCGCCATACTCTTAAATGCGTCCCTCCTAAGTGAGTTCCATTTCTTTTAGTCAATCTTTCCCACTTACTCCTTAATGTTGGTCTGGGATTAAGTGATTTCTCTTTGAATGTTTCCAGTCTATTTTAAGACTAATATTTTTATACTGGGTCAAAGAAAAAAAGAATTTAGGTTGAATTAGATAGAAAATAAGAAATAATGGGGTGTTTGTGCGTGTGTATGTGTGTGTGTGTTTAAAATAAAGAGGCAGAACTAATACGACGGTGCGTGGGAGATTTCCCTCCCTTTCTCTTTGGACAATCACTGTTTAAGCGGGAAAAGTGTTGACACTAATTGGCGCGTTGCCCTTGGTTACAGAAATCCTGCAATTCTTTTATCTTTCTGTTTCTATTGTTGCGGCAACGGCGATGAGATGATGAAATGGTGAGTTGAGAAGATGAGTTGATGAGTTGAAAAGATGAGTTGAAGAATGAAATGCGCTCTGACAAAAGCTAATGGCGTTGAAGGAAAGAACAGATCTTCTATTGTAATTGTTACAAGGAACGCATTGTACCCTGTGACCAAACTGTTTGCGCCGATACAAATAGAAATTCAGTGTTTTTACATAATTCTTTTTTTCTGTGTTAAAAACACAACGACGCAAAGAAATATCATGTCACATATTTGTAGAAGAGCTCGAATTCCAATGGAATACTGAATTTTGCATTCAGAATGTTAAAGTTTTAAAGTTTCCCAGAATTTACATAGTTCTAACAGGCACCTTAATACAACTCTAAAGAGAACCACACATCATCTCCAAATGTCACCATAATTTTCAACTCTATTGAGCACCACACTTCACATCTAAATGTCACCATAATTCAACTCTAAAGGGAAACCACACTTTGTACAACTTGTTCTAGATCCATAAAAAAGAAATTATGGTGATCGCTTTAGCCTGTCGTCACGCTGGCTCTGAATTCTATCTCTGCCCGCTGCCATCTCCTGTCGTTCTTGGGCAAGGAGAAGTTGTTATAGAATTACGCGGGTCCTCTGGCAAGTGTCATACGCATGTCAGTGAGCCGTAAGCATTGTCTGTATATATACCGTAGTATATATATGGTACGTTGTATATATATATATATGTTTAGTTAAAACTATGACCTACTTAATGCCTGACCTATTTAATGTCTGACCTACTTAAATATATGGTCTACTTAAATATATGATCTTACTAAGTATGACCTACTTAAATGTGTCTTTGCTTGATGTTTTGCTGGCCATTGACACGTGTCATGACGTCAGTACTTCAGTACCAGGCGTTGACGCCAGACACACCATGGTGAACTTTAACGATGCCATGCGGCCGTCTTTAATGAGCTGCCTCGGAACGCCTTCAGGTCTAAGAGTTTAGTTACTTCGGAATGCCCGACGGACGGATAGACTAAATAGCTCTACTCTTAACCGTTGTCTTTTGTCGATCGCATCTTTCCACAGTGTCAGCCATTATGACACAGCGCCACGCGCATGCGTGCAAAACGAGGTCATTGGTGCCCATGAATACGTATATTAATTACAAAGCTTATATCAACTCTATACGATATCTCTGGTTATACATTTGTGCACGTCATTTCTCCCACACCCCATCTCTGATCAAGTTGAAATTTTGCACGATTATTTTTGTAGCTGACAAAACAAGCACCAATAAAGAATGTAGCCAATCAGGCAATTCGTAATTTTTTGTTGGTATCGAACAAGGGAAAAAATAGTACTTGACAGATAAGTTGAATGAGTCCCTTTATTCTTTTTCTATAGAATTAGGACGCGGCTAAAAAGTTGAAACTAAAAATAGATAACTTCAAACACCAATTTTCATAATCACTTCGCGCGATTCTTTTTTCGGAGGAAGGTGTACTTGTACTAATATGTCCTAGCACATGAAATAAGAAATGTGACTTAATCTTTGTAGCTTTGGTAAGGTTTTTTTTTTTTGTTCTTTGGGTACGATCTGCAGGCTTTATGTTAGGAGCATTGTTATAATATAAAAAAACAAACAAACTCAGAATAGTCTATTTTATATTTTATTTGAACAAGTTAAAAAATAAATCCTTTCGTTTTCATATCTCTGAGTATATCTACGACCAAAACCCGAGGATTAAACAACCAAAAATATAAAAGAATTCTTTTAAAAAAAAGCTTATTTAAAGGAGAAGAACTCCGTCCATAAAACTATATCTACCAATGATATACAACTTATTTCCCTTTTTCGATGATATAAAAAAATTAATTACCAATAATAAACTAATTGGGTATTTTTTAAATTAATTCATGTTTTGCTGGCTAAAATAAATAATTTTTTAAAGTATCAAATTGATGGGAGAATGCGTGAGAGGGAAATAGCGCTATAATTATTTAAGGGGACTAAACCCAACAAATTTAGCGGTAGCAGTGAAGACTGAAGTAAAGGTTTCACTTATTGCTATTAAGCAAACAAATGAATTACCAGTAATTACTTATCTAATTGGTAACTCATTTTTATTGACTCATGTCTTGTCTATGTCAATGAATAATTGTTCGAAATTTCAGATTGATCCAAGAATGGGTGTGGGAGCAATAACGTTTACACACTTCTTACCAGACAGGCAGACTGAGTTGATATTAAGCTTATTAAAAACAAAACTCAGCCGATATTAGATTAGGGACGAAAGAGAGTTTATTATTATCTAGTATGTTGTTGTGCAACATTTAAAGACAAAGTTATCATCGCTAGAACCATTGAAATATTCTTCTGGTTTTGAAGTGATGTTATTAAACATAAAAAATGAATTTCTACCTGCTCCAACTCATAACGGTGATCTCCCCTGGCAACAGATTTTTATCTTTTCGTTGATGGATCCCGGGACGCTCGGGGGAAACTTTTACGCGCTTACCGTTTTGGTTATGGCCTTGTTGAAAGCATGCAATGTTGCACTCTTAATTCCCAACTTTTTGTTTGGTTAGACGCAGACATCAAACAGTATGACAACCAGTCTCGTGGCCAGGAACCTGTGAGCCTAGGTTCACGAGAATCATGGTAGGACTCACTCCTCTAGGAAACTAGACGTTTCAGTGTGAGCTATAAAATCGAGTCAATCTGTATGTCTAACATTACATTTAACATCATAAGCAGCAATAGGGCAAAATAATTAGTTACAGAAGAAAAAAATAGTGACGAGACGGCTCGAACCACTGACCTCCGACATGATAGGTAACATGCAATAGTATCACTACGCTTCAATTGAAGGATTATAAAACATGGCGAAACATGTAAACTATGTCTAGGGTTCAAACCACGGACCTTCGAGCCTGCCCCATCCCTAGAAGTGACAGAGTACCAGCCCAACAAGTGTGTGAGATGTTGTATCAGTAAATTGACAAAATTACAATCCAATGGATGTAACACATTTCAGAAATTATGATGTCATTTGTCTAATTTTAGTAAAAGGTCCTGATGTTATTTTGTATAATTTTAGTAACAAGTTATGATGTCATTTGTATAATTTTAGTAACAAGCTATGATGTCATTTGTCTAATTTTAGTAACGTTAAAAAGTGAAGTCAAAGTTCCCCTTTCAGACCTTGTGGTCTATAGGAAAGATGTTTTTGTGGCAGACGGTTAACGAGGCTAAAGAGGTTGTCATGTGGCCAGCACAATGACTAACCGCCTTTACTTCGAGCCCGGGCTCCCCAGTTCAGAAGCCAAGCGCTGTACCGCTCAGCCACAGAGGTTAGTCTTACAACTAATAGTGCATGTCACTCAGCCACAGAGGCTAGTCTTACAACTAATAGTGCATGTCACTCAGCCACAGAGGCTAGTCTTACAACTAATAGTGCATGTCACTCAGAGCTTGTTCGTCTTCAGAGTAATAAAGGACCCTCTTTCAATGACCCCCCCTCCCCACTGCTGGCCTCTATTAGCCTTGGCTCGGGGTGCAATTATCCCATTCTTGCCACGTTGCTACGCCACTGGACACAACTACAGCCATTACATACAAACACAAACAAAACACAACTATATCAAACTCACGTACAAACAAATCACACACACACACATCTACGTGAACACGACAAACTCCACTAATGCACAAATCATTTGATTTCTCGAGAGGTACATAGTATCAAAGTTATTCCCCACACTGATTATTTCAAACGTGTATGCTCTGGGACAGAGGCTTAGCTAGGGTGGGGGTGGGGTGGAAGGGGGAGAATTTGACCCCCCCCCCCTCGGGCTCCACTCAAGGGGGATCCAAATTTTACGTTAAACATCAAATATTACACAAAATACAGGTGCTCCAAAAAGGTCAATCCCCCCAGGGCCCCCAAATGATGGCGAATTCCTAGCTACGCCACTGCTCTGTGAAAACCTATTACCGCATTTTGATATTAAATGCCAACATTGTAATATATCTTCAGGTAAATAAGAAATATAATCATCAATAGCTTTTTAGATGTTTAAGTCCCACATCAAACCATAACAAAAACTTAGGTGTATAGATCAAAGGTTTTGGCTATCATTTCTATCTTTATTGTCAGTTTCTGACCCTCTAACTTTGTTCTTTGAAACTTCTTTTAAGCGTTGTTTTTGAAGATAGGAAAATTTTACTAGAAGGGAAGATATTTTAAACATAGAAAACTCTAGAACAGCATTGGTAGGTATCGAAATAGGTTCTGCAAATCCACCCAGTTACTGTCTTCGGTTTTAGTGTACCTTGTGTTTTATTCCTAGGAGCTTGTTGAATAATTTAATTCATGCCAGCTCTGCCTAATTTTCGCTTGTAGATCGGTTCAAATTGTTAAAACCTTGGCTGGCATTTTACAAGAAGGGCATCTGGCGAGGGAGATAGTGCACTTGTATTGGTTAGGTAGCAACAGGGTCTAGATGGGAGATAAGCAAAGCCCAGGAGTGACTCTTTTATGACCTCCCTTGATGTGATGGTTGAAATGTGTGTGTGTGTGTGAGTGAGTTTGTATAACAACGCGTTACGGTGCATTGTTTGAGATGTTTTTCAGATTTCACATTAGTTGTAGTTACGGTACAGGTGTAGCGGCCATATGTGCTACTGGAGTACAAGAGAGCGTAGCTAAAGGAGAGAGAGGGGGAGAGAAGATTGAGAAGGAGAGAGAGAGGAAGTGAGAGGTGCAGAGAGTGAAAGAGAGGGAGAGAGAGGGAGAATAGAGAAAGAGAGAGAGAGAAAAGGAGAATATGTACCAGACAAAGATGGATAGCCCCTGTGTATACACTTAAGAGAGGCAGGGAGAGAGAGAGAGAAAGAAAGAGGTGCAGAGAGTGAAAGAGAGGGAGAGAGAGGGAGAATGGAGAAAGAGAGAGAGAGAGAGAGAGACAGAGAAAAGGAGAATATGTACCAGACAAAGACGTAGCGCCGCGGTGTATACACTTGACAAAGTAAAGGGCGGTTGGTTGTTGTGCTGGCCCCATGATACCCCTAATCAACCGTTCATCATAGAAACAGATAAGCTTTACATCATCTGCTACCACAGATCTAAAGTTATGAAAAGGATACTCTTCACAATAAATATTTCATAAAATACATTCCTGTCATTAAGATTTTCTCACAAAAGGGCCGGATTTCGGAATACTGAGGCCAACTGTAAATTGACAATCCAAGGCCTCGTAAGAGTCTCGTCTTTACAGCTTAAGAGTCTCAAAAAAAACAACACATGACTAGACACATGGATACACTTCGGACGTGATTATCTTATCTTTGTAAGGAACGTCTTTAATTTATAAGATAAGATAGTTTTATTGATCCAATCTAATTCCTACTTAACCCATACCTTCCAACTAAAGTCTTAAAAAAACAACAACCAAAACTCTAGATCTAAAAATGGCGGATAAAGAAGGAAAAAACAAATGTTGGGGGAGGGAGGGGAAAGCAGAGAAAGAAGAGACGGCCTTGACTATAAGTACAAGGAATTAGTATACTACCTTCTACAACGCTACCATTTTTAAAGCAGCACCACCCGGCTTTAAATATCCTCTTGTTTTTAAGAGCTCCGTCGAAAAGGAACTCTCTCAAGTCAACTGTTACGCCTTCTCTGTGCAACCCGCAACGATTGAGGATATCGCTGGGAGATAAACTTTGAGGTCCACATCTCATATAACTTCACCTCGACTAACACCTCCAGCAATGAATATGAGAATTCAAGATGGAACAAACAGCTAATTGTCTGGTAGCCATCTTTGTTTCTATCTCGCATCTCCTTGGCTAGAAGAAACATTGGGAGAGGATAAAGGGCAGTAACCTCTTTACTGTCACGTCTGCTAAGTTTTTTTTTTTTTTGTCTTCTGGTATGCTTACCAGATTTAGGGAGATGAGTTAATCTTTCATTTGAATAGAAAAAAATCTATGCATTTTATTACGTAGGATATTTTTTTTTACAATAGTATTGTAGTGTAACTGAGTTGTTTATTTTCTGCGTGTGTCCAGCGTGTCAGAAGGTCATGTCCAGTGTGTGTGTATGTGTTCATAGTAGTTAAGTAATGTCGTGTGAGACGTGTTTGTGCTCGTTCACTGTCTACTGCGATCTTGTCGAATAAAGCCATGGTATTGGTATTCTAGTATTTGTTATTTCATTACAATTATATAAAAGAAAATTAGTTTATTTTATGTTAGAACCAGCCGGTTATGACCAGCGGCTCGCGGGCCTTAATTTCTTATCTTATCTTATCTTATGTAATACAGACGTTACTTCAAAAAAGAATTTGATTACGTCCTACGCGTCATACATCTAGTCAAGCATATTAACCAATGACTTAAATTCTGCCAAGTCACTGGTTTTCCTGGCTAGCTCAGGCAACCCATTCCATGCTCTAATAGCACTAGGGAAGAAGGAGTATTGGTACAAATTTGTCCTAGCATATGGGACGAGGAATGTGCCTTTATCTTTGTGTCTTTCAGAGTAATTTGGTTATTACCTATCTATTGAATTGAATTTAGATATATTTCAAACTTGGAGAATGTTCGCTTCACTTTTTTATTTTGCCAAAAAAAAAAAAATAGAGTGTGAAAATTGGTTTACCCGTTCAGCCGACATAGTCTAATCAAATATAAAATACAGTGAAATGGGTTTTCCCGATTTGTTCAAAAGTTTCGTTCTTCAATAGAGATACAATTAGGTACTTTTTTTATCTATTTTACTTGTTTACTGGGAAACATTTCTAATGAGCATGACTGAAGTGACCATCATAAGTAGTAACTCATGGGATGTGAGAGCGAGACACATGGACAGTGCCGGACACGAAACGTCCAACTTAGTCTCAAGTCTGCACAAACAAAAACAGCTGGGAGTGGCAGAGTAGGATTCCAGGCAGTCAAGACGTTTTTGTGCAGACATTGACATGTCAAGGGACAGATAGAGAGAGAGAGGGAGAGAGAGAGAGAGACAAAGAGAGGGTTAAAGAGATAGAGAAAAAAAGAAGTAAAGAAAAGCAACAAAGAGAAAGATAGAGAGAGAGACAAAGAGAGAGAAAAACAGAGATGCAAAGAGAGAGAACAAGAGAGAGACTAAGACAGAGAGAGAGAGAGTTAAGGAGATGGATAGAGAGACAAAAGCGAGAGAGAGATAAAGAATGAGAGAGAAAAAGAAAGAGACAAAAAAGAGAAAGATAAAGAGAGATAAAGAGAGAAAATGAGAGATAAAGAGAAAGAGAGACAAAGATAAAAAGAGATATAAAGAGAGACAAAGATAAAAAGAGATATAAAGAGAGACAAAGCGAGAGAGAGAGAGAGACAA
Organism: Biomphalaria pfeifferi; assembly: GCA_030265305.1. Lineage (NCBI taxonomy): Eukaryota > Metazoa > Mollusca > Gastropoda > Planorbidae > Biomphalaria > Biomphalaria pfeifferi. The sequence continues at coordinate 2,888,628 of JASAOG010000004.1, forward strand.
ACAGAAGCAAACCATGCAGATAGATAAAAAACCACTAAGAAAGTTTAACAAGCACACACTTTGCCACATAAATGAAATACAGACCTAACTTAGGTACATCACAGTACATGCAATGAAAGTAACAGTAGGCCTACTTGGTCGAGTAGTCAATAAGTTAAAATTATAATCTAGTTGTTTTTTTTTCTTTAGTGCTTTAAGTTAAAATAAAAATCTAGATCTAGTTTCATTCGAAACATTTGCTCATACCCTTTTACAAGACATTACTTTAATGCTAACGGAATTCACATGGTGGTCACCACCTTTCAACTTTGACCCGTTAAAAAAAAAGGTCACACACACAAATAGTAAACAACAAAGGTGGGACTTGAAACTAGACCACTCCCACCTTGTGTAAGTTTTTGTAACTCTGGAGCTTCCAGCCTCGGGCTTATATTTACGTGAAACCCTGGTAAATAAATACAAGAACACGCGGAGAAAAAAAAAGCGAGCCAAAATAAAAAATGACGACCAAAGATCTCATTTAGTTTGGCCCCAAAATGTGCGAAAGGTTTTTTTGGAGAGGGTTCTGGTACGACAAAGGTCAAATCATGTCTTAAGTGTATTGGAAACTGAAGAGGGGCGGAGTGGGTAATCATATTTCTGATAGATAGAGGGCGCCACGGGCGTGACTGATGCTATGGCAAGATAGCACATTTGTTTATACCTGACATTTGGGCGCAATGTCTAGATTTGTTTTGGACTTGTAGGAATGTGCATTGTCGTGACTGGTGTGGAGACAGATCTACAACATCTAAAAGCTCGGGCATGGAGTAGAAAAGCACAGGAGCGATCTGAATGTGTGTACGACGTGGCAGCGAGCTAGTGGTTTAAACTGCCCACAGGTTGTGACGTTGGAGGTGAGTGTTCAGGGCTTCTGTAACGAATGGCCTCGGAAAGATGTGCTGAAGCAGGTTAGGGCCCTTCATAGAATGTGGCGTCACGTGGATGGATGGTTGGATTGTTTCAAACTAGAAAAAAATTGTATTGCCTGAACCGGTTTGAGGCTGTTGGAAATCACACAATGTGCACATGTGTCTCAAACTGGTGTAACTCCTATGGCCAGAAGGGTTATAAAATGAATTCCAATGTCAGGATTAGCAAGAGACTAAGTCACTAAAGAAATACACAAGGTCTAGTTATATCTGAGACCCTTGCAATGCTTCTCAGCCTAACTTGGCGTTCTGGTTGAAACGGTCGTTTGAGGAGACGATACGATTGTGGCACCGAGTCCATTGCACTGGCGGGGATGGAAGAAAGTCCCAACAAACATGTCACTATTCACGCAGTTACTCAAGAGGCCATTTTTTAAAATGCAAGGCTGATGTGGTACAGAGAAGGAACATGAGGGAGTTTCCACGGTGTGCTCGGCGTTTGGCCTCACTTATAATCCAAGCGTCTTGGGATACGAACTATCGGTAATAATTTACATCTGTTTGTTCAGACAGGCAGATGGGGGCAAGTTTCTATAGGCCTAGAGTTCCAAAGGTCTTAGACTCAACTCTTAGGGCAAATACAAAGATAAATAAAGAAGATATCCGAGAAACTAAAATTCACACTAATGTCTTGCTGCCCCACTGCCTGTATTGATGCCACCAGTTTATCCAGCAGGACCAAACGAACCATTCGATCCTGAGGAAAAGAAATGCTCTATCCGGATCAAAAGAATCAACTCTTTCCAGATCAAAAGAATCACTCTATCCGGATCTAAGGAATCGTTTAAATCTGGACTACACTATCCGGTCCAAAAGGACCACTCTATCCCTGATAAAAAAGACAAATTATTCGGACCAATAGATTTACTCTATCCAAACAAAAACCCCACTCTAAGCGGACAAATACCCCACTCTAACCGGACAAAATACTACCTTATTCAAACCAAAAAAAACCCTTTATCTGGACCAAAAGAACCACATCATATTAACCACTCCTTCCGGACTAAAAAAAACACTCTATCTTTACCAAAATAACCACTTTATCAGACCAAAGAATAACTCTATCCAAAGAGCCCCTGTGGTAATATGATTGAATGACGTAGACATCTGAGTCAGTCGACATTCAGATATTGGCTTATTCTTCGGGCCCCTTGTCAGAAATTCAAGGAAAGATAATGCTATACATATGTTACCTCTCCTGCCAAACACGAAACAAAGAGAAAAAGAGAGAGACAGAGAGAGAGAGAGAGAGAGAGAGAGAGAGAGAGAGAGAGAGAGAGGTGGGGGAAACGTAGTAAAAATATATCACAACTTTAACCAAACGTTGACAAGAGAGAGAGAGAGAGAAAGAGAGAGAGAGATAGTTCATGAACATGTGTCTATGCTACATAACATATTCTTCTCGCTTTTTTGACGTAACTAGCCACTTTGGGATTCATAAACATGCGTTCCGTATCGTGCTCAGTTAGCTTCTAGTGTGAAATACAATAAAAATATCTAGGTCGGTATCAATCCTATTTTTGGAACTGCAGGAATTAGCATCAAGTTTGTTTATTGTTGACAATAATACCATCAATAGGGAACATATTTAGTTGTCAGACATTGTGAATGCGTATTTCTATGTACAATGGCCTATATTCATCAAAGAATCCTGCGATATTTTAAAGTATCGGAGTCACTTTTTTTTTTCTATCATTTATTTTTTTTTTTCACTTTTCAAAAGATACATTGCATAAAAAAAACAACAACTAAATTTATGGTATCACAACAACAAATGTAAGAACTTTGTTCAGAATTGTTCATAGTTCTCGGTTTCCTTTGCTTGTCCCTTTTCCAGCCCTAAACATACAAGCCACATGGGCTTTCGTATCAAACGAAATGCATGATCTTCGGAGTTTTGAAGGTCAGTGTCTTTATTTACTAGTAAAGTTCAACAGTTCTAGGACACATACACACAGAGAAATAGTCGCAAATATAAAGACTTTCATGTACATTACAAGGTCGAAGATTCAAAACTATCAATAGTCAAATTTCCGCGGATTGTTCACCAGCTGACAGTTCAACCTTAAGGCCGATTGATCTGATCTTTTTTATCCACACTTGAGGCTGAGTATATATACCGCTATTTGGTAGTAGTAGCCTAATAATCTTTAGAGAGAGAAAATATTAAAAAGTAAGAAACTGTTCTATTACAGGTATAGGCTTATTTGTATTTATTTATTTATTTATCTCCCTTACATCCATTAACAACCTATTGTATATAATCTGGGCTCCAATAAACGACTTCAACTGACAGTATTGACTCAGCAGACTGTAAGACCATTTGATTTGTTTTATGAAAAAGTTCAATATTTATGTAACGTACGTTTCTATTCATTGTAGCTGTATCAGACCCCTTTAAATTGTAATTATTATCGTCTTTCAGTGGCGTAGCTAGGGTGTGTGTGTGTGTGGGGGGGGGTGGAGACAGAATTTGATAATCCCCCGGGGACCCCAAATGAGTGTGTTTTTTTTTACATTAAAAATTAAATACTAAGCAAAATGCAGGGGCCCCCATAGAGGTCGAGCCCCAGTGACCCCAAATGATGGCAAATTCCTAGCTACGCCCCTGTCGTCATTAGCCAACTTAAAAAGTGTACTTTATCTGTGTTTTAATCTCAGACTGCCTACAGATGCTATAAACTTAGTATACCAGAGACTCGGAAAGACTTAAACAACATGAAGCTGTATGCGAAATCGTTTAAAGTGTCGATCACATTTAAAGGAACTGTATACAGAAAATTACATAATAAGTGAGACCATTAGTAAGGCTTTTATCCTCATTGAACGACGCACCGGGTGAGAAATATACACAGACATGACGCTGGTTGGTTGGTCAAGTGGAACACGCTTCGTTCTCTCGTCACGATGATCCTGCGTTCAAGCCTAAATATAAAAATTCTTTAAAAAACAACAATAACAACGAAAGAAATAAAAAAACACCAAAGCTTAGCTAAGTTTCAACTTCATCCGAGAATAGGTGTGGGCGACATAATGTGTACGACTATCAAAGCGGACAAACCCCCTACATATTTAGCCATAACCGTGAATACTGAAGGATTAAACTCCCTTTATTGGTATCAACGAAAAAAAAAATTAACAGTAATTAATGGACTCAATTGTTAGTTTTTCTTATTAATTCATGTATTGTTTTCACCAATGAATAATTGTGCAAAGTTTCAACTTGATCCGAAAAGGGCTGTGGGAGTAATAGACTGATTAAAACTTTTTACCAGATAAACAGAGTGAGTTGATATAAGCTTGGGACGACCTCTTCTTCTTTCTCGTTCTCATTTTTATGTGAGTTATATATATATACTAGCAAAATACCCGCGCTTTGCAGCGGGAGGATTATTGCATTAACATTTCAAATTTGCTTTAATTAATAGGCCTACATGTAACAACAAAACATTCTCATTTGTGCCAGGAGTGTTACCGCAGGGAATGTAGCGCATGTATTTTTGGAATAACCGGAACAACGCAGTTTTTGTGTGGCTTTTTGCAATGTTACTCCGATAAGTAAAAATAATGTGTCATATGTACTGCCTTAAATATTTCATTACTAAGAAGAAAAGTAAACCTTTTGAAATAGAGAAGAAACATACATGTACCAATACACAGTTATTTGTTGAGGATCTCTTTGTACACCACGTTGTCAGTTCGGCCCTCCGGCTGCAGTATGACCAATCCCTGCGCCGAGCTTACTCTTGAGCATGCGACGCACAGTTGCCCATGTGAGAAGCAGTCCTGTCTCAAGTCAATGCCAACCTTTTGTAGTGTCTGTCCCTGAGACTTGTTGATTGTCATGGCGAAGCAGAGCCTTACTGGGAATTGGAGGCGTTTGAATTGAAATGGGAGGTCAGAGGGGATGACGGGGAAGCAGTGAGTCTGATGTGGCCGTGCAATGTGTAGCACAGAGAATGGAAAAGGCAGGATCCATCAGGGGGCATGGAAACCACCCGGTAAGCCACAGTCCTTTGATCGATGGTGACCATCTCGAGAGACATGTTCAGTGGGGGTACGCTTGGAGCGATAAATGAAACGTGAGTGTAAAATACCAGCAGTCGAATGAATGAGTTCACTGTGATAGTGCTCCTGTGTTGTGTAATTGTCTCCCGTACCATCATCTGTCCACACCTTGAACCTGTCCCAGTTGTTGAGCACATACAACACAATGTCCCTTCGGACATCAGCAGTGAGTCTGATGTCGCCGTGCAATGTGTAGCACAGAGAATGGAAAAGGCAGGATCCATCAGGGGGCATGGAAACCACCCGGTAAGCCACAGTCCTTTGATCGATGGTGACCATCTCGAGAGACATGTTCAGTGGGGTTACGCTTGGAGCGATAAATGAAACGTGAGTGTAAAATACCAGCAGTCGAATGAATGAGTCGGGATATAACAACGCCAATCGTGGACGCTACCTTGCTGTAGCAGACTACAAAGAAGACCTCGATGCGCACACAGAAAGGTGACGCCGTCCCTTGTAACGAAGATACAACAAAAGCCAAGCGAAAAGAGTAAACCGCCGTACCAAGAAGCGAAGCCAGTAACAATCGTCGACAGAAAATTAAGAATGAGCCTCCCACATTTTTGCCCTCCTACGTATAAAAACACTAAAATAAGCAGGGAAGCCGCGTACCAAGTTTCGTGAAGATGGCTCCATAAATACGAAAGTTCAACATGGCGGACGTTGTCGACCGTTACGACCGTTAAATAAGTACGTACATCGGTTTCGGTTAGCGCAGGGAAGCCGCGTACCAAGTTTCGTGAAGATGGCTCCATAAATACGAACGTTCAACATGGCGGACGTTGTCGACCGTTACGACCGTTACGCGTACGATTGGGAAACGAAACCTGCTGCACTTTTGTAAGTAAGCTGTAGGGAATGCGCCTGCCAAATTTCACCCTTGTACCTACACGGGAAGTTGCAGAATTAGTGATGAGTCAGTGAGTCAGGGCTTTGCCTTTTATTATCTATATTGGTCTAGTTATCTAGTTCAGATAACTAGACCAATATATGAGATGAACTGCGCAGTGGTTTCCAAATCAGGGAGCTCTCCACGACCTCTGAAGTATGGGATTACTCGCTACTCATGCTCACGGCGTATTGACTAAAATGGTGCTTACAATCTAGGAGGCCAGTTGATGGTAACTATTTATCAAATCTACATATAGTTTGAGAATATTACTTGAGAGATCTTATTGAACCAAAGATTTGAACCGCCAGAGGCTCACCGCTTGAGCGTAAGAGACTATAAGGGAGATAGTGTTTCCTTCGTTGAAGATTGCTAGAAGACCAAGCGCTGGAGTCGATTGGTACTCTCATGGTACTCACATGGTACTCACATATCACAGAGTTATGGTGTACTCAGCTTGTTTTCACACTCTGAACTCTCCCTTACACTCCCCCCCCCCTCCAACTAGACGTATCGTTTCTCTCTCTACCTTGATACCCCCTTTCCCCAGCAAAAAAAAAACCCAACAAAAAAAACAACAACAACCCAAGAATGTACTATGGTAAGAGGTGGACAAAAAGCTTGCACTGTGGTGACCTTATTGATTTGACTTCTGATAGGACTATAAAAACAGACATTAAGAATACAGGTAGTCCTCGGGTTACGACGGTCTCGTTTCATGATTACGACGGCTCAGTCCGACTTACGCGGTTTTGCGACGTATGTCGAATTACATGCCGTGGCGGAGGAATACATTTGTACAGTAGTGTAGTCCAGTACTGTACACTGTACCGTTACATGAGGAGGACTGCTAATCTCCTGCATGCCATAGGACCCTTCATTATGGCTCCCAAACGTAAGGCAGACACATCTGACCCTAAAGAAAAAGATGCAGCAAAGAAATGGAAGGCCATCACCGTGGAGGTGACAGTGGACATCATAAGGCGATCTGATAAGGGGGGAAACACCGACAGAAATTGGCAGGTCATTACAACTTAGTCGTTCGACTGTCGCTACGATTATTAAAGATAAAGATCGTATCCTTGAATACGGGAAAGGATCTGCTCCTATGAAAGCGACAGTGATAACAAAGCAGCGTAGTGGGCTTATTATTGAGATGAAAAGATTATTGGTGCTGTGGTTGGAAGACCAAAATCATCGCCGTATCCCTGTTCATTATTAAAATTACTTTTCTGCCCAATATTTTACTGTTTTTATTGATAATTATGTATTAGAATAGGTGTATGGATAGGCTAAGTGTTTGCAGTACAGTACAGTACTGTTATTATGCTACAGTACTCTGTATGAATGTATGATCCGACTTACGTCGAAATCCGGTTTACGACGACACGTAGGAACGAAACATCGTAGTAAGTCGAGGACTACCTGTAATAAAGCATGAAGTATGTTTTGACCTCGTACACGACACTATTAAGTACTCATTCCACGTTGATAGATCGACTGAAAAAAGAAACTTAAATCAATCTATACTGGTTTTTTGATTTAGTCCTGAAATATTCCATATTCCCTATTTGAAAATTATATTTATATAGAAATACTGTATGAAGAGATCGCTTGATTCACTATCTTGTAGAAAAGCTTAGTAACGGGAAATCCCGCTGACCCAACTCTCGCTCTTGGAAGTGGAATCATCAAGGAACTGCTGGCAAAACTCAATCTGGTTACGAGTCGAGAGAGAGTGAGTCCCCCTGGTGATCTAATTACTAAACCAAACCCAGGGAACAGCTGAGGTATTTTAAAATATTGTTTTATTCAATTACTTATCACATTATTAGCTTAAGCAAGGACACCGTCTCCATTAACTGGTTCATTGAAAATACAATATGATGAAAGAACAGATGAGAATTACATCAGACTATCATATCGGAAGTTTAGTAATACACAAGAAATCATTTATTCTATACAATAGACATTTTAGTCATAAAGTAGCGCTATTTAAAAATTATAATTAGTTATTATATCTGAACTTTTATTATTAGTTATTGAAAACAGTCGCAAACAAAGCATATCACAAGGTCATTCAGGGAACAGTACCAGGAAATAGAAGAAGATGCAGAGAAAGCGATGGAAATACATCAAAGAATAGACGGTCTGTCATTGAAAGAGATTCTCTTCAAGGCACAAGAAAGACAGGAATGCAGAAAGTCGGTCAACAGATCACATGTGGTGCCCCAAGGGCTCAACAGGTTGGTGAAAACTACTATGTACTTGTACAGATAAAACTTTAACACTAAAGGATGTTAATTCAAGGTATAAAACATTTAATGACGTTTCGTTAGCACATCTTTTATACATGATAAAATCTAATTCATCGATGAGGTCTCAATACTGTATGTCTTTAGAAATATTTAACTTTCGCATCTATCTTCAAATGCAAAAACATAATTTTATTTAAATTACTCAGAAAGGCACAAAGATAAAGGCGCATTCCTCGTTCCATATGCTAGGACAAATTTGTACAAATGCTCCTTCTTCCCTAGTGCTATTAGAGCATGGAATGGGTTGCCTGAGCCAGCCAGGAAAAACCAGTGACTTGGCAGAATTTAGGTCATTGGTTAATATGCATGACTGAATGCGTGCCATTTAGGACGTAATCATCTTCTTTTTTTGAAGTAACGTCTGTATTATATATGATAGAATATCAAAATCCGCTATTCCTTTCAAAGTATAAAAACCATATAGATCTCTCTCTCTCTCTCCAGTATCCTTGACTAGAGATACTTCAAACTCTCTGCACTTTATCTGCTCTTTAAAACTACACACATACACAAAAACATGCACGCACGAACGCGAACACACACTTGCGCGCACACACACACAGACAGTTCTGTCTCGTCAATACATTGCACATAAAAGAAATACAATAAATCCTTTTTATTTTAACTTGTTAAATTTAATTACAACAGTTAAGCATTTTTTTCTCACAAATTTCTAATTCAAAGAAAACCCACAACAGAAACCCAGACAAAAACCCAGACAAAAACCCAGATCTGTTGTTCAATGTGGAAGATCATTGTCAAGGAGAACAAATAGAGGAATGGAAAAAGACGTCGAAAGATCATGTGTGGTGCCCCAGCAGTCCAATAGACAAAGGTGAAGGTGAATGTGGTAACCTGTGCTACACATTTTGATTCTCAAAAAAACAACAACAAAAAACAAGAATCTTTTATTAAACCATGATCCCTATGTTAAAACCAAGCTCTCTGTGTTTAAACCTAGATCCCTATGTTAAAACCAAGCTCTCTGTGTTTAAACCAAGATCCCTATGTTAAAACCAAGATCTCTGTGTTTAAACCTAGATCTATGCGCCTATGACCGTGATCTCCGTGACCTCTATATCAAAACCACAAAATACTTTGCTAATATGCGACAATATCAGTAATAGAAAAATTATTACATTAATAGATGAAACATCGACAGTCAGGAGATTGATAACATCGATAGAGAGACAAACCAACAAATTATTTGAATTTTGATTTTTTTGGCACACTTGCATATTTTCAAGAGCTCCTTTTTTTTTCTCTGTAAATGAATTCATTTATCAAATAAATTGAACCACATTTTAACAGTTGATAAATGTGATATCTAATTAAGATTTTGACTCACATTTTTGCTTTTGTTGTCTACAATCACTGTTAGTATAAACCAGGGTCTAGGTACATTACAGATCTACAACACTTAGCATTGCTATGAAAGCCCAGGAGCAACCTATTTAATTTGATACAAGTAAAGTAAGGCTAGTCCACATTTTTAAATTTCACATTATATATATATATATAATTATCCTTTTTTTTAATTAGAGAAATTTTCTGTTGCAGCGTAATCGAAATAAAAAAAAATTTAATAATTTAATGAGCTTTAATTTTTTTTTTTTTTGGTTAAGCGAAATGTGTCTTTGTTATTATTTACCACCCTTACGGAAGTTAACAACAAGTAACTAAAGTTGGTTGTGAGTGATCAAAATGGATGATCCAACCTACTGAAGTCATTAGTCTCCTACAAGTCCAGTACCAGTTTTTCTGGCTAAAGTGATCTGCCTTTGTTAATACTAAATACAGCTGTGGAGGGATGGTCTGCAGTTTTTACCCACGTGCGTGTGAACGTAGTGCGTGACGTAACCCTGCACGAGACAATGTGGTGGTGTGAGTCTATAGGGCTTGGGAAGTGCTCGCCATTTGCTAACAGAGGACAGTCTTGAATCCAGGTACATACAAATTAGATTTACCGCCATAGTCTAAGACGGAATAAGAGGAAAGCGATGGTCAGCATTTGAAATTACGTTAGATAGATGATAAAAGCGAGACAGACAGACTGGCAGATAGATACATGGATAGATAGACATATAGATATAAGATAGATAGACAGATATATTGATAGATAGATCTTATCTTATATGATACAGACGTTACTTCCAAAAAGAAGATGATTACGTCCTAAGCGGCACGCATTCAGTCATGCATATTAACCAATGACTTTAATTCTGCCAAGTCACTGGTTTTCCTGGCTATCTCAGGCAACCCATTCCATGCTCTAATAGCGCTTGGGAAGAAAAAGCTTTCGTACAAATTTGTCCTAGTATATGGAACGAGGAATGTGCTTTTATCTTTGTGTCTTTCTGAGTATTTTATTAAGTTTTGTTTTGTATTTGAAGATAGATGGAAGAATACAGGGCCAGGCTTACGAATGTGGAGGCCCCGGGACAAGACTTTTGTGTAGGCCCTTACAATTTTTCGAAACCTTTAGTAAAGATCCACTTAGGAATGAAAAATACTTCAATCTTTAAGCATGTTATATTTTAGAAGAAAGAAATAGAGTTTATGTAAATTTAATCTCCCTCTTTTTAAACAAATATTGAAAATCCATATTTAGTAACAACGAAATAAGGCCTCTAGTGTAACACTCTATGTAAATCCAAGCATGTTTCAAACGTGCACTCCTTAATCACAACATTTTTGTCTGCTATAAAAATGCGAAACACAATGTTTGAAAAAAGAAACTTTAAAGTTTCTGACCCGAAGAAATTCTGATATATTTTCTCTCTTTTAAGGAGGCTGCTTTCTTGTGGCTGTAGCCTAACCGGCCTCCCTTAAATCCGGCCCTGTAAGGATAGACGGATGGAAAAATGGGTGGACGGATAGGTCGATAGATGACTAGATAGATAGATAGATAAATAGATGGATAAATAGATAGATAGATAAATAGATAGATAGATAAATAGATAGATAGATGAATAGATAGATAGATAAATAGATAGATAGATAAATAGATAGATAGATAAATAGATAGATAGATAGATAAATAGATAGATAGTTAGATAAATATTTAAACCAGAGATGGGAATCAAACCCAACTTTTACAGTTTCACGAGTCGGGGTCCAATGTATTCTATTCCCAAAGTCGTGTCTAAACCATCAATCAACAAATGAAAGGGAAGCGAAGCTCATCCCAGGTAGTACTAACAGTTAGTCCAAGACAGGTGAGAAACTTCTTAAACAAATATTTACATAGGTACTGACTCCTTAGCTTTAAGTGGGTAAGGTGTTGAAATAGACACCAGGAGGCCAGTTTGGGTTGGGAAGAAATCGAGTCTTGGTTGCGGATAAACGGCGAAAGATTCTACAAGTTGACAGCATGACTTTGTAACTTCAATAACATCACATTCAGACACAAACACAAAAGGCAATGTGTGTGTGTGTCTCTCTCTCTCACTTTATGTGTATGTCTGTCTCCCTCTCAATTTATGTGTATGTGTGTCTCTCTCTCACTTTATGTGTGTGTGTCTCTCTCATTTTATATGTATGTGTGTCTCTCTCATTTTATATGTATGTGTGTCTCTCTCATTTTATATGTATGTGTGTCTCTCTCATTTTATATGTATGTGTGTCTCTCTCTCACTTTATATGTATGTGTGTCTCTCTCTCACACTTTATGTGTATGTGTGTCTCTCTCTCACTTTATGCGTGTGTGTCTCTCTCACACTTTATGTGTATGTGTGTATCTCTCATTCACTTTATGTCAATGCGTGTCTCTCTCTCACATTTATGTTTCTGTGTGTCGCTCTCTCGCTTATTGTGTCTGTGTGTCTCTCTCACTTAATGTGTCTATGTGTCTCTCATTCACTTTATGTGAATGCGTGTCTCTCTCTCACACTTTATGTTTATGTGTGTCTCTCTCCCACTTTATGTGTGTGTCTCTCTCTTTCACTTTATGTGTCTGTGTGTCTCTCTCTCACTTTATGTGTATAACAGTGTCTCTCTCTCACTTTATGTGTATGTGTGTATCTCTCTCACTTTATGTGTCTGTATGGGTGTCTTTCTCGTTTTGTATGCATGACTGTATATGAGTTATACTTCGTCCATTCATTTCATGTTGATCTGGCTGACGTTCTAATCCACTTAGAAACTAAAACTAGATTACATATTTAAAAGAAACTAAGTTTTAAAAGTTTTTGTGCGTGTGTGTGTATGTGTTGGTTGTGTGACCCGCTTCAAGGGTCAAGAAGGTCATGGTTTGTATGTATGACTGCCTTGATGTAGCGATGAATGATCTATGTCATCACATGCCTATGTAAATTAACACAATAAAATAATTCAAGAACATCTTAGATGTCTTCTCAACGCGATAAAAAAAACCCCAAACTTTTTGTAAGGTTAAAATGTAAAATAATCTTTTTTTTCTGCATAGATGAGTATGACATGCTTAGAGTGATTCGTAGAGGTCCATCACTGCCCAGCACTTGAGCCACTCTTAACAGATATTGGAGATCTAGGTAATTACTTCTCGGAAATGAGGACCAAGAAAGACAAGAGCATTCACCGTTGGTCGGAAACTGGGAAATCGAATGGGAGACTTCCAATATCTGAGTTCATATTCAATATCTGACAACTCTACTTCTTTAAGACTTTTCAATATCCACTTTCAGAACATTCTTACACAATTTTAACTCTACACTTTAAACAAAAATGGGTCTTGTTAGTGTGAATTTCCCCCCGCTTCCCTTCTCAGTTGCAATCTTTAAAACTAAAAAAAAAAATTCTCACTAAATTTAATCAAAGTTTTAAAAAAGGTTGAGAAAATTTCTTTAAAGTCTTTTAGCGACATTTTGTTTTCCAGCCCTGATAAATAGAACTTGTCCAGATCGTAGAATTAACTTCTTCATATTGCTACTTCAATGACTTGAAGACTATATCGTAACATTTTTTTATCTACCTTTAAACAGTCATTTATTAAAAAAAAAAAGATTCACAGTGGAAAGGGTTATTGGTGGAAAAAAAAAAAAAAGTTAGACAGGGGAGAGAATACGAGAGAGTTACAAAGGATTGCTTCCCTTTGTGCACGTATTTGTTCACCAAAAGTGAGTTTATGAGATGAATCGAAAAACGGAAGTCTCGCTATCAGCCCTCGTCTGCTCATCTTAATTGGTCGGCGGAAGACAGACATGCGCACTTCATAAGCATTTTATGTAGGAACATTTCTTATACAATGTAAATGTTGCCTCCAATTTAATTAGCCTTTATTCCATGAGCGTCACCTGGCTACTGTGTGTTCAAGAACATATGATTTGTGTCCGTAAAAGTACCACTCTTTAAGAACACATGATTTATTTCCGTAAAAGTACAACTCTTTAAGAACATATGATTCATTCCCTTACAAGTACCAAAAGAACATATGATTCATTCTCTTACAAGTACCACAAGAACATATGATTCATTCCCTTACAAGTACCACAAGAACATATGATTCATTCCCTTACAAGTACCACAAGAACATATAATTCATTCCCGTACAAGTATCACAAAAACATATAATTCATTCCCTTACAAGTACCACAAGTACATATAATTCATTTCCTTACAAGAACCACAAGTACATATAATTCATTCCCTTACAAGAACCACAAGAACATATGATTTATTCCCTTACAAGTACCACGTTTTAAAAACATATGATTTATTTCCTTACAAGTACCACTTTTTAAGAACATATGATTTATTTCCTTACAAGTAGCACTTTTTAAGAACATATGATTTATTTCCTTACAAGTACCACTTTTTAAGAACATATGATTTATTTCCTTACAAGTACCACTTTTTAAGAACATATGATTTATTTCCTTACAAGTACCACTTTTTAAGAACATATGATTTATTTCCTTACAAGTACCACTTTTTAGGAACATATGATTTATTTCCTTACAAGTAGCACTTTTTAAGAACATATGATTTATTTCCTTACAAGTACCACTTTTTAGGAACATATGATTTATTTCCTTACAAGTACCACTTTTTAAGAACATATGATTTATTTCCTTACAAGTACCACTTTTTAAGAACATATGATTTATTTCCTTACAAGTACCACTTTTTAAGAGCATATGATTTATTTCCTTACAAGTACCACTTTTTAGGAACATATGATTTATTTCCTTACAATTATCGCAAGAACATATGATTTAGTTCATATAAAACCACTTTCCTTAGAGCATTGAACCACAGACCAAATACTTATATATTTTTTTGCGTCCAACATTCAACAAAATGGGTTTGAGGTTTCCGGTTATTGAAAACCTGAAGTGGATGAACTCTCAAAACAAATTTCTTGTTTTATTGTGACACAAAGTGATATAGATTTTTTGCTGCAGTCGTCTGAAGGATGTTTGTAAAAAGAAAAAATAAAAAAAGGCCGCCCCCACTTTTATTATTTTTTTTATCTTTCTTTTTTTTTTTCTTAATGAATTGACAAAAAAAAAAATGTTTACATCCAATTATTACACAGTTGTCTTTCTTAACATGAGAAAAAAAAAAAAAAGTAAAGTTTCCCTATCAGACCTTGCGATCTATTGAATGTAGGATTGTGCCAGAAATGTTGACAACGGGCGGTCATGGTAAGCTGCTGGAGCCCGATACATAGGGCTGACTGGACGTGATTTTGTAACCATAGACAAATAAATCGGGATCTCAAGTAATACATACATATTAGGCTCTCTTCGGCCCGCAAAAAAAAAAAACGTATTTTGCTATATACGCTTCTCTAGCTAAGGATGCTTTAAATAAAGAAGGGATGACATTGCCGTCCAGTGCAATTCAATGCAGGTTTCTAGGTAATGCTCCAAGATTTCTAGGTTAATGCTCCAAGATTTCTAGGTTAATGCTCCAAGATTTCTAGGTTAATGCTCCAAGATTTCTAGGTTAATGCCCGCAGATTTCTAGGTTAATGCCCGCAGATTTCTAGGTTAATGCCCGCAGATTTCTAGGTTAATGCCCGCAGATTTCTAGGTTAATGCCCGCAGATTTCTAGGTTAATGCTCCAAGATTTCTAGGTTAATGCCCGCAGATTTCTAGGTTAATGCCCGCAGATTTCTAGGTTAATGCCCGCAGATTTCTAGGTTAATGCCCGCAGATTTCTAGGTTAATGCTCCAAGATTTCTAGGTTAATGCTCCAAGATTTCTAGGTTAATGCCCGCAGATTTCTAGGTTAATGCCCGCAGATTTCTAGGTTAATGCCCGCAGATTTCTAGGTTAATGCCCGCAGATTTCTAGGTTAATGCTCCAAGATTTCTAGGTTAATGCTCCAAGATTTTTACCTTGCAGGTTTATAATCGCAAATTTCTACTCATTGGTTAATATCCGAAGATTTCTATCGGGTAAATAATTAGTTTGTACTAGTCGACCCACGGCGTAGCATACGCCGTTATTTTGCAGGGCCGATGCAACCAATGCGACCGCTTAGGATGAATGCCTTCCGAAGAAATTGCAGGCCTTGAAACGGAAGCCATTCATTTTTCGTGCAGCAAGATGGCACCCTTAACACTTCCTGTTGCTGGGCTACCAAACGCCACACGAGGACAGAAATAATTACCTGGGAGTGCCGACAAGCTTCTTTACATTCGTCGGACGTAATGATTTACTAAACATAAAAAAAAAAAATATAAAAAAAAAACAAGAAAATAAAGAAAAATATTAAAAGATTAGTTTGGATTAGTCATGTAATTAAATTTGAGATAGATTTACATTAACAATAATAAATCTGAGCGATTAAAATTAGTTTTACCAATTGTTTTTGTTTTGCGCAATTTCTAGCTCTTAGCTTTCTCAATTCTTTATGATCGTATCACTTGTATCCCAGAACCACTTGGGAAAGAGGAGGGGAGGAAGAAGGGTGTATCTGGGTGTACATCACCAAGAGAGTATATTTCCAACTAATCAAATTCAAACTTTTTAGTTAAAACTACTTAAAAGTAAATAGACACATGTTTTAAATGTGCAACGCTGCTTAAAAGTAGAACGTATTCAATTTTACTTCTTCTACATAATATTAATTCAGGTATCTTAACGAGTCAACACATGCTGTAATATAGAAAGAAATAACAATTTAAAAAAAAAACAATCTTATTCAATAGCACGTTCAATTGCTTACAATTGATTATTACTGTTATAATGTGAATGAACTAATATTCCTTCTCTGGCACAGTCTGGGTTGAACTTTGTTAGAGAGAAACAAAATTCATTTTGGTCACTTTGCAGAATTTATTGAGCCATTTTTTGGTTATGTGGCAGGTGCCTGGTTAGAAGTTGGATTGGGGTGCGCCGGTATGCTAGGACGCCCCATAAACGCTGTAAGCTCTAGAAGATACGTTTCCTGATGCACGACATTGCATCAGTCGCCTCTCTGATGGCGCATTTTCTGGCGGTGCGAAAAACGAGTCTAGACAACCACTCATTAAACTTATAAGGTATACGTGGCATGTCGGCATTGAAGGCAACACGAAGGCTGACCTACTAGCCAAGCTCGGCACAAAACTGGACCCTGAGGATGAGCCACAGACGTTTGAGCAGGCTCCAGCAATTGTAAACGAATGGACGAGAGATAAGTGGCACCGAAATTGGGACAGCGGAAGCACTGGCAGTGAGGTCTGGGAAAACTTAAAAAGACCCTCTAAATCGGACGAATGGTGGCAGATAAACAGGGAAGAACAGGTTATAATTGCTAGGTACAGAACATGACAGTGTCCAATTGGAGCCTATATCGCTAGATTCAAAGTTCGACTCACGTTGTAGACACTGCAAGCAAGACGACGAAACGGTTAGCCATCTGCTTTACGAGTGCGCGATACTACACCCCAAAAATGGTCATTTGAGTGAAAAAGAAACTGGCATGCATGGCGAGCTAGCTCTATATTGTGCCTATATGTTTCTTGTTGTGTATTGTGAACTGATCTGTTCTAGTGTGTCAAAGTGTCTTGGTGTCCACTAGAATGGTAAAACATAGGAAAATGGCGGAGGGTTCCCAGTGTGCTCGGCCTTCGGCCATGCATTCTAATCCATGCCCCGGAGTTTAACAAGTTTAAACAGAGGTAACACTCTAACGACCCAGTTACACAGGCGAATGGCCAGGAATGTAGAACATGTAGGAATTTCGACCACATTGAAAGACCTGTTGACCCACGAAATATATGTGAAGCTGCGGGTTAGGAAACGAAGGGCAATAGTAAGGGTTAGAGAGTCGGCGTGCTTACGTGGTGTCTCACATGGTTGGGCGACGTAGAGACTTGTTCTCCTCCCCTCTTTCATTTTCACCGCGAAAGTTACGTGGAGTATGTCTAGTGACTTGCAGAAATGAAAGTTACGTGGGGTATATCTAGTCCGACTTACAGAAATAAAAGAGTTATCTATGACTTTTCATCGAGGGTACAGAGTCGTGCGTGCGTGTCCCGCATGGTTGGGCGACTAAGAGAATTATATATATAGATAATGGGCATAGAACTAGAGAATAGGTTGAATCAATGTTTAATAAATGTGCATCTTGAAGTGTTTTCGTAATGTGAATGTTGATAATGTGAAATAGAACCCACACAGCGTTTGTTTGTTTTTTGAAATATCCTAAAGTCGTTTAATTCTGTTAACAAGTTGTGCAACTTTTAAGACACTATTACGAAATTAAAAGTAGTGATATTGCTACTTACAATAAAAGGTACGCTGCTTGCATTGGAATTTCTGTTGGTAAATGCACCGATATATTCAGGTTATTCGAATGTTTTGTCACACGCTGAATTCGGCTTATTGTGGTAAAAAGGGGGGGGGGGGGGAGCTACCAAATTATTCTTGAACCCAGAGCCACGGATAACTTGCTACTCTACTGCTTGTACAGGTTAAAACTGGGAAGGATTCCCTTCAGTCCTTGTATAGGTGTACACTGGGATAGATCCTCATGAATTCCTTGTACAGGTGGACACTAGGATAGATTCCCATGAAGTCCTTGTACAAATGTACACTATGGTAAATTCCTTGTACATGTGTCACCTAAAGCTGGGGGGGGGGGGGGTATGATTAATACGGAAGAACGATTTCATTCTATCAATATTTCTTTCTTTCGTGAATTTGATCCTTTTAGCTCCTCTTGGTCTTCCACTTGCCCACTCTCTATTCTGTGCGATGCTAGTCAGCTGGTAGATTGACGCGCTGGTGTTTGGTCATGAGGCTATTGTTAGGCACCTAGTTTATATTATTAGTTAGTTAGAGGCGCACCATAGAAGACGTATCTGAACGCGTCTAGTGACGCTTGGGATATTTTGGGTTAGAGACTGGAAAATCAGTTAGCAATAGGATTCTCTTGAGTAACGCCGTGTTTTATTTGACAGAGACTCTGACTGTGGCCTTTTATTGGATTAAACTTATTACTCATTGTTCATCAGTGTTGACCACATCTTTTCACTAGTTAAAAAATAGATGTGTGCTATCTTTGTGCTGTTGTTTCACTACATTGAATACACCCGAACAAGACACCCAAACGCTTGCTGAGTATTTGAGTGAAATCTAACAAAACATCTACAGTTGACTTCAGTACAGGATAAACATCCATCACACTATATAGTTTCTAATTTTCATTTCCTGGCACTGCCAGGGTCGAGCTTCATTAAATGGAAACGAAATTAATTGTAGTCTCTAAAGTAGAGTTGAGACGGCGAATGGCTATTTTACGTTGAAGCATTTTTACACTCCGCATTAAGTGTTTCCCATTGGCAGTGATTTAGTA
The DNA here is from genome assembly GCA_030265305.1 of Biomphalaria pfeifferi. NCBI lineage: Eukaryota > Metazoa > Mollusca > Gastropoda > Planorbidae > Biomphalaria > Biomphalaria pfeifferi. The sequence goes on from JASAOG010000004.1 coordinate 2,907,648, forward strand.
GACATTAAAGTGCTATGTAAAAATGTTTTGTAAAATGTTATACATGTTTCGGATGTTCCTTCAGAGTTGAAGATAGTTTACTTCCTAGTCCAAACCTCCGGCAGGACGACGGGGGATGGGAGCGGGCAGGGTTTGAACCCTCCACCTTCGATAAATCCGAACGACAGTTCAGCGCGCAAACCGCACGACCAGGAAGCCATCCTGGCCATGTTATTTTACTAACGAAACTGATGAACCAGTGTGAATTCAAATGTCAAAACTGAAATCTTACTTACAATAATTGAATTATTTTTCCCACAAAAAGAAAAATTTGATATTTAATCGAATACACTTTCCTTCCTACACAGACTGTCTTTAAAAAAAATTTTAACTTTAAAAAATATTTTTAATATACTATTCAAGGCATTTTACACACACAGACACAAACACAGACAAACACACTATCACCCTCTCACTCACACCCACAAAAAAAGACACTCACACATCGTTTACGCACATACACACAAATAAAAATTCTCAAACTAACCGGAAGTCATTTTGACCTAGTTAGTCCTTCCCGTGATGCCATGACATCTGATTCCGGAATCGAACGAATTAAAAAAATAAAATAGGTCTGATAATGGGCTGGGTGGGTGTAATGTCTTGAAATGTCAGAATAAAAATGACCAGGGGATTAGAAAAGAAAAAATACCCACATAGAAAAATGGATGCCCTGATGTTAAAACTAAGAGCATTGGTTAAAACATTGACGAGTCCATGGACTCAGTGACAACTGTGTGTGTGTGTTTTTAAGTGCGGGTGGAGAAAGATGATATTTGTAAAAACAGACTTTATTTAGCGCATATAACATATATTTTTTTTATAAAAGCGTGACGTACTGGAGTCATGTTCATTTACACTGCAGCGGTTCTCAAACTTTTTTGCTCGGCGACCCCTTATTATAATCCCCTACTCTGCCGCGACCTTCACCCACACAGCAATAGAAGAATAGACAATAACAATCCATATTTTCGATGGTCTTAGGCGACCCCTGGCAAATCGTCAATCGTCCACCAAGGGGGTCGCGACCCACAGGTTGAGAACCCCTGATTTACAGGCTTACAGTAAAAAGGTAAAAACTTTATCTTTTGAAATTAATACAATGCATTTACATTATTAGAAAACTTTTCTTTTTACAAAGCGTATATCAAATCACTCTGTCTGTCTGTCTGTCTCGTAAAACTTTGTACACTTTGTTTCTCACACGCCCGTTCTCGGAATAGGTTTTAACTTGGCACAGTTATCCATTGACACAAACAAGACACAAATCAATAAAAAAAAAAAATAACCACATGGTCTTGAGTCCATCCAACTCTAATGGCTACCTGACATATGCTTTAGTTGGGGAAAGTAGAGGCGGTTGGTCGTTGTGCTGGCCACATGTCACCCTGCTTGTTAATCGTTAGCCATAGAAACAGATGACCTTAACATCAACTGTCCCATAGATAGCAAGGTGTGAAAAGAGGAAACTTCTACTTTTTTTTTTATTAATTACTGGAAATTACTTATTTAGTTTGATACCAACAAGGGAAAGTAATTTTTCAGTATTTACAGATACGGATAACTCCCCCTAGATAATTGCACTATTTCGCCCACACCCACTCTCGGACCAAGTTGAAACATTAAACAATTCTTTATTGTATCTCAAAAGTAAAGTTTCCCAAATGATGAAAAGTTCATCTGTTTCTGTGGCCTACGGTTTACGAGGGTGTCATGTGGCCAGCACAATGACCAACCGCCTTTACTTTTCCCCAACCAATGTCAGGTGCCCATTAGAGCTGGGTGGACTATTAGGCGCCCAAAGATCACGAAATTAAAAATCCCAGTCTTCACCAGCATTCGAACCCAGGATCCCCGGTTTGGAAGGCGCTTTTACCACTCAAACAGCACGCCTCCATATTGTACATCACAAAACATGAATCAATAAAAAAAAAAATTAACCAATGAATCAATTCGTCATTGATAATGTAATATTTTGTTTGATGTAGACTAAGGGTTACAACTTCTAAATTATTGAGAGATATTTTTGTAAATGCTGAGTTATTCTTTTTTTTCCTCTCTCTTTTACACGCACACAGTCTCCCTCTTTCTCCCTCTCTCTTTTATTCTCTATTACGTTTTATCCCCCCCCCCCCCCAAATCTCAGCGTAAAGATAAATAAATATGCGTTCATAAACGAAGGGGTATTTCCGATACTAATTTCATCGCATCTAGAAACAAGGCCAAACGGAGACTAATCTTTATAGAAGGCCTGAACACTGACCTGCAAACGTCATAGGTCTATAGGACGTGGCAACGAGCTATTGGTCTAAACTGCCCACAGGTTGTGACGTTGTATGTCAGTGTTAAGGACTTCACTAACGAATGGTCTCAAGACAAATGACTGCTCTGGGGCTGACGTCTTACCTTGATTGGTACGCAGACCATGACGAGCAAAAGGTCAGCAGTTGCCAAAGAGAAAAGGAACACATTGGTCGTGGTTCTCATCCTCCTATAGTAGGCGATGGAGAAGATGACCAGACTGTTGCCTATTAGGCCCACAACTAAGGTCAGCGAGAAGGTCAGCAGGGTCGGCAGCCCATCTTCCAAGGAGATGGAGCCTCCCATCTCATCTGAGTACTCGTAATCTTCGGTGGTGTTGCCGATGCCGTATGTGGCTTTCGTCGTATTCCATAGCGGTTGGGTCGCCGCAGTTGTCATCATTGCCTCCTGAGTGGTCATGATATAGACTGTAGAAGAAAATACTTAAAATATACTAATATGCTATGAATTTGTTGCTGTCTGTTTCAAATTAATCTATTATATATAATTGAATGTAAGGCATGATGCTTCTGCCAATCCAAGAATATTTTTTTTCTTAAGGAGTGAAATATTTTTAAAAAGTACTTTCTATCAAGACAATTTCTCCTTTACAAAGCTGGTTTACTTTTGTAGAAGCGATTATTTGACTCTTAACTACTAATTACTGATTTTTTTTACCCAACTCTTATCACACACACCCTCCGCCATAAAAAGAAAATCCATATATATCCTTATATGGCAGCAGTTCTCAACCTTTTAAGCTCGGCGACCCCTTTTTACAAACCCCCACTCTGCCGCGACCCCCCTCCCCACACATACACATACAGCAATAGAAGAATAGACTATAACAATCAATATTTTCGATGATCTTAGGCGACCCCTGGCAAATTGCCATTCGACCCCCAAGAGGGTCGCGATCCACAGGTTGAGAACCCCTGTTATATAGTATAAAAAAAGTAAAGTTCCCCTTTCAGACCTTGTGGTCTATATAGGGCAGATGATGTAAAGGTCATCTGTTTCTGTGGCCCATGGTTAACGAGGGTGTCATGTGGCCAGCACAACGACCAACCGCCTTTACTTTTTTTCCCCATATTCTTATTTTGAAGTAACGTCTGTATTATATAAGATAAGATAATGTCAGGTACCCATTAGAGCTGGGTGGACTCAGAGGCGCCCAAAGATCAAGAAATTAAAAATCCCAGACTTCACCAGGATTTGAACCCGGGACCCCAGTTCGGAAGCCACGCGCTTTACCGTTCATTCACCACGCCTCCCTTATATGGTAAAGAAGATATAATTTGGTGAAAGGCCTGTAGATCCAGACTTAGAAGGTCAATATATTTAACTCTTTAAGTAATCCATGCAGGAAATCAGCTTAACTCTTTCTCTCCTAACTGACGATACCAGAGTGGATTCCAGCAGAATGTGGTAAATAATTACGGAGAGAAAGAGTTAATTCGACATTGGGTGTCGGGGAAAGAACGTATACAAACTTTTTACCAATCAGAGTGAGCTGACATAAGCTTTTTAATAAAAAAAAAGAAATAACACTAAGGCTTGTCTTCGAGTCCGAAGATTAATGAGGAATGCATATTTCCCGTGACTACGCAGCCCTAGATGTGATCTACTTATTTCGCCACATGCAGGGCAAGCATAACCATTGTCCGCCGGTGGTCGATTAAGATTTTCTTTTCGCTGTCTGCGTCTGTCCTCGGCAAGGGATTTTTCTTTTGGTCTCAAGTCTCGAATATGTACCCCACGGCCTTATGTTAAAAGTGGCAGTAGGTCTTTGCATTGTAAGCCACGATTAGGAATTAGTTATTTGTTTCGTAAATGGGAAAAGTTTTGCCTTAGAGACAATGACGCGACAAATAAAAACAAGAATTGGCTTTGAGGAAGAATACGAAATGTAAACAGGCTACTTTTGACGGCCTTAGAGAGGGGTAGCTTTTACGAACGTAGAGATTAGCGTGACGACATTCGACGGTTTCTTTTGTTATTATTAAACTAATTCGACATTCACTATCAGAGTCGACTAATTTATGTTGGCTTTTCGCCTGTGTTATTTGATTTCGTTATTTGAGTGTTACCTTCGTTTGACTTAGCTGCATTACATGTATCAAATCTCATTTTCCTCTATTATCGCTTAGTTTCCCATATGTTTTTTACATCAAATTAAATCACTTTATGTCAAATGGCAAGAAAAAATACCAGATCCTGAAGTCTTTCGAAGAGCGGGTCTGCAAAGCATCTACAAAACCTGATGCAGACCCAATTGCGATGGGCAGGACACCTCTGCAGAATAGAAGACCGCCTGTATGGCCAATTAAGGGAAGGAAAGCGCTCACAAGGCGGACAAAGAAAACGCTTCAGGGACACCCTCAAAGCTTCTCTGACAGCGTTCAGCATAAACCCAGCCACCTGGGAGACAGAGGCACATGGCAGAGCACCATGGCGTCGCGCTGTGAAAACTGGCGCACACATTGCTGAGGAAAAGAGAACAAAGCTGGCAGAAGAAAATCGCCAGAGAAGAAAAGCAAGGCCAATGACACTAGCTGGAAAAATCTGCCCAGTGTGCAGCCGAACATTCCTGGCTCACATAGGTCTCACCAGCCACACGAGGAGGCACAAAACCCCAGTGCAAAGACCCTGGATGACAAAAGTGGTCATCGTCGAACCACGATGGACAAACTATAAATCAAATTGAAGTCATTGAGTGAAAGTCTGATCCTTCCCCTGTATTGAGTTTATTCTGCGCTTCTTACAGACGGGATTACATGATTTGATTTTGTAGTGTTGAAAGTTGACAACAGTCATCCTGTTTCTTATATCAACCTGTATCTTTATATCATCCTGTACCTTTATATCATCCTATATCTTTATAACATCCTGTATCTTTAAATCCTCCTGTATCTTTATATCATCCTGTATCTTTAAATCATTCTGTATCTTTAAATCATCCTGTATCGTTATATCATCATGTATCTTTATATCTTAAAAAACCGGATACACCAAAAGACTTGCTATTATAGTTTTTTTTCGCCATGTATGAAAATCTCCAATTAAAACTATGCACTTACCCAGTGACGTAGCTAGGGATTTGGGGGCCGGAAGGGTCGAACTCTTTATGGGCCCCTACATTTTAACATAAGACATCATGATATGAGATAATGTCGTAATATTTACTGTAAAAACAAATTTCGGACACTCATTTGGACCCCCTCAAGTTGGGTCTCGGGGGAATTTTCGAATTCGGACCCCATCCCAACATCCTAGCTACGCCACTGCTCTGACCAAAAAACCCGTCAGGAGATTAACAAGAAACACTATCCATGTACATAGGTTCAGCAGGTCAGCAGGTAACAAACATATCTTTTAAATGAGATGGAAATTAAGCTACTTCTTCAAACCCCTAACCTCCCAAGTGTTCACCCCTGTCACAACCAGTTATTCTTAACTTATTCAGCGATTTTACACCGGCGGGTAAAGTCGTAGGCTGGTGTGGATAGTATAGAAGCACTAATTATTACTCTACAGCTGTGCTGAATCGGACACTTATCCCGCATTGGAGACGACCGCAAGCCAAAGACGATCTTCTTTGGCGAACTTAAAGTAGGACGGCGTATCAGAGGTGCCCCTGTAAGCTCTTTAAAGATCAACTTAAGCGACATGACGCCCTCACTGGCATAGAAGAAAGTCACTGGCAGCTGATGGCCTCTGTAAGAGACAGTTGGAGAGTTCTCACAAAAGATGCGGTATAAACATTTGAGACTCACAGAAAAGCCATTTTTGAAGACAATAGCGTAGAAGAGTTGAAGAAAACTTAAATAGCCAGCGGACAACGGATTTGTCTGCACGACATGCGAGAAAATATGCAGGTCGCAACTGTTCTGCATAGTCATGTAAAACACTTCACCATTTTCGGAATCAAAGACATTGCCATTATAATTATTATGCATAAGCATATTCACCATTCTATACACAAATAAATTTAATGTATTATACAATAGAATCTAATCATATTGTATTGCAAAGAGAGCTAGTATTGTATTGTACCAGGAAAAATTATAGTAATGCATAATTGCAATACAGTTTAAATCTTCACGGTTAGCTACGTCAAAACTGATGTTGTGGAACTTCGAATATCAGGGGCGGACTGGCTATTTGGCCAAATGCCCGGTAGACAGGTACCCAAAAGAACCGATGCACTATGGCACGTATTAAATTGTTAAAGGTTTTATAATATTGTAAATAATATTTTACACACTCTACAGTGTAATACTAATTAACAAATTTACAGAGATAATGTAATAGCCTACATCCTTAGCTTCTACAGCTATTAGTTAGTAGTAGGCTTCATCGCCTTAGGGCAGCGGTTCTCAACCTTTTTTTTAGCTCCGCGACCCACCAATACAATTTTCCACTACGCGGCGACCCCCAACAATAATTTTTTTTCGTTCATTGGCTTTGGTAAATTTGATTTAGCTAGTGTTCAATTTTCTTAACGACGTGATTAGATCTTCTCCACAGAAATGTTTCATCCCGCACTGGCGCTACAACGCATTTGATGGACAGTAATGTCAGTTGTTGAAAAAGTATTCTGCAACAACTAAGATGTGGTCCGCAACAAATAGTTTCGAATAGCAATTTTATATATATATATATATATATATATATATAATGTAACCACCAATAACAATCACGTCTACGTTCAATGATGATACATTCACTTAAAGTGTCATTCGTATCCCCTGGCTATATGTCCATGTTCTTAGATCTGTAGTTATTCCCACTCTTTATTTTGTTGATATTTGACGGTCGTTTCATAATTTGTTTAAAAGTTCTATAATCTGAATCCTACGGCTATTGTACAAATATGCTTATTATTGCACGTTAGATACACTCATATTTATAAAACTTCCGAAGAAAAATAGCCCTCAGAAAAATATATTTTTCCGATTTTTTTTTAAGGCGACCCCTGGCAAATGGTCATTCGACCCACAAATGGGTCGCGAAACACTGTCTGAGAACCCCTGCTTTAGGGCCTACACACTTGGCGATGAAAATTCAACATAAGGCCAATATTTCTTATAAAGATATAGAGCATCTTATGTTATCAAGTTTGTGGGACGGATTGTATAGAAATGCCCGAGCTAATTTTGACATCCAGTCCGCCCCTGATGACGACAGCGCCCTCAGAGGTCTTTATGGATTTGTTTTATTGTCCCTTGTGCTGTGTTTAAGATATTGATGTAACTAAAAAACATACTGAATAAAAACAAGGTTACAAAGACAGTTTATGTGTAAACACAAACTCAAAATCGGCCCCCGAAGTGCCCCCCCCCCAGGCAGGTAAAAAAGCAGGTTTTAATACTAAGACTATCAGAATGAAATTCTATCAAAGGCATATGTCAGAGAAGAATGGAGAAAGAAGACTGACCGATCTTATGAGGTACCCTAACGGTCCATCAGACGAAGAGATAGGTTACAGTGAAAGTGAAGTAAGATGTGAACTTGGCCTAACTGATGTCATATAATGATTATCTTATTGATCTAATTCTTTTGTTAAGGGTCAATCTCTTATTCAAAGCCTCAAGAAAAAAACAACAACAAAATATTTCCAAAAAAAAAAAAAAAAAAAAATTCGTTTAGTTGGGTGTCCTATCGTCTGTATGGTCTAGCTGAAGTTCTCGTGATAATATGAAAAACTACTTAAGTGTTGTTTCAAATTATATTCCACTTATATGTATATTAAATTAGAGTTTTTTATCTGTAAAAAAAAGCAAACATTTTTTTTTTGTAAATACAGAACTGACTTAACTAAGCAATACATTAGTAAAAATTTTTAAAAAATTGACAACAAATCTAAAACCGTTTGCATAAATTTGTTAGCATTGCGATTGACTATTATCTCCCTTACTCCCGTGTTTGTTACTATTAATAGTGAATAGTTGTAAAAATGGTGTATTTTTATGAAAAAACTGATTGCATAGTTGATTTGAAAAATTAAATTTTTAGCTTTCATAAAAGAAAAAAGTAGCCGATGCATGAGAACTTTAAAAGATCTAAAATAGCATGGTGTCTGATTTTCACTATCTTTTCTAGTTGACTAGATCTATACGGACGAGCAAGCAGACCCCCCACAAAACTAATAGCGTCTATTCCCCTTTCGGGGGGTCGTTTCTTTTTTGCCTCTTTGGTCAACAATACAGATAAACAAATTATGGCTTTTATATAGCGCTACTTTCATGCTTATATATAATTATATAGAATTATATTATAACATGCTCAGAGCACTATGGTCCAATCTCATTTGTGGACCAGTTGGGGGGGGGGGGGGGTTATCTAGGAAAAGGTTTTTCCGGGCTGCCTTCAGGTGCTCAGTAAACACAACTTTGCCCGAGTCGGGTGTCGAACCTCGAGTCTTCTTCATAGGTAGCAAAGCCAACCAAGTTCATGCGCACTTATCCTCTCGACCACGCTTCCCCCAACGTGTGCTATTTGCGTCTCGATCCATGATTCACAATTGCGGTCACACTTTGAGCATCTGTAATCACCAGGCACTGCAGTGTTTTCTTTCGTCTTCTGGTGTTGACCATACAAAATGTCTTATGTGAACATGCTCAATTCAGCCAAGGCGTCTACTACTCATAACAGCACGGATGTCCTGATAATCTGTTCTTCCTCGTTGGTTATTTTATCTCGCAACCTTATTTTAAGCATCGGAGGGGTGGAAGATATTTCGCTTTTTTTTTCCAGCCAAGAGTAAGAAGACCAGATGAGTTTAAACTAAAAGCCTTTAGTATAATCATAGTTTGCCATCTTCTATTGTTATTACAATACATCTATACAATTCGAAACTTCGTGGACACTTTAAAAACCGAAAACATGGGTAGATGGACGCCATTCTCGAAGCCGGCTCTAACGATTTTCCTAGAAATTTGACTGATTATGTATATCGTTGGGATAAAAATTACTAACTCGTTGGCCACACTTTGAAAACTATAGTTCGACTGTTATAATTTTTTAAAGTAAAAAACAATTTGGCTAGAGAACGAGAAACTATCTTGACCTACTATAAGTCACTACTTGTTTGTTTTACAGGTTTAGGATGTTCCTTCAGATTAAGAGAATTCACTTGCTAATCCTAACCTCCCACAGCACGACGGGGGGATGGCAGTGGGGCGGGTATGACCCAGGGCATCGATAAGTCCGAACGACAGTTCAGTGCACATACGCAGGTCTAGGCATTCATCCAGGATTTCAATAAATTAATGATAAGGGACATTATCCACATCGTCTTCTTAGTCTAGATCTATCTGTATTTATAATTCTCTACGTCGACCACCCACCCACCTCATTTGGACAACTGTGTCTTTCAGGAAGTGTTAGGATCGGCTCGTAGAACTATATTTGGAATATTATAAAGTCGAGAAGATCTATAGATTTGTTTAACGAGGATTCTTTCTCAAAAGTTGTCTAAAGTAGGTATTGTCTTTTTAAAGAAGTATTTATTTTTATCTTATCTGCTTCAAATAATTTAAATATATTTTTTTTTATCTATCACATCTATCTGTAAAAACAAGTTATGCGAAATTCTTTATCGCTTTTATTTTTTTTGGTTCTCAAACTGACCAGAGTGTGCGTATGTGTGTAAATGAATTGTATGTTTGCGTTGTGTCAGGATTTTGTGATTTTTACCATCACAAAAGAGATACAAGACACCGATAGCAAAGACAAACAGACACAAACACTCTTTCGTTCCCCTGGCAATCAAATCATTAAATAAGAACAATCTGGTATAAACTTTGTCACATGTAAATTATGAGTGAGTCTGGTGTGAATGTCCACTTTGTTTTCTTATAGTTATAATGTTTTTTGTTTGGTGTAATGCACACATTGTAAGACAAATTTCCATACGGACAATAAAGATTATTATTATTATTATTAAAATTAAAGAAAGAAAAAAATAAGAACAGCTTTAAAAAAAAAATTATATTATATTTAATGCATATAGCTGACTAGTGGTGTAGTATGTTCTTTGGGCCGTGGTCACAACGGCGCCGAGATCGAGCCCTGCGCGCTTCCAATTCCTGCCGTTCTGTCTTTCGGACTAAAGTTTAGAAAAGATTTAGTTCCTATTTCAGACCTTGCGATCTATGGGTGTTGATGATGTTAAGGTCATCTGTTTATATGGTCAACGACCAGGATGTCAAGTGGCCAGCACAATGACCAACAGCCTTTACTTTACCCAACTAATGTCAGGTACCCGTTAGAGTTAGGTGGACTCAGGGGCGCCCTAAAAATCCCGAAAATCAAAATCTCAGCCTACATCTAGATTCGAACCTTACATCTTAGGTTTAGAAGCCAAGCGCTTAACTCCTCAGCCACCGCGCCTCATTGTCTTTCGGACAAGGATGTAATAATCTTGATTTATGACGGAACGTCTGATACTGTACAGCAAAACTCTCAAAACATTTCAATTCGTCTGCCAAGCATTTAGAAAACTTACTAAGAGGCATGCATTCAAGCGGAGGTAGTCGGTGATGATTTAGCCGTATGTTGAAGTTATTTTCTATGAAAAAAAAAAATCTAAACTCGAACTTTTAGAGTATCCCGTTCGATCGAAGCTCAAGTGAGAATTAATTCAGCAGACGAGTATCTCGGTGCTTCTTTCATTGACCAGTCTTGAAGTACGAAAGATTACAGCAGTAATTAAAATAAAAAATGTTCTTAAAATATTTTTCGTGCAATGAAATAGCTTCTTTCTCTTCAACCCTTCGATTTTGATTTTTCTTACTGTGGCGCTTTCCCTTTGGAGTCGTAATTTTTTTGGCAAGATAAACTTAATCTAGCGGAGATATGTTTAGTAAATCCTCGTGGAAGCAGCTGATACGTCGCCTTGTACCTGCAGTCAGTTCAGACATCAGAGCGTGTAAGAGATTTGTATTTCAAAGACTGTTTTTTTTTTTACACTCAATATTATCTTATCTTTTCTCGATTAGTTTAAATTGTACATCGTTTTTTTTCGTTGCAAATATCATTTTAAAAAGAGGATTTTGCAAGGGAGGAGATCTTTAATATATATCGATAGGAATGAATAATTCCCCTTACATATTTAAAAAGAAAACAACCTTGTAATAAAATCGATGTGATTTCATGTATAAATTGAGCCATTTCGGCCATATTCTTTTACTACTGGACTAGAACAACTGTTTAGTTCTCTTTGGCATTTTATTATTTGCATGTGCTGCAGGAGTGTCTGTCGTGACATTAATAGTTTGTCTGTTAGACAGAGAAAGCAGGAAAAACAGTGAAAGAGCAGACAGTGAAAAAGCAGTAGAAAAGCAGTGTGGGGAGAAGTGGGAAAGCAGTGTGGGGAGAAGTGGGAAAGCAGTGTGGGTAAAAGTTGGAAAGCAGTGTGAGGAGAAGGGGGAAAGCAGTGTGAGGAGAAGGGGGAAAGCAGTGTGAGGAGAAGGGGGAAAGCAGTGTGAGGAGAAGGGGGAAAGCAGTGTGAGGAGAAGTGGGAAAGCAGTGTGAGGAGAAGGGGGAAAGCAGTGTGAGGAGAAGGGGGAAAGCAGTGTGAGGAGAAGGGGGAAAGCAGTGTGAGGAGAAGTGGGAAAGCAGTGTGGGGAGAAGTGGGAAAGCAGTGTGGGGAGAAGTGGGAAAGCATTGGTAGATGAGAATGAAGTTAGAGAACAATGGGAAAAAGAAGTGACATAACACTGGGAGAGAAGTGACATAACACTGGGAGAGAAGTGACAGAACACTGGGAGAGAAGTGACAGAACACTGGGAGAGAAGTGACAGAACACTGGGAGAGAAGTGACATAACACTGGGAGAGAAGTGACAGAACACTGGGAGAGAAGTGACGTAACACTGGGAGAGAAATGACAGAACACTGGGAGAGAAGTGACAGAACACTGGGAGAGAAGTGACGTAACACTGGGAGAGAAATGACAGAACACTGGGAGAGAAGTGACAGAACACTGGGAGAGAAGTGACAGAACACTGGGAGAGAAGTGACAGAACACTGGGAGAGAAGTGACATAACACTGGGAGAGAAGTGACATAACACTGGGAGAGAAGTGACAGAACACTGGGAGAGAAGTGACAGAACACTGGGAGAGAAGTGACAGAACACTGGGAGAGAAGTGACATAACACTGGGAGAGAAGTGACAGAACACTGGGAGAGAAGTGACATAACACTGGGAGAGAAGTGACAGAACACTGGGAGAGAAGTGACAGAACACTGGGAGAGAAGTGACAGAACACTGGGAGAGAAGTGACAGAATAGTAGGAGAGAAGTCTCAGAACAGTGGGAGAAATGTCGAAAAGTAGTGGGAGAGAGGTAGATTTTGTAATTAACCCCACAATTCTAATTCTCTCAAGGACCTGAAGTGGGAAGCTGCTTATATTCTATCTCTCTAATGTGGACAGAAGAAATATCTATAACACGACAACATAAATGTACATATATTTCCATTAGAAGGAAATGTGAATCTCATTTTTCATGCAGTTGAAAATAAAAATTTTTTATCCACATTTCTCTTTCCCCATTTCTGCATGTCATAAAAACCCATTTCAGAGAAAACAACCCAAAGTTATTTAGAATCTCGAGGTCCCCTATCGGACATCAATGGCCCTATATCAAGTCTGTTTTTTTAAATCAGCATTTTGTCAAAAGCGCATTCGAAAAAAAAAAAAATTGCTGAAACATTTCTGTAGTCCAATTTAAGATTAGCTCATTGAGCTTAGACTGGAGTTGAAAGAGAGAAGTGAGAGAGTGGAAGGAGATATATGAGAAAGAGTGAGAAAGAGAAAAGGTTACAGACTGTGTGAGAGGGAAAGAGAATGATAGTTTTAGAGACAGAAAGAGATATAGAGAGAGAAAGTGGATACACTCCTATTTAAACAGAGATGATAAAAGAACAATACGAGGATAGAGAGAAAAAGCGATAAAACGAGAGAGAGAAAAATGCAGCCAAAGAGAGAGAGAAAGAGAGAGAGAGAGAAAGAGAATGAGACAATGTGGAAATAAAGATTGAGATAGAAGGAGACAGAGTGAGTGATAAAAACAGTGAGAGATTGAGAGAGAAAGAGAAGAAAAAAAGAATGACTTAGAGAAAAAGAGAGATGAAACAGAGAAGATTGGCAGTGAATGGGAAGATTCGTTTAGACGAACTGCTGTCACTTAAGCAGGCCTAGGTCATATCGACACATAACAAATGCATACTAAGCTGAATTCTGGAAAGTAATCAAAGAACAGCGCGCGCGCGCTGGACGTTGTAGACCAAATGGTCATCTCAAACAAACAAAACCATAAAATCGTATCTTTGATTGCGACATGTCGGATGGCTATTCGTGCAATGAAGGGGTAAGCATTAGAAGTAGGTTACGCGGAAAATACAGTCGCTTAAAGCTCTTAGCGTGGAAAACTTTATCTACCGTGCACGAATCGGACACGAAAAATAATAATACAGTAATCTCAAAATTGACGAGGATAAATCTATTTAGTAGATTACTCTTCTGGTTCATATCACAGAGTCAACGAAAACGCCGTAGATCACAAGTTTGAGTAAACATTTATTTCATGTCCTGTTAGTTAACTTGCAAATTATTCATGGCTGGACGGACGTTGGGTGGACGCCGGATGGATGGACGCTGGCTGGATGGACGCTGGCTGGCTGGACGCAGGGTGGACACTGATTTCGAAAACGGCGATTTTCATAGAAATTTAAACGTTTATCTGGGGGATATTAGCTAATTGGTCATGCAATGGAAATTCTGGCTTGACCTTTATAATTTTTAAAAATAAAATCTTGTAATTAAATTCGCCTATTTTGAGCACGCTATCAGCTGTGGTTCCCACACTCGGCTCAATGTTTTGTTTTGTATAGAAGCCCGCTAGATGGACGATACTACGGCCAACAATCCTCAAATGTTCAAACGCTTCCATACAGATGGTCTACCCGATACTTTGAGATGATTGTGTGCTGTCTAGTCGTGTGGTCTGCGCTCTGGACTGTCGTTTGGTGGTCTCCAGGGTCACGGGTTCGAACCCTGTCTGTCGCTACAGCCCCCCCCCCCCCCACCACCATCGTCCAGCGAGAGGTTTGGACTTGGATGTAATCATTTTCAGATTCTGAAGGAAAAATCAGAAACCTGTAAAATAAAAAAAAATTATGTTCAAACTGCTTCAAATTATTTAAAATACAAGTTATTGTTTAATTGTGTGGTCTCCTTCCAGTGTTAGAGCCGGCATCGCATCCAACTTTCAAGGGAATAAAAAATAACTCATTTTAAATATTCCCAATGAATGATCCAATATGTATGTGTGTGTGTGTGTGAGAATGTAAGTGTGTATGTGTTGTGGTCATTTTAAAAAAACTTCGGTCTGTGCGTGCGTCTGCTTTGTCTTCTCTTTGTATATAACTTCTTGTTTTTTTCTCTCTTTGTGTTTGTGATAACGAAATGAAACAAACGCTAATTGAGTAGCGAATTTAGAATTCAAGACGCTTTTGCAGTCCTTTCTATTGGCGTACAAAACATTCATTAACTCGGTCTTTGTTTAATGAATTAAATATGCATTCTTGTTTTGGTTTCTATGTATTTTTCTCATTCTGTTAAAATAAAAAAAAAAAAGTCTTTTTTTTTTTCATTCTGCTTTCAAAGCGGAGATGTCGCGGGGAGAAAGAAGCAGTCGGTCTGTTGCTATGCGTGCGGCCTGCATTTATCCTGTGGTGTCGCTTTCATTCGAATAATCCTCGTCTTTTTAAAAGCCTTTTTTTAATATTTCGATTCTTGAGTTTGTCTTGAAATATGTTTTGAGAACCATATAATGGCGAAAGTAGTTTTGTTCTATTGTTGGACTGTAAATCTGATAGAATTATTCGTAATGCAAAAGATACTTAGAGGCGCGGCGGTTAAATGATAAAGCGCATGACTTCCCAACCGTAGGGTCCCAGGTTTGAATCCTTGTGAAGTCTATGATTTTTTTATTTCGGGATCTTAGGGTGCCTCTGAGTCCATAAAGGTGTAATGGGTACCTGACATTAGTTGGTTAAAGACAGTTGGTCGTTGTGCTAGCCACATGACACCCTTGTTAACCACAAAGATGTCAGATGTCCTTTACATCATCATCATCATCATCTCTGCCTGTGGTCCCTTCTGGGGCATAGGCCACCAACCAACCTCCTCCAGGCGTCAGGGTTCTGGGCGAGTCTCTCCAACTGTCCCCACGTCTTGCCCGCTTGGAATCTCTTTCCAGAGAGCGGCGCCATGTATTCCTGGGCAGTCCCTTCTTCCTATTTCCTTGGGCTGCTGTTTTGTTCTTTGCCACAGTTCCTCATTCGAGATCTTGTCTGGCCAGCGGATCATAAGAATCTTCCTCAGCCAGGTATTGATCAATACCTGGATTTTTTGTCATTGTGGTGCTGGTGGTTCTCCAGGTCTCTGCTCCATAAGGTAGTATCGGCTTAATAATGGTGTTAAAGAGCCAAATCTTGGTGGTGGTGCTTATTTCCCCAGATCCTCAGGTGTTCTATGGCTGTAATAAACCTCAGACGACAATCTTTAAAAGGGGATTAATTCAGCTTATACCACCACTTCTGTCAATTACTATTTATTTCCTATGTTTAAGATTCTTGTGGGCTAAAGCCTTCTCAGGCTTCTCAAGCCAACGCGGTTACCACTCTGCTAGCGAAGATTCTATGAACATGTAAGATTCTATAGTTACTTATTGTTTCTATTTCATGTTTGTGTTCGCTAAGCCTCAGTTTATACCACCATTTCAGTCAAGTACTATTTTTTTTCCGTGTTTGAGATGCCAAACAACGTAATTAAGTAATTGTTTTTTTTTAATTGACCAGGCAAAAGAAATAATTGTGCAAAATTTCAGCTTGATCCAAGATATATTCGGAGAAATAACGTGTACAAACTTTTGTCCAGACAGACACACACACAACAGACAGACAGACTGACAGACAGAGTGAGCTGATATAAGCTTTGTAAAAATATGCATTTATCCTGAACTATATGAAAAGACAACTTTACAAATTTTTTTTTTTTAGTTTTGCAAAATTGCAAAAATGACCATGACACCAAAAGTTCACCCTCCCTGAATAAACACTGACCTTGACATAAACACTTGCAGTAGGAATAAATCAAGCTGAGCGTCTTCTAAATTTTTTGTATAAACATAACAGCTGGCATTAGCTGTTAAACAAATTACATTACTGAACTTTATTTAAACTTAGAAAAGAAACCTAAAAAAACAAAACCCAAACAAAAGCATGCAGAGTTGAGCACGACATGTGGGATAACCCTGCTCTCTGTTTCAACAGGTGTTAAAGACTTGAAGCATCAGAACTCGCCTATATGCAGGTGGTCAATGGCTATAGACTACAAATAATAATAGCTTTGAGAAAGTGTTGACTGTCTGAGCTAAAACTGATACCCTTGATAACGCTGATGGTCTGCGTTAGGTGCATAGATGCACCTGATGCATTAGCATAGAATACCTTGACACTCATAGTGAATTATTCTTTTATTTTCCCTTGAGGTGCTCGCCAGGTGGCAGAGCGGGACGACGCAGGCCAGGTATGGTGAGTGCCGGGGAATAAACTAACCATGACAATCTTAAATCGGGCGGGAAATTTATGGAAGAAATTTAAGCAGACGTCAGGAATTTTTCTGACTAGCGTGTCAGAAGGAGAAGATTTGTTCCAGAAATGTCTAGAGACAACTTTATGATTACGTTATAAAAGTCTTTAAACAGAGATAGAGAGAGACTGAGAGAGAGAGAGAGAGGGAGAGAGATGTAGAGACGTAGATAGATAGATAGATAAATAGATAGATAGATAGATAGATATTTAAACATTGCAATATCATTTTATAGAAAAAAAACTGCTGAAACTAAAAGACCCATATTTATCAGATGATTCAAACTGAATGTAATTTTCCTTTCATGCGATATGAAACTAGATTCTTAGAGAATTATCTATGTGATGCAATAATGTAGCATCGAAACGTGGAATTCACAATGACGTTGTATGACCTAGTTTTGACTATGACGTAGTCTAAAAATACATTTTCCTCTGTTAGTGTTCCCCTTTCAAACACTACGATATTTAGGGAGGTTGATGTAAAGGTCATTTGTTTGTATTGCCTACGATTATCAAGAGTGTCCTGTGGCCAGCACAACGGCCAACCTAGTTTACTTTCCCCAACTAATGTCAGGTACCCATCAGAATTGGGTTGATCCAGAGGCGTCCTAAAAATTTCGAAAGCCTAATTTCATCCGACACCGAGATTCGATACCGAGACCCTAGGTTCGGACGCCGAGCGTTTCACCACTCAGCCCCAATGCCCCGGTTCTTACTACGATATATTATGAAGTTGTTGTTTTTACTTTGACATGTTATGAAGTTGTTTTTAATTTGACATGTTATGAAGTTGTTGTTTTGACTTTGACATGTTATGAAGTTGTTTTTACTTTGGTAAAGACGCTGTATTTACTGAAATATATGATATTACGTTAAACATAATCGTCATGAAGTGTTCTTAATTAGGACACACTGCTCCTTTGAATGAATATTCATTATACAGTATACAATGTTTCGACTCGGCTGTGCATGTAACGATTCGGCAGTGTATGTTACAATGTTACGATTTGGCTGTGCATGTCACGATTCGACTGTGCATGTAACGATTCGACTGTGCACGTTATCATTCGGCTGTGCATGTTACAATGTTACGATTCGGTTGTGTATGTTACAATGTTACGATTCGGTTGTGTATGTTACAATGTTACTTTCGGCTGTGCATGTTACTATGTTACGATTCGGTTGTGTATGTTACAATGTTACGATTCGGTTGTGTATGTTACAATGTTACGATTCGGCTGTGCATGTTACAATGTTACGATTCGGTAGTGTATGTTACAATTTGGCTGTACATGTCACGATTCGGCTGTACATGTTACGATTTGACTGTGCATGTTACAATGTTACGATTACGCTCTGTATGTTACGACTCGGCTGTGCATGCTACAATTCGGATGTGTATGCTACGATTCATCTGTGCATGTTACGATTCGGTTGTGCACACATCGTGAAAAATGCATTTTTGTGCTTCATTCACAACCCAACGAATTATAATATCATCCATTGTAAATAAATACCCTTACCTAGATTTACGACAGTAACCCTTTCTAGGGTTTGGATGGCTGCCTGGTTGTGCGGTTTGCGCGCTGGACTGTCGTTCGGATTTATCGACCGTCGAGGGTTCAAACCCTGCCCGCTCCCATCCCCCGTCGTTCTGCGGGAGATTTGGACTAGGAAGTAAACTATCTTCAACTCTGAAGGAACATCCGAAACATGTAAAACATTTTACAAACAAACATAGGGCATTTCCAAAATAGTCATAAAAGTGAACTTTTACAGTGTTAGTATTAACCATGCATGTACTAAAATTTACCATCCAAACTAAGAGAGCATTGGGTTTCTTTCATGCGGAATCAATCACCATGTGAGTGACAATGTCCTCAAATAGAGACACTGTGAGTGACAATGTCCTCAAATAGAGACACTGTGAGTGACAATGTCCTCAAATAGAGACACTGTGAGTGACAATGTCCTCAAATAGAGACACTGTGAGTGACAATGTCCTCAAATAGAGACACTGTGAGTGACAATGTCCTCAAATAGAGACACCTCAAGGGACAGTTAAGTAGATCAAGTAAATAAACTCCACCCACGCAGCTCCTTCCCTGAACTGTCTAGCTCTTGGACTGGTCACTCGAAACAGTCAAGCTGCCCTCTCAGGATTGTATCAGTTGGTCTTCTCTGTTTTAATCATCACGAGATTGCCTCAATATCATTCCCCCCCCCCCCCCCGTTCTTACAGTTAAAAAAAAAAGGTTTTGATCGTAATTGTGTATCGCAGTGAATTTCTGTCTCTGCTCTTGCACAAAATGTCAGCATTGTGAGCGTGTAACTAGTATGTTTTGGTAGAAAAATAGTACAGTTGTCAAGTTAATGAAATCAGATTCCACGGTGTCATAGAATTAAATATTAGGTTTAAAGAAAATCATTTATTTAGAGTTTGATGAAGACGTACTGGAGACATTAAGATTGTAAGATTAGACAGAACAGACTAGACTGAACAGACTAGACAGAACAGACTAGACTGAACAGATTAGACTGAACAGACTAGACAGAACAGATTAGACAGAACAGATTAGACTGAACAGACTAGACAGAACAGATTAGACTAAACAGACTAGACAGAACAGACTAGACAGAACAGACTAGACAGAACAGACTAGACAGAACAGACTAGACTGAACAGACTAGACAGAACAGATTAGACTGAACAGACTAGACAGAACAGATTAGACTGAACAGATTAGACTGAACAGACTAGACAGAACAGACTAGACAGAACAGATTAGACGGAACAGACTAGACTCGTGAAAAATGGTGTGTCTAATAAAACAAGCTGTGAATTCGTCAATTTGAAAAAAAAAATAAGCTTAGCTTTAAAATTACATTCATATCTAAAGACTGAAGCAAGAGATTTTGTTTTATTGTTTCTCATCCCAAGCTGCTACAGAACATGGCCGTTTGTTCGAATCCCGACTCGAGCAGAGCTGTGTTTTTGCTGAAACCTTCTCTAAGATATCCCCTCCCCTACCCCCCCCCCCCACCTGGTCCACAAAAGAGATTGGACCACAGCGAACTAAGCATGATATAAGCATATAAAAAAAAGCAATATCAAGAAATGTTTTCTGCTGATTGAACACTAGATCTGTTTGCAAGATATTCTTTAAAGTGTTCTACTATAGAGCTGATAAAAGAGAAAGCAGCGAAAAAGAGACAGAGAAAAAAAAAAGGGTGAGAGAAAGTAAAAATAGAGAGAATAGTGTGTAAAACAGAGAGATGCAGAGAGAGGGAGAGGGGGGGAGGGGAGAGGGGCTGATCAGGAAACAAAACGATAATGTGAAATGAAAAAAAAAATAAAGATAATGAGAGAGAGAGAGATAGACACAGAGAGAGAGGCAGAGATAGACACAGAGAGAGAGACAGAGAGAAACACAGAGAGAGAGACAGAGAGAGATAGACACAGAGAGAGGGGAAGAGAGAGACACGGAGAGAGAGGCAGAGAGAGACACAGAGAGAGAGGCAGAGAGAGACAGAGAGAGATAGACACCGAGTGAGAGGCAGAGAAAGAGGCACACACTTAGAGAGAGAGAGAGAGAAGAGCATTCAGTCATACTAACTAGAGAGAACGAAAGAAGAGACGTCCGCTAGAGGGCGTTGAGAGTCCCGGAGAGACAGAGCGCAACAATTCAATTACTGCTTTACACATTTCTAAACATACAAAGTTTAAAACAACTTGAAAGAAAAACTTTCCAGCAATCAATACTCTTAATTCTTTGTTCGCCGTTTACAGACCTCCATCTCTCTTTGTTTTTGCACCATTTAGTCTAAGAAAAGATGTTTCTTCTCTTTCCCGAGATGTTAATTCAATTTTTGTTTAATTACAAGGTACAAATGTGTTCAATTATTTAAATCACTACCACCGCCCCAACCCCATCGCGTCATTCTATTTCTGGTTCCTATTAAGAAAGTGAAAGAAATTGTGCTGGTCAAGGTTAAAGGTTGCGAAAGGAGGAGTCTAACTCGGTCAGGGGTCAGAGGGAGGAGCCAGTACCTGATGCAACTTAGAAGCATGATGTTTTCCAGTGCAGGCACGTAGAGTCTTTGGGGCCTCTCCATGGACTGTTCTTTTCGGTCATGTCATTAACAGTTCCTCGGTGCGAGGGCCGACTTCAGGGTTTTTGAAGCCTGCGGGCGCAGATAAGCTGGTCGTTTTCTTTGCGGAAGCTAAATGACATTAGTTTTACATCTAGACGTAGAAACTGAGACTGGCTAACTTTATATCTAGACGTTGAAACTAAGACAGGAGAACTTTACAAGAACAATAATATACTTTGCCCAAAATATTATCATCTTCATCTGAATTAATTCATCTCGGTCCATTTTCAATATTCTAAAACGAAGCTCTTGCAGTGAATTAGTTATAAATATTTCGGATGTTCCTTCCGAATATACAGAATGGAAGGTCACTATATCCTAGCCAGAACCTCCTGCAGCACGGCGGGGTATGTTAGTGGACAGGGTTTGAGCCAGGGACCATCGAGGTGACAGCCCATCATTCGTTCCTAGTCAGAGTGCACCATGACAAGTCAAAGTGAACACGTCAAGACGTCTCCATGTGTTTTAGTCAATCAATTAACTTCTCTGTCTGTTATGTCAGGTATTGATTAGCAAGTGGAATAATTTCTACATAAATATGTGACTTTGAAAACAAGATTACAAAGAGAGGTCTGGTTTTTACACAAACTCATAGGCGGCCCCAATGAATCTGATGTTTGGTAAGCATTGCCAATAAAACAGCATGTTTCGATTTTTTTTCCGGGACGAACGTCCAAAGTTATGAACTAAAAACAATCACTAGCTTAGCATCTGCCAATAAAATGTTTATTTAAATCATGATTGCCGTCGATGTCTCACACACACTCAAAGCAGGAGTTCCAGCTTGTCGCCTGTCTGAATAAGGTCAGCGTAAACTTTGCTAGATTTTCATAAGAAAACACAGAGAGAGAGAGAGAGAAAGAGAGAGAGAGAGAGAGAGAGATTGATGACTGCATTGCAGTTCTGATGGATGTATACCATTTTTTCAACCAGAATGTCCAAAACAAGAATTTGAGATTTTGTTTTATATCATGTACAAATATTCTTTGATCTCACTAGGAGTTTTAAAATGTATGCATGGTCTGTGCACATACTGTTTATAGTTTAATTATTTCATTAATTTTTTTTGTTACTCGGAAAGAACGTCCACTATGCAGTACATGTTGATAATTTATTATTCGTTAAACGTTTTGATTAAAGGCTTTTTTAAAAAAATCATATTGAAAGTCTTTATTTATACATTTATTTATCTATCTATCTATCTTTCTATCATCTATCTATCTATCATCTATCTATCTATCTATCTATCTATCTATCTATCTATCTATATATCTATCTATCTATCTATCGTCTGTCTGTCTGTCTATTTATTATTTTCCTATTTATCTATTATCTTATGCAGACTTACAGTCCATCGGCTAATTTGCGCATTGAACGCATCCCATTTGGTATTAAGATAGCTGATCTATCCAATGGCTACTATTGATCACGTGGCACTGACACTTCAGATGACCAAGACGAGCTCGTGGCACATGAAAACAAATATATGCGGTCCACTTATGAGAGAGCATCGCAGACCTCGACATGATACTTGAAGTGCGTCTCGATGTTCCTCTGACCTGGTTAGTTTAGCAATCAAGGGCAGGTCATTGATAACCAGCTCAAACGTTTTAGAGGTCATCTTTTGTTTACGAGGGTAGCATGTGGTCTGCACAATGGCTTAAAGAGCCTTTAGAAATTGACAGACAAAAAAAAAAAGAAAACAATATTCACAAATTCGACCTACAGACATATACGACGCGAGAGAGATGGTTCTGGGCTCATTCCCTGCCCGCTGCCATCCCCCCGTTGTTTGGTGGTAGGTTTGGACTAGAAAATAAATCATCTCCAACTTTGAAGAAACACCCGAAATATGTAAAACATTTTACAAAACATTTTTACATTTTATGTCAGTGCGAAAGGGATTCATCACCTTCAATTCAATGGCTTAATGTAAGGATGAAAGTTATACCTCGTACCTTGAATAGTTATAAAATATTTCTATAATGGATTATTTATTGACAGAAGTCTCCTGCAAACATGATTCACACACACTCTCAAGTCAGACGCACACATGACGACCTCAACCCATACAGCTTCCTGTTCAAAACTCAACACTTACACGCGCACACACACACACACACAGACTCTCACAAAGTTATTAAACACAAAGAATGGACCTCATGGC
This sequence comes from Biomphalaria pfeifferi, assembly GCA_030265305.1. NCBI lineage: Eukaryota > Metazoa > Mollusca > Gastropoda > Planorbidae > Biomphalaria > Biomphalaria pfeifferi. The sequence continues at coordinate 2,930,977 of JASAOG010000004.1, forward strand.
TAAATGTGGTTTGTTTACGATTGGTGAATGAGGTCCATTCACACGAAGACTGTCAAACATAAACTAGGAAACTCAAATTTCCCCCACAAACACCATACAAAGACCAACATCTAACTGTAAAAAAAAGTTTGCCACCAAGTCCAAAACTACTAATTATCCTGTTCCCTCCCTCCCCAATATTACCCCCCCCCCTCTCCCATCATCTCCTTCCCACCACGTCTCCCTCCAGAGTCCCCAATTATTCAATGTAACGGTCGCTCGCGCCATGACCTCTCTCCAGGGGTCATCTGCTTCTGACACTCAGTGATTGTGAGCACACACAAAAAATCGCCTGGTTTAGAGTTAGCCCAGCCTCGTTGGGAGACACATTGTCCAAGAAAAAAAAATTTGACAGAAACATCATCAACTTTAAAAAACGCGCCCGCCCTTAGGCGCCTTACAAAGCTAATAAGTGTTGCTACAAATTTAATCCCCCAGGGCGCTGATTGTTTGAATCCACTCTGGAACATCTTTCAACGCCCTCTCCCTTTGGGCGCCCTGGCAGCGTAATTACTTTTAGCTCAAAATGACACCAAGAGTAGTCATTTATCTAAACCAGATCAATAGCAACTCTGTCCAGCGCTTCGTGCTAAGTCAAACACGAAATCAAAGGCACTCAGATTTTATGAGGGTCAGGCTTAATAACAGTGTACTGGGTGATTGGAGACAAAATGGCGTCGTGTATTATTGATGTTATAGGTATATACCGAGGACTGAAATAACGTTAACCCCACTCTATGGGAATGGTATAAAAGTAAAATTGATGAATCTCGGCTTTACAAAAAGTATTTCTCGTTTTGGACACGGAAACTTAGGGAAATGGGCGTGACGAAACACACATATACATGTATACTCACACACACACACTCACATACACAGACTTTCACACACAGATTTTCACATATACACACACTCACACACATACTTGCACACATATGCTCTCACTCAGACTTTCACGCGCAGACTTTCACACACAAACACACACGTACTTTCACACAAATAGTTTCACACATACACTCACACACAGACGTCCAAAGATAGACTTTCACACATATACTTTCACTCATGCTCTCACACAGAACTACACACACACACCAGACTTGCACACACGTAGACAGAGGCATGCAAACACACGCACATATACCGTTCACCCTTTCGGGGGATGGGGGAAGTTACGGGCGAGTTAATTGGGCCCTTTACGTAATCTGCGTCAAAGTTTATGGTCACATGACAAGGTCCACAAAGACCTTCCTTCAATGGAAAATCCCAGGAAACAGGAGAAGAGGCAGACAAAAAAAGTGAAGGTAAGACATGAAAGGGGTCCCGGGTTCGAATCCCGAAGACTGGGATTTTAAATTTCGAAATCTTTGGACGCCTCCGAGTCCACCCAGCTCTGACATTAGTTGGGGAAAAGTAAAGGCGGTTGGTCGTTGTGCCGGCCATATCGTTAACCGTAGTCCAAAGAAACAGACATTCTGCCCTATAGACCACTAGGGCAGCTTTACTTTTTTTGAGACATGAGAGAGTGGGCTGGCTTGTCTCAGGAAGAGTGTCACGAGGTGTTTGCATGTGTGTGTTTCTATGGTGACGGTGAGAAGAATTAAGCTATGCAGTGCGAATGATGCAAGATAAGCGGCATTGTCGCTTGCCATCTTAGAACAGACGACCCCAGAACGTGACACCGAAAAGACGTGCAATTGTAGTGAGTTAGATTTTGTTTAAAAAACCATTTTATATTATTATTAAAGTCTACTATATTTATTTCATTTTATCTTTCCAAATTAAAAAGGAAACTATATTTAGTGTTTTTCACAAGAACGTGATTCAAATTATTTCCAGCTTTATTTGTTAAGATATATTCCGCCTAGAGCGGTTCAGTTGTCTACCAGCAGTTTGGTGTTATAAATGAACGACCGTCCCGTAGGCCTATTCAGCTTATACTAACACTTATGTCAGGTACAATTTCTTTCCCTTGTTTGAGATACCAAACAAAGTAATTAATTATCATTAATTAATTAACCAATTGGTTATTTTTTTAAAAAATTGATTCTTGTGTTGTCATGTAAAAGAAATAATTGTGCTAAATTTCAGCTAAATCTTAGATTGGGTGTTGGAGAAATAACGTGTACAAAATTTCTACCAGACAGACAGACAGAATGTTTCCGTAAAATGTAAAATGTTTTACATGTTTCGGACGTTCCTTCAGAGTTGAAGATAATTTACTTCCCAGTCCAAACCTCCCGCCGGATGACTGAAGATGGAAGCTGGCAGGGTTCGAACCCGGGACCATCTATACGTCCAAACGGCAGTCCAGCGCGCAAACCGCACGTGTGAGTTAATATAACCTTTGTAGAATATGTGAACTGACGGTCTACTTATATCACACATCTTTGTCTTCCTTTCATTCTAGAATGTCGAACATACAAACAAAAAATCGTTCTTGCCACATGTCTACGAGCAGAACTTGACAAGCAAGGAACGTAATTGCTAAAGAAGAAATAGAAATAGTGATACATGGCCGTTGATTACACTGAAATAAGGACATTCCTCCAGCTTCCAAGAGATTTTTGTGTGTGTGTCCTGGCCAGTTTTTACATAGTTTCTTCAAAGAGGAAGGCCAAAACGTAGCGTCCTGCTTAAAGAGTGAGATTTTTTGGGCTTTCAACATAGTCTTTCGGGTTTGAAAACCTCGAGTTTAAAAGAAAAGTCGTATAATTATTGAGATATTAATTGAAATCTTAGTAACAGGTACAATTTGTTTTTCAGACATTAAAAATTATTTTTGTTTGTGTGGTCTGTCTGTTCGTCCGTCCATGAAGTTTTGATCAAAAACTAGATAAGATATTCAATATCCAATTTCCAAATATTTTTCTACTTGCAAAGTCTAAATGCAACGGCTTCTTTTTTTAGCGGTTCCCGAAAGGGCGAAAGTAGTTATTTTAAAGAGAAAAAACTAATTAGTATGCATTATAAGTTAGACCTAATTTAAAACGAATAGTAATCTTGTAAATTCTATTTTAGTAAACATTTTTTATATAGCTGATTTTTTTTTTTTTTTTTTTTTTTTTTTCAGGAAAATGAGAATGAGCCTGTTCAAAACAATTACATTATTTAATCCGAACCGAGGGTCCCGGGTTCGAATCCTGGTAAAGACTGAGATTTTCAACTTCTGAGTCTACCCAGCTCTAATGGGTACCTGACATTAGTTGGGGAAAAGTAAAGGCGGTTGGTCGTTGTGCTGGCTACATGACACCCTCAAGATCTGTTAGCCTTCTTTCTCCATTCTTATCTCTCATTTGTCTTTGATATAATTTCATTCGGAAAATATTGATACCTGCCTGGGTGGACCACTGGTCGTGCGGTTTTCGCACTGGACAGTCGTTCGGATTTATCGACGGTCGAAGGTTCAAACCCTGCCTGCTCCCATCCCCCGTTGTCCTGCGGGAGGTTCGGACTAGGAAGTAAACTATCTTCAACTCTGAAGGAACATCCGAATTATGTAAAACATTTTACTTCGGGGGCCGATTTTGAGTTTGTGTTTCCACACAAACTGTCTTTTGTAACCTTGTTTACCTTATAAAATCGAAATGTTTTTATTTCTAATAAATTACGTTAGCCTTTTTTTTTTCATTAAAAATGCACCTTTTTTTAAAACTATTTATTGTATAACATTAAGTAAGGCTTTTCATAATGTTTTTTTTTTATACCTCATTTACAATTTTCAAATACAAGTTATTTATTTCCCAAAATAAAATTTTAAAAATTATATCTATTTTCTTTTTTCGGTTGTCCTGATTCGTTACCAGAAATATGCGCATTAAAAAGAAACAAAATTGACAGTGTTTAATGTTATTGATTACTACTGTATCTTGATCATTTTCACACCAAGGCGCCATAGACACTTGACCAAAAAGAAAGACTTCTTCCAGAGGCCAGGAATGATAGATCATATATTTCTGGGATCTGGAATTGCCGCGCATAGAAATGAGATGATTGCCTGGGCAATAGCTATGTTGCCCACACATCAGTTCCCCCTCTCTATACAGTTGAGTATCCAAAGGATCGGCAGTGTCGATACGGTTTGGGGTCAGCGGCGTCGCAGGTTATGCCATAGTGTAGCACTGGGTGCTGCAAACTGTCTTAGGGTTGCCAACTTCTGATTTTTCCTCAGGGCTAACTTCCGAAGCCTTTGCCATGTTGGAGTATAGCTGCAAGGCAACAGAGGTTTGAATTCAGAGTTTTCCTTCTCCTAGGTGGGTAGCCAGTCAAACTATGTACATCATAGCGAAGAGACCTTATGTTAACTTCGTGAAATATTTCACTTCTCCGTAATCTTAGGACTTGAACAAGAGGCTTATTAAACTAGTTTTAATAAATCTAGTAATTCTCATCATATCATTGACTTTTCTGTATTGGGAATTCCAAATTATGCAAACACATCCTTACCGTTTTTATAATGTATTTCATGAGCAAAATAAAGCTACTAAAGTCGAATGTTATCTGGACTGGCCAATATAAATATATATGTTGTTAATATTTTCAATGGCATTTTAAACACACATTATTGTGTCCAAACATAAATATTTTATTTAATACAAAATACGTCAAAAGCTTTAGAAGTCTTCGAAATATTCTTTTTGAGATGTTAGAACATTCATTCAATTCATAAGCTTGCTGAGGGATTCAGACCCAGGAGCCGTCCAAGACCAACCCATAGAGTTGTCTGCAAGCGAGACATGAGAACCAGAGGCATCAATGATAGTATATTGGAGGAGACAGAACCAAGATCCAACCATAATCCTCAAATACAAATACAAAATCTAATGAAATACTTGGAAAGACACAAAGATAAAGACACATTCCTCGTTCCATATTCTAGGACGAATTCGTACCAATGCTTCCTCTTTCCTAGAGCCATTAAAGCATGGAATGGGTTACCTGAGCCAGCCAGGAAAACCAGTGACTTGGCAGAACTTAAGCATTGGTTAACATGCATGTCCAGATACATGACGCGTAGGACGTAATCATCCTCTATTTTGAAGGGTCGTCTGTATTTTATAAGATAAGCTAAAACCGGATAGCTTGGAGACAGATTGTGCGTGCTGGTACGAACCTTCCCGAGGGCAAAAGAAACAAAGCTGGCTAAATGATGAACAAGAAATAGCTGCCCTACTAGCCACTTCCAGAACAGATGCACGAACTGTGGCTAACTCTGCCATCCAGAATTGGTTTGAATAGTCACGGTCTTCCGAGACAGAAGAAGCTATATTATTTTCATTAGTTATTAAATCCAACACTACATCTATTCCCGCGCCCTGTATCTCGGTCAACCTTTATTGGTCGTTCACTAATTTTTCATTCACTCAATGCTTCTAAAAATTTGATCAAATACTTATGACAAACACACACACACGCACAATCATGCACACCATAACAATGAGTATAGCAAGACTAGATCTATATAATGTATTGTCATTTAGTCTGAATATCGATTAAAAGTCTATACAATGTCTACATAATGATTTTCAGTCCAAGATATGTCATTATAATGTGCTCCTGTGTAGGGGTAGGCTAGGACTACGTAATGATTTCCAGTTTAAAATAGGTATATATAATGAGTTCCAGTCTAGGTAAAGTCCATTTAATATTAAATTCCAGCCTTAACTAGGTCTATGTAAGGAGTTCCAGTCTACACTAGGTCTACATAAGGAGATTTCCAGTCTAGGTTAGGTCTATATAACGAATTAACTAACCGACCAAACAATGTATATAGTGATGGTAGCCATTGAGCAAAGCAGAGGCGGAACGAAACAAAAATAGAATCGACAATCTCGACTGAGTTTTAGAAGTACTACAGTAAGGGGATCAATACTAAACTATTCTAATTATGGTTGCAATTCAGGGCCCGTAATTACTTACGTAGACTGGTGAGGTGGCGTTTATCGCCCTTGATTAATTAGACTTGTGTGTTTTGTATACCCTAGATACAAATAGAGGGAGAAAGGTGGGCGCTGGAAAGGGTGGTGGAAATAGTTCCTATATAAATGTGTTGTTTACTTCAAAGAAGGAAAACTTTCCTGATGCTCGCCAGCTCGTTTTGTTATGAATCTTGAAAGAGAAAAAGTGGAGAAACAAGGGCAATAAGCGTCCCTGCTGTTGTATAGAGCTTGCGGAGTCGCTCTGTCTCTTTCTCGCTTTGCTTGTCCTATATTTTTGCCCTCCCCCCCTCTATCTCTTTCTACTCTCTCGCTCATTCTGCCCTCCTCCCATCTCTCTCTCTCTCTTTTTTTTTATCTCTCTCTCTCTTTTTCAAGATTTTCATATTTTATCCATGCCATTTCGACCATCTTTCCATTTTTCTTGTTACACTTTAAAAAAAAAAGTGATTGGATCGCTTGATATATGTTGCATACATGTAAACAGATATCACCCACATACTTTCATGTTACCAATACACGCGCGCAATTTTCCTATCTTGAAATATATAGTCATTTTCATCTTTGTTCGGTTACTTCGGTAGTGGTTTAGAAGTTTGTGCACAAGCCAACTTATTCGACACCAATAGTCATAGAAGGCCTCAACACTGACCTGAAAGGTCAAAACCTGTGGGCCGTTTAGACCAATAGCTCAATGCCACGACTCAGGTCTGTTACGAGCTATTGGTATAAACTGCCCACAGGTTGTGACGCAGCTGGCCAGTGTTGTGGCCTTTTTTAACGAAATGGTCTTGACGTATTCAACAATTAACAATAACAATCTAGATAGATCGTAATAATGTAAAGTTCCCCTTTCAGGCATTGCAATCTACAGGGCAGATGATGTAAAGGTCATCTGTTTCTGTGGCCCACGGTTAACGAAGGTGTCATGTGGCCAGCACAACGACCAACTGCCTTTATTTTTCCCAACTAGTGTCAGGTACCCATAAGAGCTGGGTGGACTCAGAGGCACCCAAAGATCCCGAAATTAAAAATCTCAATCTTGACCAGAATTCGAACCCGGTACCCCGGTTCGGAAGCCAAACGCTTTACCGATCTGCCTTCATGACACCAGATAGATTCGTAATACACATGAATAAAACATTTATAACAAACGAATATTCACATTTGTCTGGACTAAAACCTTTAGTAAAATCACTAAATTTAGAAAGCTTTCAGGACAGAAGACTCAAAAAAGTAAAGTAGCAATTATACATAAAACACTGAACCATAATTTTCAAATACAAAAACAAAATTTAATAAAATACTCAGAAAGACACAAAGATCAAAGGTGCATTCCTCGTTCCATATTCAATGACGAATTTGTACAAATACTCCTTCTTCTCTAGTGCTATAAGAGCATGGAATGGGTTGCCTGAGCTAGCCAGGAAAACTAGTGATTTGGCAGAATTTAAGTCATTGGTTAATATGCATGACTGAAAGCATGACGCGTAGGACGTAATCATATTCTTTTTTGAAGTAACGTCTGTATTATATAAGATAACATTATAATTTATATCAATTATGAGAAAACGTTAATACGTAATTTACAAAATTTGAGACAAATAAAATTCTAACAATTAAGAGAAGGGAAACACATTACTTGTCTGGTTCACGTATCTGATAAGTCTTTTACTTAAATTGAGCTTTAAGTCCATAAGAATATTGATATAATAGAAGACTTGGGATAGCCTAAAGAAACTATTTTTCTTTAAGGGGGGTACCGGCTGGCTGTGGTCAATGATGTATGGATTGTTTGGAGAACCAATAGACTGCAACCTTATAGCTTCTCACTTCATCATCTGTAATCTTACTGATCTAAGTCTAGACCTGGTCTCTTCTACAGTAATAGCCACACGCGTTTATCGGTCTGGGCTTGGCCTGTGTATTGACCCTTCCAGAGCATACTTAGAGGCGATACTTTCTCGCCAGGCCCTTATTTACTGCATGGTACCTCGATACTGAATGGATCCCAGATAAGTCAAGAGCGAGACCTAGACATGGCTCATTCAAATTATGAAGTTGGGGCACTCATTGTGGCTCTCATTGGGGCCCACAATAGGACTCTCATTACTAATGTTCACTGCATCCCATCATTTCATGTTAAGAGACTGTGACGTGAGTATTTGCTTTGTTCAATTGAACTCTCTCTTTAATTGTGAAATTTTATATCGTGAGTTGGATTAAAAACCATGCGGCCGAAGTGTTTCATAGGCCCCGTGCTAATTCTAGGTGTAGATTATTAACTTAAACCATTATAACTTATATATAATAGCAGGGTTGTCGCGGCCTCCTGATTTTCTGAGGCCTCATCTGGTTTCATATATTCATAGTTTAAACAATATTTTATGCAAATTTATTAGACCTTAATTTGGCACAGTGTTAAATTTAAAACATTTTTTATGTGCAAAATACGAATACCTGATATTGTTCTGATATCTTGCTTATAGTCCTGTATTATCGATGATTAACTAATCCAACCATAGGGGTTACATAACAATGTAAATGATGATGAACTATATACTATTTCTCAATAATCTTGACTGCTCAACAGTTTCATATGGTCTGGACGTGGATGCGTAACAAGTTTGTCTTGTGTGTTATTGTAAGTGAAAGCATAATCTAAATAAACCAACTAGCAAAAAAAACTTTTTTTAAAAATTAACAATCTTAAAAAGTCCTGTAGACTAGATATTAATGTCTGCTTCCATTATTTCGTAACAAAAATATAGTAGATAAGAATACAACCAAATGCCCTAATAGAAAATGGGAAATATAGCTATAATAGGTCTCTTTATTTTTATTTTGTAATGTTCATATCTTGATCTATCTTAAAATAGTTTCGCCTTCTAGAAAGTAACACAACTTAATTATCCGCGTCCATTCATTCTGTGTCGAGAGGTATGCGTACTGGACTGTCGTTAAGATGGTCCTAATGCTACGGTTACATACCCCCTCCCCTCCCCCACGCTGCGAACCGCCGTCGTCTTGAGTGAGGTTTAAGCAGGGCTGAAATTATCTTCAAATCTGAAGGAACATCCGAAACTTGTAAAAAAAAACATTTTAAAAAAGCAACGTTTTTACTTTTCGCAACTAACTTGTGTTACGCTCGTCGGAGGTGTCTAATGTGAATCAACCAAAAAATGGAGGTAACACTCAACTTGTGTTATGCTCCTCCGAGGTGTCTAATGTGAATCAACCAAAAAATGGAGGTAACACTCAACTTGTGTTAGGCTCCTCCGAGGTGTCTAATGCGAATCAACCAAAAAATGGAGGTAACACTAAACTTGTGTTAGGCTTTTCCACGGTGTCTAATGCGAATCAACCAAAAATGGAGGTAACACTCAATTTGTGTTAGACTCTTTCGAGGTGTCTAATGCGAATCAACCAAAAATGGAGGTAACACTCAACTTGTGTTAGGCTCTTCCGAGATGTCTAATGCCAATCAACCAAAAATGGAGGTAACACTCAACTTGTGTTAGGCTCTTCCGAGGTGTCTAATGCGAATCAACCAAAAATGGAGGTAACACTCAACTTGTGTTAGGCTCTTCCGAGGTGTCTAATGCGAATCAACCAGAAAATGGAGGTAACACTTTACGCAATACATAATCCAATAACACAGGCGGAAGGCCGAACAATCAATAACTTGAATTGCGACAAACCACCTAATAGTTTCATCAGAAACTCTTCGCCTACACAACCAAAACATCCGCTCAACTTCCTTACAGTTACATCCTAAACACGCGCACACACTCCATAGCACATTTACGTGTGAAAGTTCATGTCAGTGTCTGTTTGAAAGATTAATGAAGACATCAATGCAAGCATTGAGACATCTAGCATTGATCTTGGATTAAGTATATGTCTGAAGGAGATTAACTTCCAGCACTGACATGATCCTAACTCTCTGTTCCTCGCGGTAATGATAGGCGGCCCCATGGGTTGGCTGTTAATACTGTGGGATTAGGGTACGGGTCAGGGTGCTAGTACAGTGGCGTAGGAAAAAATAAAACGGACTCGTGACTTAGTGGGACGTAGCTGACCGCTGTGGTGTGCGTGGAGGGCCCCCCCTCCACTCATTTAAATATTAAATATTAAGCAAAATGAAAGGGCCCCCAAGGAGGTCAAGCTTCCCCTTGCCCACAAAATGATGACAATTTCCTAGCTACGCCACTGCACATTCGCAAGTAGCTCCTATGATTGTCGTTCGTTCTGTCTTTGGACTGTATTGCTGGGTTTGAATAGTATGCCTACAAAATGGGTCATCCGGTAAGGGCACCCGTTTGGGCCAGTGTTCATCCCCCAGTTAGGGCCCATATGGTTAGCATGGGCTGGCCCAGTTGGGTATCTAGACATTACATCCATTATTGGAATTTATTAAGTTGTTGTTTTTCTTCTCTTTCTGACAGAAGACGATGTATGTGCTGAGTGTAAGTCCCTACAGACAATTATTTCATGATTTCAATCTCAGTAAACAATCACACGAAAGAAAAAAAATCAAACTGTTCCCCATCGGTGCACCTTAAAGCGAGGTCCTTGAATTATGAATTGAGATCACTTGTTAGCCAACGCCATTTGTCAAGGCTGTCTTACACTACAGGTTTTAAGGTTTCTGTAAGAGATGTTTTCAGTTTACAACTTGGCTATAAGAACATCGATATGTCATATGAACGTACTGAAACGAAGAATCAACTCCTTTGGGTTACACCTTTTCTTTTCAGGGTTACGAGCACGTAAATTGTCGTTCTTTTTTTTAAAGGAAACCTCAGAATTTGGGCTATTCAATTTTAGCTTTATCATCATAGGAATCCTTGGGCCTTAGGCCTTTCTTTCCCTTTTTTTGGGCTTTATGTGCCTCTTTTATGGGCCATCTTGCCTCTTTTGTGGGCTTTTTTTTTTTTTAAATAGGTTTTTATTTGTAAGTTCTAATAATTTATAAGTATTAAATCATAAACAATTGAAAAGAGATTAACCTTAAAAATATAATAATAGAAAAAGAAATATTATTTAATATCAAAGACATACTACCTAACCATTGAAACCACTAGAGACAGAAAATTGATACTTTTTTTTCTCCTTTTAAATTTACTTATGAATGGTTTGTACACTGCTATTGCAAGATAAAATATCAAACTATGTTTAAGCATTTAAATATAGTTTTTTATTTGGTAAAAACAAAATGAATGAGTATTAATATATTTTAATTAAATTTCTATAACTCAGTTTTAATAGTCAAGTAGAGGTTTGGAATTTTATTTACAAATCTGTATAAAGTTATATATTTGTTTTTGCCCACGCCTCATTTTTCTTTTTTTCCCCTATTTTTGCCTCCCTTATTTCCCTCTCTCTCTCTCAATGTTCTTTCCTCTGAGTTGGTAGTTTTATTTACGTGTAACCCCATTGGTGGAGGGGAGGGTGAGATCAGAGCGTGCTGGGAGAAATGTGACGCACATTGACGCCCTGGCGACCTGGTCTGAACGTGCATTGGAGTCATTTGAATACACTCCCTTTTGTGACCTTCAGATGGAAGAAAACTACTAATCTTGATAGTAAGGTCCCAGAACAGGCTTCAGCACAGATCTAGGCTAGTTACCTGTAAGGTTTTATATAGAATTTAACGACAAGTTAACTCTTTCTCTCCTAATTGACGATACTATCGTTGATGCTTAATTTTATAAACCTCATTTTGTGTTACATAAAAAGAGCAGGCATTCCCCTTTAATTCTATACCAAATACAACATTTTCTGATAACAAACAACAAAGTTATTGAAGCTTGATCATAAAAAGGGAGTGAAATAGTGATAAGAAAAATGAAGAAATCCGTCGAAACGTGGAAAAAAATAATTACGGAGAGAAAGAGTTAAGTGTACATAATGAACTATGGCAATGGAGTCTTTCAGAAGATTCTTCAACGCACAGAGGTAATAGAGGCTTCAATAAGTGTTCCTCACTGTGCTGAGGCTTTAGAGGTTTCAATACGGATTCCTCGTTGTCCTTAAGTAATAGAGGCTTCAATACGGATTCCTTATTGTCCTGAGACATCAGAGGCGTCAACAGGAATCGTCCTGACGCCATAGAGGCTTTAACGAAGCACTTCATAGTGCCGAGGACGTAGAGGCGCCTTTGGATTTTTAACGTGCCGAGGCATTAGAGGCTTCGTCGACGCATTTTAATGTGCCGAAGAAATGGAGGCGTCATGGGGTTTTCCCCACGTGCTGAGGCTTTAGAGGCTATTCGTATTGAGTGGATTTTCCTTAAAAGTTGCAGTCGTCGTTTTGTTGGCTTTGAACTGCTCAGACTGTCAGCTAGTTCATCTTTCATTTTTTAAAATAACTTATGACGTAATTCGTGTCCACAGTTGACCTGGTTTTATCGTAAAATTGCTTTACCAATTGAAAATGATGTAACTGACCGCTCTGAATATCTACTGCAAAAAAGAGTAATTTTTTTTCTCCCTAACAAACCAATTCTTCTACCAAAACATCGGCTGTTTTTCCCTTTCCTTGCAGTTTTAGATTCAGCTCATTGGACTTCACTGTTATATCAACCATAAAGTAAAAATGCTTGCAACCAATTGTTTTCTAATGGACCACATTCACCACCAATCGTAAACAAACAACATTTAGCCACGTGATTCTATATATCAATATGTATATACAAATTATATAATCCATAGTGGCTGTCACGTGATACGTATTTTAATTGTTTTTGTCAATATTATGACGTGGCTAAATGTTGTTTGTTTACAATTGGTGAATGAGGTCCATTGTCTCAATTCCCTACATCAGGGGTTCTCAACCTGTGGGACGCAACCACCTTGGGGGTCGATTGACGATTTACCGGGGGTCGCCTAAGACCATCGAAAATATGGATTGTTTTTGTCTATTCTTCTTTTGCTGTGTGTGTGGGGAGAGGGGGGTCGCCGCCACGAAGGGGATTCTAAAAAGGGGTCGCCGAGCTTGAGAAAATTCTAAAAATAAATCTCAACAGACGAGTTGTGGTCGGAACGATGTCGCCCACACATCAGTTCCCCCCCCCTCTTCTCCACGCTGCTGATGTATCCAAAAGAACGGAAGTGCCGATACAGTTTGGGGTCGGCGGCGTCCCAGATTCTGCCAGAGTGTAGCACTGGGTGCTGAAAACTGCCTTAGGGTCGCCAGTTCCTGTTTTTTTGTCCTCAGGGTTGACTCCCGAAGCCTTTTCCCATGATTGGGTATAGCTGCAAGGCAACAGAGGTTTGAATTCAGAGTTTTTCCTTCTCCTAGGTGGGTAGCCGGCCATGGCTAATGAGCCCCTTTATTTTTTTCATGTCATACTTCTGGCTCCATCCTCTTTGGCGCAAAAATAAACCACCAAATTCTTACGTTTCACTGCATAATACGCCAAAAAGCGCTTTGAGTCCAAATATTTCCAGCCAAAATAGTTGAGGTCATGAATTTGGTAATCATGATTGTTAACAGCAACTTATCAAAAGCACTCTACCATCGTCGGTTTAAAGAATTCTTAACGAAATGGAGACTCAGTATTCCGACCTCGTTCTGTGCAATAAAGTGCGAAGGCTCTCCAAAGGTACAGTGTTCAAACGTTTGCTTTGTGCTTGAATAAATTAAATACATCCTTAAATGAAAAAGTCATCCATCACCCTGAATGGACCTCATTCACCAATCGTAAATAAACGAAGCACACGTCATATATTATATCAAGAAAACAAGGACTAGAAAAATATAAATTTTTAAAACCAAAGCTTATCTAATGGGTAATAACCGCTAATTAATGGCATTTATATGAAAATTACAGGTTTTAGCTCCCTTTCTGCTATATAAAACAAATGTAATAAATTAGTTCTAAATGATTGACTTTTGGAATTGATTCGTATATTGTTATCGACTATGAATAATTATGCCAAATTTCAACTTGATCTGAGAATGGGAATAGGAGAAAGACGTGTCTTAACGTAATAATGGGACTAAACTCATAAATATATATATATATATCCCCATCTCTTATTACGTAGCATTTATTCGAAATCAGACAAAATAATTAATCCCCAATAATTAATTAACTAATTGTTTGTTGTTGTTTTTTTTTTAGGCTTGTCAGTGTTAATGAATAATTGTGAGCACATTTTAACTTGATCCTAGAATGGGAAACGGGAGGAAAAAACATGTTGAAACATTTTACCACCCAGACAGACACACAGACAGAGTGAGTTGATGAAAGCTTTTGAAAAAGATGCACTGAATGTGTTGCCATTCAGTTCAATAAGGTTCCCCCCCCCCCTTTCAGACCTTGCCGTATATGGGGCATCAGTTTCTGTGATCCAAGTTTAAAGCGGGTAACATGTGGCCGGCACAACGACAAAACGCCTTTACTTTCACTCCAAGTAATGTACCGATTAGAGATGGGTGGACAGAAAAACCCTAAAGATCCCGAAATAAAAAAAAACAAAAACGGTCCACACCAGGATTCGAGCCCGGGATTCTCCGATTCGGAAGCCAAGACCTTTATCACTTTTATACCTCGCATCCTACGACTGAAGGAGACCAACACAACTCGGAACAGGGCCGGCCTTAAGCATAGGCAAACTAAGTAGCCGCCTAGGGCATAGGACTTTAACACACTTTTTAGAGAAGAAATAGCGAAACTTGTTATTTCTGGAGTACACTAAGTTTTAAAAAAATATTAATATTTTTTTAAATATTTTTTTTTCGCTGTTTATGTTTAATTTTTTTGTCTCATTTGGAGTCACCAAATTCACTTCGCCTCCAATTATCTGAGGCCGACCCTGCTCGGAATGTCGTGAAAGTTTACATGTTGGTCGAAGTAGATCAAATACAGTGCTGTATGAGGGCTTTGTTTGAACACGACAACGTAACGGAAGATGGAGTCCAATGTAGCAGTCAACATCACGTTGGTTATTAGTATTATTATTTTCGGCCACTTGGGCTAATATTAGAGAAGAGTTCTAGGTCTTAGATTATTTGCAGTAATACTAAAGTCGTCTAGTTGGTTGTGATGTCTGAAGCCGAAATAATAAAAAAAATTATTTGCACTAAACCTTAGATCTAATTAACCAAGTAACATAATCCCTACTTTTAGATCACATATTCGTCATAGTTCTAAAGAAAATTGAACATTTTATTTGCAGCTGAAAATTTAAACATAGTTGTATTAACTCAATTGCTAGAGAGTTTTGCTAATAACGCGTGGGGTTCGATCCCCATACTAGCTATTTTTACAAAACTTATGTCAACTCACTCTGTCCGTCTGTCTGTCTGAGTGTCTGGTAAAAGTGTGTACACGTTATTTCTCCCACACCCAATCTCGGATCAAGTTGAAACTTTGCACAATTATTCATTTGCAAGACATTAATTAATAAAAAAAAAAGCCATTTAATTAATTTATTACTGGTAATTAATTATTTTGTTAGATAATAACAAGGGAAAAAATGAAGGGTTTTGTCCCTTTACCTAATTATGCACGTTATTTCTCCCGCACCTGAGAAATCAAGTTGAAATTGAAACATCTATCAATTGAAAAAATTAACCAATTAGTCAACTAGGTTATTATTTTTTAATTTTGATAATGATTAATGGAAATAACTTCTACAAAATTGGGAGTTCTTAATTTTAGCTAAGGTTTTTGTTTTTAAAAAACATTTTTAATACTTTTCTGGTTTGTTTTCTTTTCAATGAAAATTAAGAGATGAATTTTTAATTTTCTTTTCTTAGAACATAAATTATAAGTTGTTTTTGTCATTGAATATTATTACTTTTTGATGATGTAGTTTCTCTAGATTTACTTCTCTCCTATCCTCATATCTCCGACATCAATATTAAAATTACCTTTCGCTAGACATGACATTACCGATATAGATCTAGATGTACCAAGTATATAGGTGTCTATCAGCACACAACGCTATCAAGATCTAGTTAAAGTGTGGATTCAGTTAGAAAGATGAAAGAAAGCTCTGAGGATCTGGTGGAAGAAAATTGATCATTTATTTCGATTAGAGCAGCGTTTCTCAAACTGTGTTACTGATTAGTTAGTTTTCATTCTAAATTTGAACATTAATCAAGTAAAAATCACATTAAAAATGATTGTCAAACGCTTTACATGTTTCGGGTGTTCCTTCAGAGTTGACGAAAATCTAATTAAAGTCCAAGCTTGCCGCAGGATGACGGGGGATTGCAGCGTGCAGGGTATGAACACAGGACCATCGAGACGACCGGACGACATTAAATTCTACATTAAGTTAAGGCGTTAATTAATCATACACTGATACTGTATTACGAGATGCGTCTTCAAAAACTACTGTATTGTAGAAAACATTTCAATACGATGGTACGTCACTAGGGGGTTATTGGACCGATACTATTCGTTATAGAAGGCCTCAACACTGACCTGCAACGTCACAACCTGTGGGAAGTTTAGACCAATAGCCCGTTGCCACTTCACAGTTCAGTACGACGTGGCAACGAGCTATTGGTCTAAACTGCCCACAGGTTGTGACGTTGCGGGGTCAGTGTTCATGCATTTTGTTTTCGATGGTCTCGATTGGAGCGATGTTAATCATGCTTGGTAGACTCCTGTATCATTCAGTTGAAGACGTGTTAAGGTACCTAACTACTTAGCACTTTTGCATTCCATTCGTTTATAAAAGTTTATACATATAGTTCGTCCATCGTGGCTCGATGATGACCACTTCTGTCATCCAGTGATCTGCGGTTTTGTGCCTCCTCATGTGGCTGGTGAGACCTATGTGAGCCCGGAATGTTCGGCTCCACACTGGGCAACGCTGTCAGATTTTGTTAAAATTATGGCTTCTTTTGTTTCTTTCTTTATTTAATTGGCAGCATTGTAGTTGAATGAAGCGTCCTTTATATTGTTTAATTTATCGTGAAAATCTCTATTAAACTTTAAAAATTATGGGATATTAATAGAGATAAGGAAGATATCTTTATACAAAATTATCTCTTCATCTTTTAATGCACGCGTACAATTTAATCTAAATATTTAAACATTGATGAGACCGTCAAAAAAAAATTAATTAAAAAATGAAACATTTAGCCTTTCCTTAAGGCGCGATACATACATGTGTTCGAGCATAGGCTGATAACAACATGAATTAGTACTCACTAATTTAGCTTGGGATCTGGTCAGATAAAATCAAACAATGTTGATCCGTATCACTACCATTCGTTCAAGTCACTCGACTGTGATCACTATATCCAGCAATAGAAAGCACCACGAATGATTTTTAGGGCGAGAATTATGCAAGCAATCAATGACCTGTATTCGACACTACCACTTCAGGTTCACTATATATTTAAATTAGAGTTTAGGGTTGCGAAGTAAACGAAACAAAGAAAACAATGGTAGAGGAAATAAATTAATGACACTTTGGAATGTCTTCAGAAATTAATTTTTGATGAGAAAGTACGGTGTTCGCTGTGCGAAAAGTACTTTTAAATTTGATATAAAATTCAAAAAAGCTATTACTGTGACGGATACAGGGTTTTACATTTGTGAGGAGATTCCATCAAGCTGGAGTTTTTCTTCGTTTTTTTCACGCCGACACGCGCGCGGGCGGTGATATGGCACGCGCGAAGCAGACGCGAGAGTGGATTGTGGGTTGAAGGATTGTGGGATACGTCTGGGGAGAACTTATGAATGGCGAGTTGTAATTCTCTTTTTTTTGTTTTGTTATTAGGGTTTTTCGTTTTAAAGATTTCAATCTTTAGAGGCAATACTCGAGCATGGGGACGTTTGTACCACTCTGTGGGTGAGTGTTTGTGTGTTTATTTGTGTGTGTTTATTTGTGTGAAACAGGGTGAAGGGAAAAAAAAGCAGCAGAGATACACAATAATGAAGAGACAGAGAAAGAGAGAGAAAGATTGAAAGAAAGAGGAAGAGTGAGAAAGAAAGAGAGAAAAAGAGAAAGGGAAACAGAATGAAATAAAGAGAAAGAGGGGGAGAAAGAAAGAGAAAAAGATAGACAGAAAGAGAGAGAGAAAAAATAGAGTTATAGAGAGGGAGAGAGAGAAAAGAATGAAAGATAGAGAAAAAGGGTAAATTGGTAAATTAGAAAGAGATGGAGAGATAGATACAAAGTGAATTAGTATGTGATCGAGAGAGAGAGAGACAGAGAAAAGAAAAAGAGAGAGGTGGAGAAAGAGAATAATAGAGAAGTATAAATAAGAGAAGTGAATTTTAAGGCCAAGAGAGAATTAGTGAGACTAAACTTTAAAAAGGAAAACAAAGCGAGAGAAATAACACATCGTACGAAAGTGAAGCACTAAAAGTTTATCCGTGACTAAGAGAAGTGGTCAAATAAATGAGAGAGAATTGTGAGTGGAGAAAAGAGAGAAATAGAGAAAGAGTGAGAGAGAAAAGAAAAAAAAAAAAGAAATATAATTAGTGAGCGAGGTAAAGAGACAAATTTAGATCCGGTGAAAGAAAGTAACGGAGAGAGAGCCTCAGGTTATAGTGAAGCGTTAGAGCCATCAAGAAAACATTAAGAAACTGGAACAGACACAAAGTAGAGCAGTGAGATTCATAACAAACGAATATTCACATTTGACTAGAGTAACACCTTTAGTAAAATCACTAAATTTAGAAAGCCATCAGGACAGAAGACTTAAAAGTAAAGTAGCAATTATACATAAAACACTGAACCATAATCTTCAAATACAAAATTTAAAAAAATACTCAGAAAGACAAATTTGTACAAATACTCCTTCTTTCCAAGTGCTATTAGAGCATGGAATGGATTGCCCGAGCTCGCCAGGAAAACCAGTGACTTGGCAGAATTTAAGTCATTGGTTAATATGCATGACTGAATGCATGACGCGTAGGGCGTAATCATCTTCTTTTCTTTGACTGTACTATGCTTAGAAATAGATCTGTTGGAGATATTTACTAAAAAGTCAGCGTCAGACCATTTAATAAACTGTAATAACATTCGGTACATCTGAAATAATAAAAAGAATCAAGATTTCCATGATTTGAATTTTACACAACACAGCGAAATTAATGATCTCAGTTTGTTCTTTGTTTTGTCTGTCTCGTCACGTCTCCGCCTCTGTGTGTGTTTGATAGATAGTTGTTAATCTTTAGTATATGTAGGTCTAAAGGACGTCGGATGTTTGGATCAATGAATACAGAGATGATGAATTCATGATAGTGAAACGGTTGACATCTTCTGTTACATTAGACAACAAAACGAAATACGAGTATAACCATTTTAAACAAGCTAAATATAGAAAATTCTTAAAAGAAAAAAAAAAAAACAAAGGGAAAGAACTCCGCACTTACAACTATTATTATCAACCACCAAACAAAAATAATTAATTACCAATAATTAATCAATTGACTAACTGGTTAATATTTTAATAGATTCATGTTTTGTCAGGCAAATTAATCATTGTTTCAACTTGATTCGAGAATGGGTATGGGAAAATTATGTACCAACTGTCTAAGGGACAAAGCCCTACATATTTAGACAGATGATAAAATAAGATAATAGATAAGACAATGAGAATGAGAGAAAGAGAGAGAGAGAGAGAGAGATGAAGCATATTGTCAAAGAATATTGATTGTTGTAAATCTAGTTGATTGAAACTTTTAAAAACAATTTCAATATATGTAACTAGGGTTACAGGTAAACTTCACAATAAGAATGAAGACAGAAAGAATGACAACATCTTAAAAAGGAAAAACAAAAACGAACATTTAATTGATGAGATACGCCCATGTAAATCTTGATTCATTTTTATATGCAATTTTATCAGTCATGGAAACGAACATGTTTTTCAGATTCTACTGCGTCACGACCTGTGACCTGGCAGCAAGCTATTGGCCTAAACTTCCCACATGTTGCGACGTCACAAGTCAGTTTTCAGGCCTTCTGTAACGATTGGTCTCGTCAACAGCGATTCCTTTTTCACAAAGCTTATATCAACTCCCTCCATCTGTCGGGGTGGGTAAAATTTTGAACACGTTATTTCTCCCACTTTCCATTCTCGGTTCAAGCTGAAATTTCGCTCAATTATTTCTCGTCCCTAGCAAAACGGATTACGCAAAAAACAACAACAAAAAAACAAACAAACATTTAAATAATTAATTAGTAGTAATTAATTAATTTTGATGAACTAAGAAAAGGGAAATAAATATTACAGTATTGAGAGGTATGGCTGTAAATGTGCAGTTCTTTCCATTATATGTTGTTTTTTTTTACATTATTTTTTATAGTATGATTATACAATGCTTACTCTTTATGTTGTACACTTAGCGCACTGACCCATGAAAGCGAATGGTCTAAAGAAAATGTTCGCATACATGGAAGAGCTCTGAGTAAAAAATAAAAAGAAGTTCACACTAACGTCTTGGAGTGTCTACGAGAAGAGACAAAATATTACATGGCTTGATATTATGACATTGCAGTAAATGCTGCCGGACATTCTCATACATTAGGCCAAACCCAGCCAGACGAAAGACAAAAAAAAAAAAAGGGAGGACATGTCCTCCTTTTGCCGGGCTCCTTGACCCTTTTTCATCTACGTGATTGTTTCTAATAATGCTGGC
This sequence comes from Biomphalaria pfeifferi, assembly GCA_030265305.1. Lineage (NCBI taxonomy): Eukaryota > Metazoa > Mollusca > Gastropoda > Planorbidae > Biomphalaria > Biomphalaria pfeifferi. The sequence goes on from JASAOG010000004.1 coordinate 2,951,578, forward strand.
TTCTGTTTACAAAATACGATAAAACCGCTCCTGAATTCAAACAGACAACCCAACCAAAGACAATGATAAAGTTTATCGTGTACATCAGTAAAAAGGAGACTTCCGAAATCCGAGATTCCGACATGATTCACGGCAATGCTTATAAAAATCCTACTATCTTGACATAATTCATGACTCAAGTCTTTTCATTTGTGTAGGTGGATGAAAAATACACACACAAAAAATACGGAATAAGACATACTAGAACTTTCTTTTTTCTTTAATGTTTATATTGAAAGTAGAAATAAAAACAACGCTTTCAGGGATTCCACATAGAGATTAGAAACGTTGGAATTAATTAACCCTGGCGTGGGAGAGGTCACAGGCTCATAAGAGTCCTTCTATTCTGGCTTACGATAACGTTGGTACAATAACTTATGTTCAAGGTGCAGACACTGAAGTGCATGAACGCTGTCATTGTTCTCAGCAGACGACAAGGAAAAAAAAATGGCGGATGCGAGAAGGCGCGGTGAGTGCAAGCTACTCATGTGTCATGTTTTTTTTTTCTTAGTTGGCATCAAGCCTTGCCATCTGTTGTTATTGCAAGTTTACAAACGATAACGGAAGTGGTCTAACTTGATTTTATGATTTACATTCTTCTTAATGTGATTACGAAATAGAATTAACGAAGAAATAATAGTACACTGTCTCTTTGAGTCTGAACATTAAGAAAGTTTGCAGTATTTTACGAGGCTGCGCAGACCCAGCTGCGGCCTATATAATTTGCCAAATCAAACGCAGACAAAACCGCCAAAGAACTCGATAGGAAATAATAATAATAAGGCTTGTCTTCGAGTGCGAAGATCAGTGAGGAATGTAGTATTTCCTGTGGCTGCGCAACCCCAACTGTGACCTACATATTTTGCCACACTCATGGCAAACATAACCATTGTACACAGTTGGCCGATTTAGATTTTCCTTTCGCTGTCTGCGTCTGTTCTCGGCAGCGGATTTTCTTTTGGTCTCAAATGTGTATTCCGCGGCCTTCGTGAGTGACCTCCAGCTGTCTCGTTCTGAGGCCGCATGCAACCAGGTGCTCTCTTCTACGCCAGCCAAGGGAAGTTGACGCCTAAGCTGGTCTTTGAAGCGTTTCCGCGGGGTGCCTCTGTTACGTCGACCACCTTTTAGCTCACCAAAAAAAAAAAAAGACTGCCTTTGGCATACTTCGTCTCCCATACGGGATACTTGCCCTGCCCAGCGTAACTGTCGGACCATAAGAAGTTCCTCTATGCCAGCGGTTCTCAACCTTTTAAGATCGGCGACCCCTTTTTAGAATCCCCCACTCTGCCTCCCCCCCACAGCAATTGAAGAATAGACACAAAAAATACATATTTTCGATGGTCTTTGGCGACCCCTGACAAATCGTCAATCGACCCCTAAGGTTGTCGCGACCCACAGGTTGAGAACCCCTGCTCTATACTGTCCTTGCGAACACTGATGTGAAATTCATAACTTACATATACATGGCATTTCACTTTTATAAGTAATTTTTCATAAAAGGGGCTTACGGTGTACAGAATACAAAAGTATCGATAGCCTAAAGCATTAAATAAAGCTTTTTTTTTTAGTACTGTAAAATAAAATTTCTAGAATCTTCAGCTTGTAGTGTAATTTTCATGATTTAGTTGTCAATAGTGATTTCCGCATTGCTTTCATTTACATATATATATATATTTTACAAAGGTTATATGTATCTATCTGTTTGTCTGGTAAAAAGTTAAAACACGTTATGGCCCCCACACCGATTCTCGGATCTAATTAAAACTTTGCACAATTATTTCTTGTACCTGACAAAACAAGAAACACTAAAAAAAAAAAATAAAAAAATAACCATTTAATTAATAAATTATTGGTAATTATTGTTTTGTTTGGTACCCAACAAAGGAAATAAATTGTACTTGACTGCTCTGACGGAATAAGTTGAATGAGTCCCCTTTATACAATGTGTTGAGAATAAGGTCGTTGCTTAAATATTTAAAACTAACAATAGATAGCTATTATACCTTCTACATACATAGGAACATGGGAAATTTGAAATTTGACTCTGCAGTGCTGAAAAGGGTAAAATAATTTCCAATAAAAAAAACCCAGCTTACTAACATTCCCTTTTTTTTTTGTACACCGGATACACCAAAAAGCTTGCTACTTAGGGATTTGCCTCCATATCTAAAGATATCTAATGCTGTTGTATTGACGTTCAGCTGTACATCATCATTATTGGTATTGTTGATTTGTCATTTCTCACAATGCTATCGTCACATCAAAATGTAAAAAAAAAGATATAAATAAAAAATAATATTAAAAAAAATAACAATAATCCACCTGAAAAAAATGTCAACAAAATATAGGCATATTTTTCTATTGAATAGCAATTATTTTACCCCCAAGAAAAATCAGTTAAGTAGCCAGAACTTTCACAAACTTAATTAACAAACTGATCAAATCAAGAGGACAAATCAGAAGACGGGTGGCTGCATGGGTGTGTAATATACAGGGTCGGATTTACCAAAAGGCAACACAAACATTAGTTTAGAGCCCCCAAGAAATAATGAGCACTGATATATAATATCTGGACTTACCAACGGCGCCTTTCTCAAAAAGAGGCACGGTGGCTGAGTGATAAAGCGCTTGGCTTCCTAACTGGGTATCTTTTCGAATCCTGGTGAAGACTGGACATTTTAATTTCGGGATCCTTTGGGAGCCTCTGAGTCCACCCAGCTCTAATGGGTACCTGACTTTAGTTGGGGAAAGTAAAGGCGTTTGGTCGTTGTGCTGGCCACATGACATCCTCGTTAACCGTGGGCCACAGAAATAGATGACCTTTCCATTATCTGCCCTAAAGACCGCGTGTTCTTTAAAGTTTTCAAGTCTAAATAAGGCATTGAACAGGTATGCGCTTCAGGCGGTTGTCACAGGTTTGAACCCTACCCTCCTCCATCGCCTACCGCCCCGCGGGAGGTTTTAGGCTAGGACGTAATAATCTTTATATCTAAAAAACAACAATTTGTAAAGCTAGCAGACGACAAGAGACACGAGAGTCTTCAAATGTAGTCCAAGGCACTCACTCAACTCTATAATTCGCTCACTTCGTATTTCAAAGGGGGAGACCAGCCCCCCAGGACGGGGGAAGTTTCAACTGATTTCCTGACAACGGAATGTCTCTAATGTATTAATAATTAATCAGCTGCCGGGGATTTTCTTGGTTTTGGTCGTTGGATCTAGGTAAAACGTTGGGTTTAGTTTTTCTCTATGGGGTAGAAAAAAATCTGGAGAGTGCTGATGGTCTTCTGGAGTCTAAAACTGATGTCCTTTAACAATCGCACTCTTAATAGTTATGACATTTTGGGAACTTTCTAGTACTTATGGAATTCTCAATAGCCCCAAAACAAGCAGTTGTAATAAATCTGGACCTAGTTCTGATTCTGTTGTACATTAATTATTTTTCACTCATGCCTTGACCAGTGATTGATCAACTTGAAATCATTCAAAATGGAAAAGTTTGTTTTCTTATTTGTGTTACGAACGTATCTTCTGTAATGAAGAGCTCATTACGACCCTAGTCTAAACTAGGGGATGGAAGTGGACGGGAATCAAACTTAAGACCATCGTGAAAGCAGACCGAAGAGCGTACTTACGACCAGGCAGCTTTAAGGTTAAGACGTGGGTTTAACTCATTTATTAATCTCCTGATTTTGTTGTAGCGGGGGCCGGCCTTAGGTAATTGGAGGCCCTAGCGAATAGGAAGGCCCTAGACGAAGTGAATGGGGGGGGGGGGGGGGGGCCTCCAGATGAAAAAAAAATTAAGACAGAAAAAAACGCAATGAATTATAAACCGTCCTGTATCTATATCAACAAATAGCTTAAATTTATAGAGCGCCGATAGCAATAATGTGTTTTATGGACGATTCATGATCACGTGACTAGAAATAACGTTTCGACATTTCACCAAAAGGAAGAAACAAATGGTCTTCTAACATATGCAGTCTAACAAGTAGATCTAAACATTTGTGAATACGCTTTGAATCATAGTAGAGACTTCTATCTCTATCTTATCTATCTATAGCTCCTCCCTAGCGATCGAATATGATGAGCACATTTCTCATATCGCAGTAGAGATGTAGAGCTAGGCTAATAGACAAAGAGTTCTGCTATGTTTGAGGTCTGATCCATGTTTCGTATTTTTTTTCTCCAAAAAACACTGTTTCTTTGAGTGCTGTGCAAGGCCCACACTAATCGAAGGCCCAATGAGGCTGCCAAGTTTGCCTATATGCAAGGCCGGCCTTGGTCTTAGGCTTCACTATTAATGGTGAACATTTCAGATTTGTTGTCGCTTTCTAGCCAAGCTTCAGACAAGATTTACTTTCTTCTCTGGCACTGATAAATATTTTTTTTTCTTACAACACGATAAATCTTTAAAAAACAAAAAACAAAGCTTATCAAGTGGGAAGAACAGCTAAATCACTGCCTTATATGTAAATACTATAGTAAGAATATTATTTTTTAAAATATCTAATACAAAGCTAATTAATTACCACAGATTGAAAAAACAAATTGGTTAATTTTTCCTTGATTCGTGTATTGCCATCGACTATGAAAAGTTGTACACAATTTTAAGTTGATCTGAGAATGAGAAGTGGGGAAAAAAGAAGACGTTTAGAAAATATTATACGGGAAATAGCTTCACATATACAGCCATATCTCTCAATAAGTAGCATTTGTTTCCCTTTTTCGATACTAAACAAAAAAACCAACGAATTACCAATAAATAATTAGATACTGGTTACTTTAAAAAAAAAAAAGTGATTGTTGTTTTGTTAGGTACAATAAATAATTGTTTAAAGTTTCGACTTGGACCTAGAACGGATGTGGGAAAAACAACTTGTACAAAAAATAGTACCAGACAGACAAACAGACAAGCAGACAGAGTTGATATGAGTTTTGTAAAAATCAAATACGTTCTGCTGAGAAAATCTGTTTGACTTCTAGACACTTCCATGAAACATTTGTTCCGCTGTTTCCGCGACAACCAATATTTATCTAGAAGCTTCTTATTACTAGAGAAACAAACAAGCAAACCCTGGTCGGCTTTTGTTTAGTGATTACAGTATTTCGACATTTATTTTTAAAGAGTTGCTTAAAGGAAGTTAAGCCATGAACAGATAACTCACATTGTCTCGTTGTTATGGACAACAATGCCCTTAATCTGGAGGAAAATGTCATCGTTCTTTCGTCATGAGAATTAGGTCTTTTTATTTCCAGAGCATTATGGGATATTTTTAAAATTTAAAGTTGACATTGCGCTAAAAGATTCAAATAGAAACATACCAGTTTTGTGTAGAATCAAATGCACGTTTAGGACTATGTGCACGAAATAAAATAATAATAATAGATAAATCTATATAGATGAAGAATAGACCTACTTGTGAGGCGTTATGTACAGAAATTTGTCAGAGGTATGTACATATTTTGTGTTTTCTTCTTTTGAGCCGGCTTTTGGCTGCTGAGCTGCTGGTTCTTTTGCAAAATGTGCCAAGGAAAAAATAGTGTGCAGTTTTTTTTTTTAAAATCAGTTGCTCATCACTGCCGTACAGGGCACAGGGTATTGGCTATGTAGAGCTGAGGTGGGTCTGCCTACAATGGGACATTCAAATAGGATATGATTCACAGTTTCGTAAGGGGTGGGCGCAGTGTTTACAGAGGGGGCGGGTGAGGCGGATTTATTCTGTTAGGGGTGATAATTTAAAAGTGTGTGTCCTGTTCTTAGTTGGAAGATTGTAGATTGCTCTTTGAGGGGGGAGAAAATTTATACTGTCCAGTTTGGTTGGCGTGGTCATTTGCTTGTCAATATCTCTGCCTGTGGTTTCTCATGTGCACGTACACTTCCCAGTTTATGATATATGGTTAAGTTGTTTATGATTATATGGTTAACGCTCATCTGTTGATGATTAACTGTCATCTAATTCTGTGACCAACGGTTATCCAACCGTCTTTATTTTGTCCAAACTGATGTCAGCTCCAGGATTCGATCCCGAGACCCATCATTCAGAAAGCAAACACCCGACCACTCAGCCCTTTTAGTTATAATAATAATGGCAATGCTACAAATAATTATCAGAATAATAATTATAATAATGTTATAAACCTGGTGGTGGCACAGAAAGGGGTAGTGGTGTGTGTGTGTAGTCAGCCGACGCAAATCGCCCCAGGCCAGCGCTAGACGAGCGGTCAACCGTGCCGAGTTACAACGGTCAGCCGAGTCGCGTGTCAACAGGACGGTTCGCCGTCGTGAACAGAGCTCTGGAGCGTCACGAGAGTTGTAGTCATCTGACAACCTAGAAACGTCCAGCGGCGTTCTGTCCGGTTCGAGAAGGCCAGTAGGGACCCTATATAAGAGCGGAGGTGTCGCAGTCAAGACGGTTCACGAAAGGAGGTTCACGACAAGAGTTCAGAACACTGTCGAGTTGATACGGCGGTACGGTGTTATCGGAGAGATATTTGTACAGTGTACGTGTTGCCAATTGTACAGTATTACAGCTGTTATTTATTCAACTATTAAAGGGTTACGTTACTCTGGAGCCCTGAGTTGTTAAGTTCTTTACGTTGGTGGTGTATGGTGCAGTTTGCAGAGAGCCTGGATAGTGAGATTCGTAACAATAATAAAGATTTATTTACCTCGTTTTAAAAAAATGTAGCCTTTAAAAACAACGGGAAACCACAGGAAAACCAAGAAAAGATAACTCGCATCGTCTGGTTGCTATTGACAACAATGGCGGCTTTTTTTCAAATATTCACTGATGAAACGGACAACCTTTTAGCAAATCCACAGCATATGCAGTGCAGGTTTAATGGAGTTTTCTATTATCTATATTAATTAGAAACAAAATATCTGATATTGGAAACGAATACAACGTGACTTTAATTAAAGAGAAGATATTCTGTTTACCTATACAGTTTTTTTCAATTAGGAAACATAAAAGTGTATAGGCAGCTTGTTTCTGTTAGGAAAGTCACCCCATAATTGAATGTAATATTACGATGCTCAATTGAATCAACGTGACTAGCATTGCCGTTGCTGAGTGCAGGTGTCGGCCTAGACTACAGGTGCTGACAGAGACTGTAGAGTCAAGAGAATACTGATATTTTGCTAGTTAGTTTATTGGAAATAAAATGAGATTTGTCTAATTGTGAGGTGTTTTTTTTTTTCATTTTAATTTGTCCATCTCACTTTTTGGAGCAGTAGACGTCAGAATTGCCTTATCTGCATACCAACGAACAATCCAATTTTCAACTTCTGATGGCTGTCTTTCTGTGTGATACGCGTTTCAGACTTTCCTTACAAAAGTCCCAAGACCTTACATTTAACCGAAAAATCTGGAGGGCCCTAATTATTTTCCGAAATTTCTTGACGGAAAAAAATATTTTAAATGAATAAAATTATTTCAGCAAAGAATGTAGTTGTTTGTTTTAAGCCAAATACAATTTATTAAAAACTAAATTTTCGCGTTAACGACTGGAAAACTGCGAGATATTTTCGAAAAAAATTTTTAAAAATGATTTTGCTGAAATCTAGCTCCCAAAGTGAATAGAAAAATCATTATTATCGGGAAACCTCCTTTGTAAAATCCCCGGGCAGTTGCCCCTCTCTTGTGGAATCCCACGGGCAGTTGCCCCTCTCTTGTGGAATCCCCCGGGCAGTTGACCTCTTTTGTGGAATCTCCGAGGTAGTTGCCTCTCTCTTGCCCTTCTTTAAATCCGGCTTTGCCGACCGCTTCCATCCATTATAGTGCTGCTAGAGGCTTGTGCTGGGACTTCACTTCTGAAGTAATGTCTGAAATTCAGAGGCTACACAGACCACCAGGAGCAATCTGCTCAGACACTCACACTCAGACCTGCAGAATATACTTCGGACCTTCGATTAATCTCTCATTCTTGGCTTATATAAGTATGCATTCTTCTCTAGTCACAAGTATCTCACTAGCAGAGTGGTTAGCGAGTCGCAAGAAGAGGCGTGTGCCGCAAGTTTGAATTCAGGTTGTTCTCCACTCCCTAATTTTTTTTGTTTATTTTGGCTACTGGTAATATTCCTTATAATCCTTCCTTTTTGGTCAAAATCTGATGACCTGACACTTAATTGGACACTCACAAAGGAATATATCAGCGAGACCAACAACTTTGCGTTCAAAAATTGTCAAAAAGTTTTTTTTATATCTAATCAAGTAGCAAAGATCGGCTCCGAGAATCAAACGGCTTCAGAAATGGGCATCTGAAGTTCTCTTGCATAAACTGCAAAAAAACATATTGACAACCAAAGTGAAAGCAATTGCTGAAGACAGCCGTAGACGGTCAAAAGAATTAAACGGATCACGGAAGGAAAGATTTTTTGTTTGAACTCTACGTGGCGAACTCTGTAGATCACAGCTAGTACTGCATGGCCACGTGAAAAACTGCAATCTTCCTTTATCTTTAGACTTGAAGACAGTGCCTGATATGTTAAATGCTGGTATATATGTTTGTTAAGATAATGCTATAGATGTTTGTTAGAGATGATGCTATAGATGTTTGTTTAAGATGATGCTATAGATGTTTGTTAAGATAATGCTATAGATGTTTGTTAAGATAATGCTATAGATGTTTGTTTGAGATGATGCTATAGATGTTTGTTTGAGATGATGTTATTGATGTTTGTTTGAGATGATGTTATTGATGTTTGTTTGAGATGATGTTATTGATGTTTGTTTGAGATGATGTTATTGATGTTTGTTTGAGATGATTTTATTGATGTTTAATTCTTTATTATTTTAACATTTAGATGTATAGTAAAATTCTGTTGTTGTTTTTTTTAATGTAATACATTCTCATCACTGGAGTAAGCATAATATTTCAACAAATTAGAATCACTTGACGAAAATTACTCAATAAAAAGATTGAAATCATTCCCTTAGTGTATATGTTTTCGTTACTCATGGGACAAAAAGATCTCTGTGCACCCTATCAATTGTATCAGCTGTCGCCGCCATCGTCTCTAGATTACTGCTATGGTATAGGGAAATAGAAACTCGAAATCACTGGACAGGTAGGCTTACGTTTTGACGCAATCTTTAGATCTTGACGAACCATACAAATTACAAACACACGAACACACAGTCTTTAAGTTCTCACACCCACTCGCGATTCGGTGTACACCCAGAACACGTCTTTTTCAGAATGCGCGATAATTTCTTGAAACTACAGCACCGGGCAATCCAATCTTACCGACTGTCCCCGAGAGCAAAGGAATTATAACCCCCCAGAAAAAGAAACCCGATGAATGTTCCACAAGACAGTAGCCGTATTGTAGGAAACTTGTGTTTGATAATGAAGTCACAGAAGTAAACATTTTTAGACTTCAGATAATGTGGTGAAAGGGAAGCCACCCGTGCTCATTAAAACAACTTTCATTAACCTGTTTTTTTTTCTCCCCTCGTTTCATTATTAACTTTTTTTTTTTAAATTTCAGAATTTATAATGCAGCGAAGGTCATTTCCTAAAATCAACTTATTGATATACTCATTAGGTCAGGTGTTGAGGTCAGTAGGGCTACATATACTAGCTTTTATTTGCTATACATAATAGATGTTGTCCGGATGTTTACAGATGTTGTTGAAGATGATGTTATAGATGTTTATTTGAGATGATGTTAGAAATGATGTTATAGATATTGTTTAAGATGATGTTCTAGATGTTGTTAGAGATGATGTTCTAGATGTTGTTAGAGATGATGTTCTAGATGTTGTTAGAGATGATGTTCTAGATGTTGTTAAGTTGATGATATAGATGTTTGTTAAGATGATGATATAGATGTTTGTTAAGGTGATGATATAGATGTTTGTTAAGATGATGATATAGATGTTTGTTAAGCTGATGATATAGTTGTTTGTTAAGATGATGATATAGATGTTTGTTAAGATGATGATATAGATGTTTGTTAAGATGATGATATAGATGCTTGTTAAGATGATGACATAGATGTTTGTTAAGTTGATGATATAGATGTTTGTTAAGATGATGATATAGATGTTTGTTAAGATGATGATATAGATGTTTGTTAAGATGATGACATAGATGTTTGTTGAGATGATGATATAGATGTTTGTTAAGATGATGACATAGATGTTTGCTAAGATGATGATATAGATGTTTGTTAAGATAATGATATAGATGTTTGCTAAGTTGATGATATAGATGTTTGTTAAGATGATGATATAGATGTTTGTTAAGATGATGACATAGATGTTTGTTAAGATGATGATATAGATGTTTGTTAAGGTGATGATATAGATGTTTGTTAAGATGATGCCATAGATGTTTGTTAAGATGATGATATAGATGTTTGTTAAGTTGATGATATAGTTATTTGTTAAGTTGATGATATAGATGTTTGTTAAGATGATGATATAGATGTTTGTTAAGATGATGATATAGATGTTTGTTAAGGTGATGATATAGATGTTTGTTAAGATAATGATATAGATGTTTGTTAAGATGATGATATAGATGTTTGTTAAGATGATGACATAGATGTTTGTTGAGATGATGATATAGATGTTTGTTAAGATGATGATATAGATGTTTGTTAAGATGATGATATAGATGTTTGTTAAGGTGATGATATAGATGTTTGTTAAGATGATGATATAGATGTTTGTTAAGATGATGATATAGATGTTTGTTAAGGTGATGATATAGATGTTTGTTAAGATGATGATATAGATGTTTGTTAAGGTGATGATATAGATGTTTGTTAAGATGATGATATAGATGTTTGTTAAGGTGATGATATAGATGTTTGTTAAGATGATGATATGGATGTTTGTTAAGGTGATGATATAGATGTTTGTTAAGATGATGATATAGATGTTTGTTAACTCTTTCTCTCCCTAATTATTTTCAACGTTCTGACGGAATTATTAATTTTATCCCATTGTAGTGCACTAACATGTTCTAATTAAAATAATGTTTTTGATATTGAATTAAAGAAAAATTAATGTTTTTTTTAGATATTAAAAAATCAAGTGTATAAATTGAAGTGTTATTTTTTTATTTTTTTTTTTGCTTTATGAAAAGTAAAAATGGAAATCTGAAAACTCACCAATGGACGACAAAAGTTAATCCAAGTCACATAAGAAGATCATTTCTATTCCAAACTGAATTAAGTGCTATTGCTTTATAATCCTTATTCATATTTTCATGAAATAGAACTGGCACTAAAACAATAAAAAACTCCAGGAGTACTAAACTGAAGCGCATTATCCAAGATCACCACCATAGAAAATTTATAAGAAAAAAACAAACAACTTGCAACATTAAGTTCCAGTATGAAAATAATTACACTGCATATGATATATTTCAAATAAAAGTAATTCATTGCTATTTATATAATGTTTGCCTGAACAAAAAACAACTTCCTTGTTTTAACTGTGGTATTAAAATTAATCCATATGGATGTGCGGGGGCGTAACAATGAGTCTAATTCCATCATTGTAGTTATGGCCATAAATTTATAAATTTCATAGAAACTGCTGGTTTCCATTTTGTAAAAAAATGGATGCCCTGCGTGCAGGAGTGTTTATTTTTTATTATGTAGACGGCATAACTGTTTATTGCATTCATAAAGATTATCAACAATTGCGGAATCTAGTAGAGTCAAGCTCAGTTGGCTCATAATTGAGTCAGCTCATGTTGACACCTCTATATACCACATTGGCTGAAGTAGATCGTAGACTGACTGGAAGGAATACATCTAAACTAGCTTTTTGTTTTAGTACCCATGTCTGCATTTTTCAAACTTGCTGAAACAGGCCTAGATCTAGATGCATTCTTTGTGCTAATACATCTAGTATTTAGGAGGGGGTGTGGCAGGTTAATCCGTTGATGAACCTTCGGATTTAGATCTAAAATCTAGATGTAGATCTAAGTTCTAACACTGACACTAAAACTATCACTATGACTATGAACAGATAGAACAAAATCACTGTTATCTGAATCAATAAGGTCTTTTACATGTTGATCCGAATATAATTTAGATCTACAAGTTTTAGTAGATCGACCTCCAGATGGGGCCGGGCTCCATTTCCAAACATAAACAAACAAACAAAAAAGACGACTTACTGTAATATTAAAACCATGTTGAAGGAAGTAAACAGTGAACTCTTCTGCAAGCGGAAATCACGTAGATTTAGAATATAAGCATTTAAAATTATTAACAAGGAATAGGAACGAAACAAAGATGTTTAACTGCACCGACGACAATATCGTCGCTGAATCGTGTTTTACAAAAAACGACCGACGCTATTATCGTCGCTTGGGATGATGAAATAGATGTTTGTTATAGATGCTAGCTAGAGATGATGTTATAGATGTATGTTAGTGTTGATGTTATAGATTTTATTAATCAAAGATAGTAAGAATGATTAATTTATCATATTTATTAATTTAAAGAATAAAGATTATTAAAAGTGCCATACAAATATCCCCACTGAAAGATATTAACATGATAATTAAATAAATGTGAGTAGTGTACAACCAAGTGAAAGGCCACTCAGGGCCTTCGCACTCATATTCATATCATTGTATATTTGCGATTGAGGGGTTATATGAAGTGAATAATCTCTTCAACAAATGTTTACATTGTGTGTGTGTGCACGCGATATGCATGTTTCTTTGAGCATATTGGGTAAGAATCAAAACTAAACACCCCCCCCCCCCCCAAAAGAACAACAACAATTAGCTACCTATTGGTTATTGCTAAGGAAAAGAAATTGTATTTGACTGAAAAGGTATAAGCTGAATCAGTCCTCTTTATAGGTCGTCGCTCTATCTAGACTGAAACAGTATACAACTATACAATCTTCTCTATTCATAAGTATCTCACTAGCAGAATGGTTAGCGAGTCGCACAAGGGGGGGGGGGGGCGTGTGCCGCAAGTTTGAATTCAGGTCGTTCCCCACTCCATCTTTATTGGTTTATGTTTTTCAAAACCAATTACCATAAAAATCCACCCAGATATCCCTTCCCTCTCCTATCTGTTTGGGGGAGAAAAGTGTTAGGATAGTATTAATCAAGCTAAAAACAAATGGTAAAAATATTATTTATCGCACAGATTTATTGTTGTTCGTCTACATCTATTACAAATTTAATGTCATGACTGATTGAAATTAATTGATAAAATTACTATTCGCATAAGCTTTGTTTTAAAAATGCATTCTTATGTTTTTTTTTGCTATATTAGAATTTAGTAAATTGAGCTATATATACTATATCTAGTCTGGACATGGAGACTTTTTAACACTACAAAATATGTAGTGAACATTTTTTAGAAAGTTGGATCCATCCATCTAAAAAATAAAATTATATGTTACATAGGTTAGGGTTGAAAAAAAACCCAACAACTTGACTTCTTTGAACTACTTTACAAAATAACGCCTTGATCCAACTTTCTAAAAAATGTTCACGATCGATCAGTCGCGGATAAGAATTTATTTCCGGTTTCCAGTCTAGTAGTAGATATAAGTCTATGGAGCTAGTCATTTGGTTGTTTAATGAAGTCCAGAACTACTCTGTTAGCACATCCACTGTTAATGCAAAGCATACACATTGAGACCAAAAGAAAATATATTGCCGAGGAGTCGAACATAGACTTAGACGGCGAAAAGAGAATCTAAATCGACCAGCGGAGGATAACGATTATGTCTGCTCTGGATGTGGTAAAATATTTAGGTCGCAGCTGGGGCTGTGAACCACGTAAAATACTGCACTCCTTTCTTCGTGCTCCAAGACAACCCTTATATTTCGTAACATTCTAATTCATTAATAGCAAGCATGCTAAAAGATATTTACCTAGTCTTAAACAAATATAAAATATTTATATAACAATAAAATGTGAATATTTCCTCCGCGTAATTTGTACAGTGGACTAGTTCTTCATGTATATAATGTATAGAGAATTACCCCATCATCGGTGTCGACACTATATGGTGTACCGTAAGATCCGGTTGATTTGTGTGTTCGTCTGTCCGATGTCTTCTTCTCAAGGCGGACGAATAAAAAAAAAGAACAAAGAAAAAAAAATGATTACTCACAGATATTATATTTTTATCTTTTCAGTCTGTGGTGATTCTAACAGAACTCCAGGACCTCTCGGTGTCAACTGGTGGAGATTAGTTGTCCCGGGGTTTTATTGGGGGAAAATTATCGCATGACCAGACATGCTTAAATTCATAATCTACTTATATCTAGTTCAATAAATTCCTCATGAGCTCATTGCAATGCTGGTCGGCTACAATTTTGGTTTGATGGCAGTTTAACATCTGGAAGCCTGTGCAGTTCTGCCCACTAAGTGTTTCTTCGATGGTGATGAGGAGAAACGGTCAGACTAATAAAAGTTCCTTTGAACCTGTATACAGTGGCGCCTAACTCACGTCTTATCCGCAGCGTGAGGATGACTGTGTGATGTCCAGGAACATTGTTGATTAGCCCAGCTTTAAGTATATAGTTGTGACAAGCAGGTCGAGCGATTAAAGTAATAAGTTGACGAATTCATATGAAATGAAGAAAGAAACATCTCTCTGTATTTTCTTCAAACTTCTTTAATAACTTCTTCAACTTTCACATCAAATTAACTTCTTAATTCAATAACAACTTGACTTGATACTTCATAAATAAAACTTAATGATACATGAAACTTCACTTAGTACAACTTCAACTTCAACTACTAAAACTTTACTTAATGAACCCGCTAATATCACAAAACTTATTAGTAATCGAGGACTGTGTGAGGACCAACGCTCTACAAGAACTACTACTATGCGAGGAACCCGTCTAACTGACTTTCCCCTAATTTATACTTTCTTTGATCGTACGTTCCAGAATCCTGGAACCTTCTCCGATAATTATTTTAGTAACTTTGACCTTCTAGAAGGTGACGTGGGCTATTTTTTTTTCCCTTAACCTCTTTCTTCGATTGGATATCTAAAATTAACTTGTTTACGCTGGACACTTGCACTGGTTTGAACTCGAGCTTCTAGAAACTGGTCGAAATAGGTCACAGACTCCACTCGTGACAATAGTGTTGGACATGAAAACAATAGCAATTCACGCTGATGTGTCAGCTGATAAACGCACTAACAAAAACATTTAAGATTGTGTTTTCCGGGATTTGTTTTTCGTGGCTTCGGAAGAATCCCTTTTTCAGGCGTTCAGCATAGACTCAGGCACCTGGGAGACACAGGCACATGACAGAGCATCATGGCGTCGCGCTGTGAAAACTGACGCACACATTGCTGAGGGAAAGAGAACAACGCTGGCAGAAGAAAAACGCCAGAGAAGAAAAGCAAGACCCACGACACTAGCTCCAGCTGGAATAACCTGCCCAGTGTGCGAACATTCCGGGCTCACATAGATCTCACCAGCCACATGAGGAGGCATAAAACCCCAGTGCAAAGCCCTCTGCCCCCTGGATGACAAAGTGGTCATCATCGAACCACGATAGACGAACTATATATATATATATATATATATATATATATATATATATATATATATATATTTCAGGACAGTCAGGACTGTTGTGTATTTATGTTTCTTGTGTGTTGTGAACTGATCTGTTCTTGTGTGTCAAAATGTCTTGGTGTCCTGGTCAGCTTGTGTATGTGTACTGTGCTATCGTGAACTGTTTTGTCATTCTTGTATAATAAAGTCTAGGATCAAGACATGTCTTATTGTAGTGTTTAAATAGGTTACTACAAGGACATGTATAATACATATGTTCGTACATGTGTCTACAGCCGGAAAATAGGAAAACCAAATGAACAATTTCTGGGGTAGCATGATATTACTTTTGGTGAGAGACCATGAAATTTGTTTACTTTATTTTTTGACAATGTAAAACCTCTTGAACTACTGAATAAATATATAAATAATCCATAATAGACAATATTGAATACCTTGAAAAAAAAAAGCAGTTCTGGCAGTAATTGTGTTGGCAATCATAAGCGTCTTTTTATACCATCTGTCACTTGAATTTCGTCTTAGGGGTGCAGTGACAGTTCGCGTAACCCAATTCCTCCACTTCTCCCGGTCACTAGCTGCACTGCTTAAAGCCTGCGCAGGGTATTTTTAAAGTGAAAATGGCTCGCCCAGGCCAATACCACACTAGACGCTAAACGCAGTCCACAGTGGAACAGAAGTCTGAGATGGCTGTGAACAACAGATAGTCGTAGCTTTTATTTCGGAGTTTCCATCTCCTAACCGGCTGTCGACCAAGTCTTTGTAGCCCCAGTCTGCCCGAAGGCTGAACTGTAGATATAGACTAACAACAATAAATCTGTGCGGTTAGAAAACCTTTTACCTATTGCTTTTGTTTAGCGCAATTTTATGCTCTTCTCAATAAGCTATGATCCTACGACTTGTCTAGACCAGTTGAGAAAGTGATGGGGTTAAAGAAGAGGGAATCTAGGTCAATGTTACCGTGATCGTTTTTTTAATGCATTTATATACAAAAAAAAAAAGAGTTGACAGCAATGAATTGGAACTTGAGGGCTCTGTCCTCCACAAGCCAACACACCAACCACTGAGTTAGGAAAGTTCTTATGTAAGTACAAGATTTTTATAGTTATCTACTGCTATTATCATACTTTAAGGTATCGAATATAAAGGGAGCTAATTGAGCTTATACTACCACATCCTTTTTCGATAACCAAATAATTAATTACCAATAGTTTAATTGTTGTTGTTTTTTCTTCCTTCTTGTTTTGTCAGGTAAAAAAAAAATAATTGGGCAGAAATTCAGATTGATCCTAGATTGGGTGTGGTAGAAACAACGTGCACGAACATGTTACCAGACAGACAGACATACAGACACAATGAGCTGTTAAGAAAAAGTTTGTTCCCTTTTCTCTCTTGTGCTGGTCTGTTTGTCGGATGGACGTGATTCATTGCACAAACGAGAAACATAATGCATTCTTTCAGAAACCAAATCTTGTCTTTTTTTGTTTTGTTTCTAAATTGCATTCACTTTTATCTCTTTTACGTTCAGGGAATACTGTTACATTCAGTTTAATTAAGTGATCCCAATCAAATGAGAAGATATAATAACAGGAAAACATTTTGTTAAGTAAAACTTTTGGATTGCATAAAAGAAATGAAATACTACAGTATGTGTTTCACTACATGCCGCGGGTCTGCTTCTTTACATGTTTAAATATGCTTTTTGATTGGTGTTTATCAAAATGCATTAACACATTTTGCTCTTTACAGCTGAGAATGAACACATTACAGAAACTTGCTCTTTACAGCTGAGAATGAACTCATCACAGAAACTAGCTATTTACAGCTAATAATGAACAAATGACAGAAAGTTGCTCTATACAGCTGAGAATGAATACATCACAGAAACTTGCTCTTACAGCTGAGAATGACACATCACAGAAACTTGCTCTTTACAGCTGAGAATGAACTCATCACAGAAACTTGCTCTTTACAGCTGATAATGAACACATGACAGAAAGTTGCTCTATACAGCTGAGAATGAATACATCACAGAAACTTGCTCTTACAGCTGAGAATGACACATCACAGAAACTTGCTCTTTACAGCTGAGAAAGACACATCACAGAAACTTGCTCTTTACAGCTGAGAATGAAGACATCACAAAAACTTGCTCTTTACAGCTGAGAATGAACTCATCACAGAAACTTGCTCTTTACAGCTGATAATGAACACATGACAGAAACTTGCTCTTTACAGCTGAGAATGAACACATCACAGAAACTTGCTCTTTACAGCTGAGAATGCAGCTGAGCCGTTTTCACCAGGGCACCATCTTGAGGCTGCTGCACCAGCTATCAGCCCCAGCTGTTATAATTGTCTCATTCCAAGTAAGTGATCTAGCTATCATACAAACACGCCACAGGACTTAGCTATAATACTTCCCCAGTACATGCTCTAACTAAATAACCTGCCCTTAGCTAGTATTACAACAAAGCCTACATACTAGAGGCAAAGTTCATGCACTTGGCTTGGCTTGGTTACCTATGAAGGGGGCTCGAAGTTCGACACCCGACTCGGGAAGAGTTGTGTTTATTGAGCGCCTGAAGGCAGAACAGAAAATCGCTCTCCTAGATATTCCCCCCCCCCCCCCCCTGGTCCACAACTGAGATTTGACCAAAGCGCTCTGAGCATTCTATAAGCATGAAAGTAGCGCTATATAAAAGCCATAATTTATGTATATTTGCTCGTTATTAAAGATTATTAATATTTTTAAAATGTGGTGAAAATTATTATTTTTTAAAATTAACTTTCTAAGTGTTTTGAAATAATTTGAAAGACTTACAGACTTACGTTTTAGTGTGTGTTTTGTTTTAGCATGTCTTTACTATTAAGAAGTCCAACAATGCAATGTCGTGAGTCACTGATACCATCATTCCAGATGTCTTAAATTGATGTGGAGTCGTTAGCCATTCATTTACCTTTCATTGAGTCAAAGACATCCTTACCGCAAATCAAGACATGTCTGGACGTCATCTGTGACTTCTCCATCGTAAACGATTCTTCCAATTACTCTTGACCTTTTGACAGTTTATCGAAGATTCTATCTGATTAAGATCGATGCCTGGGAGAAGATGATAAACACTCACAACTTAATCGGGTTCTAAACCTCTCGAATTCGACACTATCACGTGACTATCTATCCAAAGCTTGTCTTCGAGTCCGAAAAATAAAGAGGAGTTTAGTATTTCACGCTGTCCTAATTGTAATAGACATAATTTCGCCATGTCCAACGCAGTCAAACGTTTCATCTCCCGGTGGTCGTAAGTTCTCGAATAGTCGTCTACGCCCCTGTCATCAGCAATAGCGTTCCTTTTGGTCTCAAATGTGGTTCACCCAACCTTTTTCTAAGAGATGTTCAGTAGTCTCTTACAGAAACCAGTTGGTGCCAGGTACTCTCTTCTATGCCCTAATAATTGTAGCTGGTGACTGAGATGGTCTTTAAAAGGGTAGGTGGGAGGGTAGCTTTTTATGCTTTCGTCGTTTAAGCCAAAACAAAATCCTTATTGGCATAGTGTCTTCCATCAGATGGGGTAGATGTCATGCCTAGTGAAGCTTTCAAACAAAAAGCAGTCACTCTACACTGTCCATACCGGATTTCACCAGAACATCGCTGTTCTTGGTCTTGTTACCGTAAGCTCTTGATGGAGCGCAGACATCTTCGGAGAGAGCGTCTGAGATGCCTCCATGGCTTTCTCTATAACATTAAGGATCTCTTCTTTAGTGAATGCGTCTGAGAAGCCTTCGTTGCTTTCTCTATAACATCCAGGATCTCTTCTTTAGTGAATGCGTCTGAGAAGCCTTCGTTGCTTTCTCTATAACATCCACGAATTGCGTACAGAAGTAAAACGTGATGGGTCTGAGGCTAAATTTTATTTTCTCACTTTTATAATGAATTGTAAAGTTGTTTTTTTTAAATGTTGTTTTAAATGAGAAAACACATAAAATCCTTTATTACAATTCCTCTTTTCAGCTTGCAATTTCTTCATACGAAGAAACATGAAACCTCAAAATCTTGACTAGGTCCTCGAAAAAGGCTCTAACGATTTTCCGAGAAATTTAACTGTCTATTTATATCTTTGGGAAAAGAACTACTAGCTGATTGGTCAAACAGGAAAAACTAGGATTTGACCGTTATTATTGTTAATATTGTAATCATTAAAAATTCAATATGGCTTTACTTATTTTTTTTATTGTGCACACAGGTACGTCATAGGGTATTCCCGCATGTATTCTTTAAAGAGTGAATAATAGCGTTAAGTAACATTTTGCGCATCTCTTATGTACTAATCAAGGAACAGTCTTAGGTCCACTACTATTTTTAATGTACATTAATGATTTACCAAATTGCATTTTTTTTTTAAGTTGAGAGGTCCCAAACGGAGGATTATTGGCCTAATTAAGGTTAAATAACATTTTAGTTTTATGTTCTTATTTGATTTGTAGAAAAATTATTTTAAGAAACCCAGATGCTTTGATTTTTAAAAATAGTTTCATCAATATGGGGATTCCATGGCAGTTTTTCAATTATAATAACACCTAGGTATTTTGCGTTTCATTTTACTGTACCTATAGATTATTAACAATTCTAGGCCTTTATGTTGTACATCGCATACATAAAAAAATTTCATAATGCAGAACTATTCACCATAGATGAAAATCTACAAGTGTTTTTTTTTTCTTAATATATTTATATTTCATTTTATTGTTTTTTTATTCTACATTTTTATTTTAAATAGCGCTTGCTTATTGACCTTTGACCCTTATCGTAACATTACTGCTTATCGTAATTTACAGTTGGGATTGTACTATTATTTACCTCCTAAAAATAGAAGAAAGCTAAAATGTAAAGTCAGGGGCGAATACTGATGTAACCTTTCGACATTGTTGAAAACAAGAGTTATCTTACAGTTGACAAACTACATCGCCGTATCTGGTAGTTTTAATTATCTTCTGTTTAAATCCTATCTTATCGCATCCTTTCCGTATTATTAAAGAACCCAGATTAAGGAGACTCCGGGGGGACTTGCATATGCTGTCTCTCTCATCAGCACCGAAGCGATAAGGGTTACCCGACTTACTGCGCGCTGAATGGTAACACTGCAGGCAGGGAGTTGGAAGTCTTGAGTTACTTCAATTGGTGATAACTCTCCACAATCAATTTCGTCGGCAGAGCTTCACCGGGGAGATAAACGCGTGACGGTATAGCTGACGGTAGTTACGGCCCTTGATAGTTTAACTTTTTCCTTGTGTGTGTCTGTGTAAGGGTGGCTGTGTTGTGTGTTTGTGTACGAGAGAGCGTAGGAGAGAGAGAAAGTGAAAGAGAAAGAGAGAGAGTTTCCTTTGAGACCTAGGTGAGGTAAATTTAGACGAACTATATGTTTAGTGTTAATATCAACAACCCAGTCCATTAACGATAAGATAGCATCTAGTCGCCCCCCCCCCCCCTTTTTTTTTGCTTTGTAGCATTCGATGTCTTTCACTTTATAGTGGATTTTCTTTTACAAAGTTTATATCAACTCACTCTGTCTATCTCTAGAAAATTGTGTACACGTTATTTCTCCCACACCCAATCTCGGATCAAGTTGAAACTTTACTTAATTATCCATTGTCATAGACACGACATAAATCTTTTTTTTAAAAAATTACCAATTAATCATTTAATTACTGATGATAAATTATTTTGTTTGATACCAACAATGGAAAACAATCCTTCAGTATTCACAGATACGGCTCAAAAGACTTTAATAGACTTAAAAGTAAAGTAGCAATTATGCGTATTACAATAACCCATAATCTTCAAATACAAAAACAAAATATAATAAAATACTCAGAAAGACACAAAGATGGCGGGTGCCTCCACACTCGATATGCTAGGACAAATTTGTACAAATGCTCCTTCTTCTCTTGTACTATTAGAGCGTGGCATGGGTTGTCAGTGTCAGCAACGAAAAATCAGAATTTGATTCATTGATTAACATGCATGACTAGATTGACCTACGAACACATATAGGACGTCATAATCTTCTTTTTTGAAATGACGTCTGAATATCACGTGATAAGAAGAAAAAATACGTCTAGATATGTATAATTGAACACTTTATATCTCCCACACACATTCTCGGATCAACCTTTCAACTTGTCGTGTTTTTAATTAACCAATTAGTCAATGAACAATTGAAATATATATATATATATAATTCTCTACATGGCCCAACCATGTGAGACACCACAATAAACTCATGGAAAGATAAATCTTTTATTTCTTCAAGTCGGACTAGAGTTACCCCAGGTAACTCTTACGGCGACAGAAAGCACGGCTCAAAAAAAAAAAAAAAAGGGGGGGGGGGGAAACCACTAATCTTTCTCTTTATACATTCAATATTTGACTACACTTAGGTGTCTATTATTTTTTTTTACACACGTCAATATCTGGTGTCATTAAAATAGTAGAACTTTTTATGTTGCTTTGTTTTTTGTTTGCCCTTTCGTTTTGTCCCTTCGTTTCCTAACCATGGCCACCGCTTCGCATATATTTCGTGGAGTCAACAGGTCTTTCAATGTATTCGACATTCCAGCATCAGGCAACTGTTTATTTCTACCAGTCGCATATTTCTGGGAAAATGTCGTCAACGAAACTGTTGCTCTCGAACTTCGCAAGATGGCTGTACGCTTTGTTTGCGAACATTAGGATAACTATGGCGACGCCCTGTCCTTTGTTCTTACTCACGGAAGCACACTCATATGATTTGATTGACAATACGCTGCCTACATGAATACTTTCGGCAAATAGCGGCGTATGCTGGGCCGCGGGTAGACTAGTTATTTATATTGTAAGGTGTCAAATAAACGAAATGAATGGTGTTATTAACTCTTTCTCTCCGTAATTATTTTCCACGTTCCAATGGAATTATTCATTTTGCTCAGTTGCGTTTCACTGGCCTGTTATGATTAATCTTCAAGAACTTTTTTTTGTATGTAATCAAGAAATGTTTTATAAGGTATATAATTATAGAAGAATGCATGCTCTTTTTATGCAACACAAATTAAAGTTTATAAAACCAAAAATTAATTTGATTTAATGGGGTCAAATCATTGCTGGTACCGTCAGTTAGGAGTGAAAGAGTTAATTTTCTACCTGTTCAAATACTTTGTTCATAAATTAAAACAAACTAAAGCAGGACTTTTCCACACTTAACAGAGGCGTAGTAAGCAAAATGTCCACCCTGGGCAAGAAACTTTATTGCCGGCCCTCTCCCCCCTTCCTTTTTAATGACCATCACAAAGATATATAGGCTTATAAAAAAAAGGATTTAACAATAATATAATACAAATAACCCTAAATAATATAAATATCTCAATAATTTTATTTTTTTCTGGAACCACTCTGCGTGAGGCGCCCCCTGAGGATGGCGCCTGGGGCATCGTGACCACCTTGCCCTCCTCTCGCTGCGCCTCTGACAATACTTGGTCTTGTGGTATACACTCCTGAATGTCGTTTCGATAGTACCGGGCCGAACTTGCCCGCCCCCCCCCCCCCCCTCCCTTAGCCGCAGGACTTCTGGGGTTTGGACGTAATAATCTTCGTGCCTGACGGTAAGTCCGAAAACGTCTAAAGTTCTGATCAAGACGTCCTAGACCTGTTTGCAGACTTAGTAACTGATGCCGATGTCTTAAATACTGACCATTCCGCAGCAATTCAGACAATAATTTGACATTGGTACGATCATAAAGAATGTTAGTTCATTTATCGGTCTGTGTGGTGATATATATAGTATCTGGAATAGTAAATGGGGACTGTTCCACAAAATAGTTGTCAACAAGTAAATACGTAGAGGCGCGCATATATGGTTAGTTGAAGTGAATGCTCGGCTAAGCAAACCATTGCTGCGCATTCATTTTGTGTGTGTTTTTTTTTGTGTGTGCTTCTTGAGTGACTCTTTTTAAACTTAATTAATTAAATGTAAGTCTCTGGTGGGTTAGGGAATGCAAACTGAACACTAGGACGACCACATATGAACAGAAGTTAATGGCTTTCTTTTCTTTTTTTGTTTTTTTTTGTTACAGTTCTTTCCCTTGAACATATTTACATTGGCTTTCCACGGAAGAAATGAAAATTTAATTAAAGTGTATTCACTTGACCGGGGAATGTGGGAATTCTGCAGTCGTGGAAATTGCTACATTAAAAGGTTTAAAAATATATATACATTTATGGACATGATAATTACGTTTGTCTGTCTGTCTGTCGTCCGTTTACTTCAGGCCATAACTAGATATACCTGATGTGAATATATACGCACCTTCGTCAGCAATTTAGGACGTGGTGGTTGAATAGTAAAGCGTTGAGTTCTGACCGAGAAGTCACATGTTCGAATCCTGGTGAAGACTGGGATTTTAATTTCGGGATTTTAAGCACTCCTCAGATACACCAAACTATAATGGGTACCGGATTTTAGTTAGGGAAAATTAAGGCGGTTACTTATTGTGCTGTCCAAATGACATCATGCTCATTAATAGCTGGCCTTAGAAACAAAGCATCATCTGCCCTTTAGATCGCAAGGTCTGAAAGGTGCGTTATAGGCAAATACAACTTTCAAGATTCAGAATGGAAGATTTTACATCCTAGGTCTGAAAGGTACTTTGTAGGAAATAACAATTTTCAGATTCAGAATGGAGTATTTTACATCCTAGTTCAAACCTACCGCAGACCGGCCGAGGATTGAGGCTGGCATTATTCAAACCCGGGGACATCAAGACGACAGTCCAGAGCGCATACCACACCACCAGGCTGCCATCCACGTAAAGGCCACAACCATTTTTGTTTGCTTCATGCATAGACCTTTCCATGTTTAGTGTATCTTACGTTTAAGGTTACTTAGTTTTGAGGTGAAGGCTGATGAAAGCAAGTTCTTGTTTTAAGGTATATCAAGTTTGCTTCTATTTGTCTTAATGAATGTTTAGCAAACTGCACGTTTAAAACTGTTTTTGTTTTGAGGCTAGTGCCTATTTAAGTTACTCTGTTTGCAAATGACTTCATTTGCAAAACATTTTGTGTTTAGAGTACTTATCTTATCTTATATTATCTCATATAATACAGACGTTACTTCAAAAAAAAGAAGATGATTACGTCCAACGCGTCATGCATTTAGTCATGCATATTAACCAATGACCTAAATTCTGCCAAGTCACTGGCTTTTCTGGCTAGCTCAGGCAACCCATTCCATGCTCTAATGGCACTAGGGAAGAAGGGGTATTTATACAAATTTGTCCTAGCATATGGCGTGAGGAATGTGCCTTTATCTTTGTGTCTTTCAGAGTATTTTATTAGATTTTGTTTTTGTATTTGAAGATTATGGTTCAGTGTTTTATGTATAATTGCTAGTTTACTTTTACTTCCAGCTCAAATTACAGTTAAGTTACTACGTTTAAAATTCGTTGAACTATATTTACTGTTTATTATTAATTGATTGAAACATTGAGAGATTGGACATTTACATTTAAGTTGGATCATTAATTCAGCAATGTATCAAATTTGTATGCTTATGTTTGTTGCATTTTTTTTCTCTGACTATTTATTCATTACATTACGAATGAGCCTTTATTTGACTGACGGGTGTCCGTGTCTCCACACAAATACACTGCCACACACACACAGGAAGTGGAAACCCTGTCTCATCATCTTTTTAACAGCGCTAGACCGACCGAATTCATTGGACAGGTCTGATAAGTCACGTGCTCTAGACTTGTAATATGACATATATTGCAACCAAACCGCGGGCCCTTTGGACAGTGTCGTAGCTAGGGTGGGGGAAGAGGGGGTTCAAATTGGAAAATCTTCTCGGGCCCCTAATTGAAAGGGGTCCCTCAAATGAGTGTCCGAAATTTGTTATTACATTAAATATTACGCCATTATCTCATGTCATGATGTTGAATGTCAAAATGCAGGGGCCCCTAAAGAGGCCAAGCGCCCCGGGCCCCTAAATCCTTAGCTACGCCACTCCCTTTGGAAGAGAGGATATGAGTCTCCTAAGCCCTGACTCATAGAGTGCTAAATTTAATGTTAGATTTAGTGCTAGATTTAGTGTTAGATTTAGTGCTAGATTTAGTAGTGGGGTGATGTGGGTGCGGTGGGGGCAAGAGGGTGACCTAGAAAGGTCGATGTTGCTACTTCCTGGCCAAAGTAGAAATAGAAACTATACATCCTATCAAGTTTTGATGGTATCATTAAATTAATAGTACTGTCATTATCATAGGCTCACTTTTAGCTCTTCTGGTGAGTTAAAAAAAGAAGCTAAGATTTATACTAGTTGAAGTAGTTGTGGTGTTAACTGTTCAACTCTGAAGACCACCGCACTCTCCCAAGTAGAAGTCATAAATTGTACGTCTTCACCAGGTGGCAGAAGTAGGTGTTCAGATTCAGCGCCGTCGTTTGTTTTTATCGTTGCCCAATGATAGTGGACTCTTATCACTGAGGCCGCGAGTGAGTACAGGCTTTAGGTACTCATTAAACTCTCTGAACTATGTAGCGCTCACGGTGTAAGAATTTGAAAGTGTCATGTACGACTAGAATCAAGTTTCATGGCAGAAATAGTTTTAATTTCAGGCTACATTCTTATGTAG
Source organism: Biomphalaria pfeifferi (assembly GCA_030265305.1). NCBI lineage: Eukaryota > Metazoa > Mollusca > Gastropoda > Planorbidae > Biomphalaria > Biomphalaria pfeifferi. Next base: position 2,977,819 of record JASAOG010000004.1, read on the forward strand.
ACACCTTCCAGCAGGGGAATTAATTATTTTTTTCATTTTCAATTGGGTTTTTATTTCCGGAGGGGAAGTACAAAGTAAATGTATAGATCTCCTTATGTTGTTTCTGAAAAAAAAAAAAAAAAAAAGGATTATTTCTGAAAACAATTTCTAAATTTTTCTGGGTGTTCCAAATGTGCATGTCGATAAACAATGTCATGCTTCCAATATTGAAAAAAAAAAATAGCCGGGCAGTCCTCTCTTCACCACGATGTTCTGATCCCAAATGGCGTCGTTAACAGAGTCTGGACATGGGGCTTGGTATATTCTGTAATTTATCTTATTTTTTTGGGCGGGATGGCTGAGTGGTTAGACGCTTGGCTTCCAAACCTGGGGTCCTGGGTTCGAACCTCGTTAATGACTGGGATTTTGAATTTTGGGATTTTTAGGACGCTCCTAAGTTCACCCTACTCTAATGTGTACCTGACTTTAGTTGGGGAAAGGTAAAGGCGGGTTAGTCTTTGTGCTGGCCACATGACACCCTGCTCGTTAACCGTTGGCCAAAGAAACAGATGACAGCAACATCATCTATCCTACAGATCAGATGGTCTGAAAAGGGGAACTTTATATCTTTATCTTGTGATTTTGAGTGGGCATTTAGTAGACCAGTAGTTCAGTGAGCACTGTATGTGCTACAATTTCAGAGAAAGAAGAAAATCACTTCAGTCGAATAAAGATCTTAACAATGCTTAATGTTCAAAAGTGTATGTCTCTCTAGTCAATGCAGCATTTCATAATTGGTTCTTTTTTTTTTTTAACTTTGCTTAAAGCCGAAACACATTATTTTACTTTACATAAGGGTAGTCTCACGAGTCGACGCTGTGACCTCGTTCGATCTGTTTCTAAAAGCCGTGGTCAGGTCATATAAGTCCAGAACAAACACACGGTAATTATAGTCATCCAATCAGAGAAAGAGGTTAAGGGAAAAATAGCAAAGGTCAGTTTCTAGAAGGTCACAGTTAATAAAGTAATTAGGATAGAAGATTCTATGATTCTGGAAAGTACGGTTTAAAAAATTATAATTTAGGGGAAAGTCAGTTAGTCGGGGTCCTCACATTGTAACGGTCCTTGCAGAGGAACAGGTCTTCACATTTTAACGGTCCTTGCAGAGGAACAGGTCCTCACATTGTCACGGTCCTTGCAAAGGAACAAATCCTCGCATAGTGACGTATTTTAATAGTAACGGTCTTATGTTTAAACGTTTGCGTCAAGTGTAGTTGTAGTTACATTAATTGAATTTGTATTAGAAATATAGAATCATGATGTGTCATATCAGTTAAAAATTGTAGTATTAGAAAGTTTCATTTTATGAAGATATTTAAGTCAAGTTGTTATTGAATAGAGAATCCACTTATGCATGTAATTTAAAGACGTTAAATGAAGACATTAGAAGAGAAAGCAGAATGTTTCTTCGGTGTGTTATCAAGTCATTTCTTTTAATCTCCGGCAAGATGATTCTGTTTGAACCGTAACCCAATATTAGAAGAAATACCAAGTAATAAATAAACAGAACTCCTCACACGTAGCTAGGCAAGGAGCTACCTGGTGAAACATGCAAATCGCAATTCATTTGATGCGTACAAAATAATAATGCACTAGTGAGAAAAACCAAACAAAAAAAACAAAACAAAGCGAAAGCAACACCTTAACTTGCGATATATGTGGACGGGAGTGTCTCTTCAAAACAGGGCTCCGCAGCCACATGAAAAAGTGTTCGAGATGAGCCCTAGTCGTTCTACGGACTGCAGGAGACCAACTATAACTTTACAGGTTTCGGATGTTCCTTCAGAGTTGAAGATAGTCTACTATCATACCTCCCGCATGATGACGTTGGATTTTAGCGGAAAGGCTCTGAACCGGGGACCATCTTGAAGTTCAAACGACAGCCCAGAGCGCATACCGCACGATCAGGCAGCCATACTAGTTTTTCCTTGTAAGCCTAGCAAAACCTATCGACGGAGTTTTGCAGTGGAAAGCAGCTTCCGTATGATACAAATAAATAATACAAGATAAAACCCTATGACACTTACATATAAAGATACATTTCCACTATATGTTTTTTTTTTAAATTTTTTTGTGTGTAAAAGTTCATATTTTTAAGCTTTGAAAATTAAGTCTAGTATGCAAATCTCAATTTGTCAACACATAATTTTTGTTTGAAACCACAGTGGGAGGTTACCATGTAAACTAAATAACACCGCCAGTCAACATATACCGGTATACACTTGTTACAGAGGTCAAGTCAACAGAATGAAATCTGTGTTTAGCATTGTTGACATTGTGTAGATTAGGTAATGTCAAATATAAAACTATTGTCATCAACAATAACGACATCTGTTTATGCACGCCATTTACGACAACGGCGCCCACAGAGCCGTCTTTGTGATGTATTTTCCCTGATGTGTAGGTTGTAGGAGGAGCAGTCTCTCTCTCTCTCTCTCACTCTCTCTCTCTCAATCTCCTTACTTCTCTCTCTCTGCTCCCTTTCATCTACTCTTCCTATATCAATCTGCCCTCTCTCTCTTTTTATGTCCCTCTCTCTTCACTCCCTCTTTCTCGACCTCCCTCCTCTCTTCCTTTTTCTTCCTCCCATCCACCTCCCTCTCTTCCTCTCCATTTCTTTTTCCCTCCTTATCACTCCGTCTCTTCCTATCTCCTTCTCTCCCCCCCCCCTCTCTCTCTCTCACACTCTCACTCACTCCTGTTTACTCGGCGCTAAGTGTATGACGTATGGGTCAGGCGATGTTCAGTCACATTACATTCTTCTTCGCACATATGGAAATTATACAGAGGTCCGCTGGTGAATCTGGTGAACTATTGTGTGACTGCTCACATGTGGGACAGGATTAGTCCAGCACCAAGCAATGGATCTTATTATAATACTTAGTGGCGTCGATATGGTAGGTGGAGAAGGGGTGTGGACAACACCGAGTGACTCCAATCATGGGGGGGGGGGGGGGGGAGGGACACCGAAATGGGGGAAAAAAAGTTGTTGTTTTTTTATTCGACACTTTTAATTAAAATTTAGCATAAGCTTAATACAAGACTAATTAGTGCCTATCACAATTTAAAACAACAACTAAAAACAACGTTAACTACTACAGCTAATAGCAACCAACTACTGTTAATATCAAACAACTAGAATAATTAGCTAACAACTATAACAATAAGCTAGCTAATAGAACGATCAGCTAAATAATAGAACTACGAACTAAATTTTATCTTATCTTATATAATAATAATAATAATAATCTTTATTTTCCATATGGAAATTTGTCTTAAAATTTGTGCCTTACACCAAAAAAAAACCATGATAACTATACAGACGTTACTTCAAAAAAGAAGATTACGTCCTACGCGTCATGCATTCAGTCGTGCATATTAATCAATGACCTATATTCTGCCAAGTCACTGGTTTTCCTGGCTAGCTCAGGCAACCCATTGCATGCTCTAATAGCACTAGGGAAGAAGGAGTATTTGTACAAATTTGTCCTAGCATATGGGACGAGGAATGTGCCTTTATCTTTGTGTCTTTCAGAGTATTTTATTCAATTTTGTTTTTGTATTTGAAGATTATGGTTCAGTGTTTATAAACTAAACTACGAATTCAGACAGGCGACTACATTCTCGTGCTAGGGATACGAGTAATCACAGGCATTTATGTTTGAACTGAACATAACGTATAACAGGAGATAGGCATCTATGTATTGGTAACCTTTATTTCAGAACTTCTGATATTTGAGCTGACAACTTTAAAACCTTTGATTAATATTTAGTGAGAAAACAAAAACTAATTTAATGGAGGCTACTTTTAAAAGAAGTGAAAATTGCAGAGTAAATTTCCCACGGCTAGGCCCAACATATGAACAGTCCCTTAAGAAAAAAAAAAAGATAAAATCCGTAGTTCTTGTTTTTGTTTTGAATTGCATGTAACGCTGACATCTTTACTCACGCTATAAACACAGGCGTAAGAAAAGTTAAACACAAGTGATAAAACAACGCAGTCGTAAACTTTGTAGGCCACGCCCATGACGACGCCGAGTCCTTTTCATGTACAAAGTCTACGCTTCGGTTTACTCTTTATAAACCAACAAAATGACAGCTTAACATTTCAGCAATAACTATTACAAGCCGTTCTCACGGGGCCGTCAGACTGCTTTGTTGAGACACGGGGCCCTTAGACTGCATTGTTGAGATACGGGGCCCTTAGACTGCATTGTTGAGACACGGGGCCCTTAGACTGCATTGTTGAGATACGGGGCCCTTAGACTGCATTGTTGAGATACGGGCCCTTGGACTGGTTTGTTGAGGATAAGGATTAGGGTTTTCAACTCACTCTGTCTGGTAAAAAGTTTGTACACGTTATTTCTCTCACACCCAATCTCAGATCAAGTTAAAATTTTGCTAAATTATTTCTTGCACCTAACAAACTCGGATACATAAATAAATTAAAAAAAACAAAAGTTAGTTAATTAACTATTGGTAATTACTTTTTTTCTTTGGTATTATACAAGGGAAAGAAATTTTAATTGACAGATATGGTGGTATAAATTGAATTAGTTCCCTTGAGGAGGCTTGATCCGTGAGTCTTAATTTAAGTCGTACTACTTTTTAAAATATGCATTTAAATAGCGATCACCGTAACATTCACCCAGATACCAACTTTTTACCCCCCCCCCCCTCCATTCAACTGCTCCAGTCAAGGGATAGGATCATTGCTATAAGCATGAAATTGCGCTAAACAAAAACAATTGGTAAACATTTTGTTTCTAATTTCACATTGGAATAGTTAATTTAGATCTAATACAAATTTAATTTCATGACTTATCTAACCTAATTGATACAATTACACTTGATGTGAGCTTTTAATAAAAATTATTTTTTTATGTTTTTCTTGATAATAGATCTAGACTAAATAAACTTGCGAGATTGGAAATATTTTAATTAATTTTTATGTTTTGTTCAGCGCAACTCGAATATTTAGAACATAGTAAAAGTAAAGTTCCCCTTTCAGACCATGCGGTCTACAGGTCATTTGCTTCTTTGGCCAACGGTTAACGAGCAGGGTGTCACGTGGTTTGGTCTATATGGAGTATGTCAACGCATGTAGTTTATAATATAAATGTAAATATGATTTAACTCTTTTTCTCCTAATTGAAGATACCATCGTTGATTTGACCCCATTAAATTGAATTAATGTTAATTTCATACACTTGACTTTGTGTTACATAAAAAGAGCATGCATTGCCCTTTAATTCTGTACCAAATAAAACATTTTCTGATAACAAACGACAAAATTGTTGAAGCTTCATCCTAACAGGGGAGTGAAATAGTAATAACAAAATAAAGAACTCCGTCAGAATGTGGACAAACTAATTACGAATTAAATATACTTCCTACGTTACAGGAGACGCGGTGGCTGAGCGGTAAAGCGCTTGGCTTCCGAACCGGGGACGGGGTTCGAATCCTGGTGAAGACTGGGATTTTTTATTTCGGGATCTTCGGGCGCCTCTGAGTCAGCTCTAATGGGTACCTGACATTAGTTAGGGAAAAGTAAAAGGGGTTGTGCTGGCCACAACCTTGTTAACCGTGTGCCACAAAAACAGATGAACTTTACATCATCTGCCCTATAGACCGCAAGGTCTGAAAGGGGACTTTACTTTATTTACGTTACAGAGCTATGTTGAATCAATTTACGTTGTTCGACTCAAGATATAAAGTTATAAAAGTTTTATAATGATAACAGCTTGTTATATTTGACATTTGACACTTAATGCTACTTCATGTTAATCTTATATCATTTGCTATATATTATGCTTCCACCTTATAATAGTTATGCCACTTGACATTTAATGTCAAAATCTTACTCCACGACTGGTACAACCAGTAACTAATAGTACTCGTTAAAAATGTATTTATTTGGTATACATATATTTTTACACATTTTAACTTGTGTCCGATTTTCTTGACTAGAGATATGCTATGATGGCTTGTTGACCTAATTAGAAGAAACGCCTCACCAGGGGTTATCGACAGTGAGTCCCTCCCTCCGACACAAGGCTCTGACAGCGAGACACATGTCGTAGTGTTATCGTGTCATGAAGACTGTTGACAGACAGGTAAGATACGAGGGTCCAAACCAGGGACATGTGCGTTAGGCTATTGGATCATTACGATGTGTGGCACCCTGGTGAAACTTTGATATTTTAAAATTGTCCAGTCGCATGGTTAACTCTTTCTCTCCTAACTGACGACACCAACGTTGATTCCACCAGAATGTGGTAAATAATTATGGAGAGAAAGAGTTAAAGACTCAGATTTTTAGGTAGCTTACGTATTCTGGCTGTACATTTTTGTGAAACTTTTAAGGTTATTGCATTACCAGTGGCTAAAGAGGCGCGGTGGCTGAGCAGTAAAGCGCTCGGGAGTCCCAGGTTCGAATCCTGGTGAAGAATGGGTAGGCCTACTTGACATTAGTTGGGGTAAGGTAAAGGCGGTTGGTTGCTGTGCTGGCCACATGACACCGTCGTCAACCGTGAGCCGCAGAAACAGATGACCTTTACATCATCAGCCCCGTAGATCGCAAGGTCTGAAGGGAACTCTTACATTGCCAGTGGCAATCCCATGTTAAAAAGAGTTTATTTTATTATGACTTTGAGCTCTGCAAACATGATATGTAACACTAGAGCTTCCCACAAAAGCTATTGCTAAATTTATTTATAGTTTTCTGGGAATATTGCCAAATCGGAGATCTGTTCAGAGGCTGCTTTGGTGGAACGACCAGTGAAGCAACCGCCCCAGACCCCGCGATAAAGAGAATGTTTTGTCAACGTCAGCCCATCGTACAATTGGTCATTACTCTGATATGACCCTCGGCCAGGGCCTCGCGCATGGCGCAGGCCCTCCCCTGTTCCTTTGTTCGAGTCCTCACCGTCTCTCATGTTTCACCCTTTCTTTAGCTTCATCTCCCCCCACTAACCCAATGTTTTGTTTGGTGCAATGCACACATTGTGAGACAAATTGCCCGATGGGTAATAAAGATTTTTATTATCATCAACTATTGAACTCTATTCGTCACTCATATTCGTGTTATATACCACGTGAGGTGTCTGTTCATCATTGTTAATTTTTGGCTCTGGATCTCCCAACTTTGCGCCTAATGTGCAGTCCAGGCAAATTTTAATCCTATTACGATGTATGTACATTAGGGTGGGTCATAAAAAAAAAATTTTCAGTTGCATATGTGAGACATGTGTAGAAAGATGCCCCATAGCATCCAGATGAAGGGTTAAAAAACAATTTTCCAAAAAAACAATGTCTACTACCTGCAACTTTAAAGTTTATAATCCCATAGTAACAAAAAAAAGTCAACATAATGTAAAATCAAGCAATATTTATCATTTCACAAAAAACTTGATTTTGATACAACAGAAGGTAACTGATTCCTGGATTGTTTACACTGCAACACCATTCCATGACGTGCGGTATGTCCAATAACCCTGGAAGTGGTTGCTGATACGTCTCGCACAACTCGTTCAACGGGCTGAGAATGACATAATATACCACGGACTGATGAAGCAGAGAAGTTGTCAAGGTCGTCATTGGAAACCATTGATAGGAGTGGTGGTGGGGTGACTGTTGTTGTATCCCAAGAAATCATATCCATGTATGACGTTGCAGATGGATTCAAATCGATCGACTTTTTATCAAAAAGTCGAATGTTATTCTGGGAATGTATTCGTGCATGAACTATCTTCCCATGTGCGATTTTCCTAACAGATTGATCTTCATCGAGAATACCGGCAAGGAGAATGTTCTCAGGGTGGGCGAAGTAAGCATTGTTCTGTAAAACTGGCTTCACGATATCCCAATCATCAGGACCCAGTTCAAAACATAGTTTCATAAGATGGAAAAATGTCTGAGCACCATCGTAACATTCTGAATGAAGCTTTGTATAAAACCAAGAAGGTGCATAAACGTTTACAACAAATCTGACAATTTTGTATAAAGATGATGCACAATTGGATGAAGACATATAAAACCGTAAGATTCGGTTTGCTGTTGTTAACCATCTTGCATGGTTAAGATTTCCTGGCATACAATTTTGAAGAAATTGTTTGTTTTCAGTTCCATGATACCGTTCTGAACTGCTAAGCAACTTCGTAGTAGATAAATTTGATCAGTACTAAGATCTTTCTTCACATCATCGGCAATGTCAACAACTTTTCCGGGAACTGTTTTGAAATTTGTGAGAGGTAAATATTTGGGATCAAAGTCTAAGGAACTCATAATTTTACCGGTTGACGTACTTGGACCTGTTGTGCATCCGCCGTCAACCACAGAAATGTATTTTCGTAGAGGAAGTTCATTTGTATGCAATAAACAAATGAGCCACTGTAGTGGCCTTCCAACATGTCGTTCTACCTCTGGAATCACTCCATTTGTCTTACCAGTGTTGATGACTGTACCATCACAAACTATAGCTAACAAGGTTTCCATGGATTCGGTGTGGGTGATAACTGACAAAAGTTCTTTGGCAATATCACTTGATTTGCTACTGTCCGGAACAACATGATCTGCGTACTGTCCACCAGGATAAGAGACTACGACATAATGTTGTTCTTTAATTGATCTCCTGTTACATCCTGTACCTGTCCTAACCACTGTTACATCCATCTTGCCATCAAATCCCATACATTTTAATTGTCTTACATCATCCGAATGTCTATTTATTTCTTTCTGTCTCCAAAATTTTCTCTGTCTGCGAAGTTTTGCTGGATCTACGCATGATTCTGCAGTCAGAAGATTTAGATCTTTCAGCAAAGAGTTGACAATTAGGCAGGCATCCCTGTTACTAACTTTACATCTGTCCAGAGATCTACACAATTCAGGATATTGTAAAGTATTTCGTACTGCTTTCATTTCCTCGTCACTGCTTGTCATCATATCATCATTATCATCACTATGTACAACATCATTATCATCATAGTCATTGTGCATGCCGTTTACATCAGAAGGAGCACAACAACACAAATTTAATTCATCACCCATCTCCACATCGTTCATGGTCTCTGTGCTTTTCTGTCTCTTACTTCTGTCAACTTTCTTCTGCAACTTCATTGTCATTTCATTGTCAATTTTCCCTATATACATTTTTCGTGTTGTTTTTTGATCTGCCCGAAAATTCCATTCTAGCCCTGGTATTTTCATTGGCAGAGGACAAGTACATGCCGATCTTTCTCGTGCACCAGAATCAAAACACTTGCAACAACATACACTTTGCAAACTTTGAAAGGTTTCTTCAAAAGTTGCTAACTATTTTTTCGAGGCAGAGTATTTGTTGAGTTCCTTTACTTTAGCAACAAGCCTCTCAATACGCTTTACTACACTATTGATTTCAATTGTAGGTATACCAGCAGTATCGTAGATCTTCTTCACTTCATTGCCAATAAATGAAGATCTTCCATGCACCGAGGAACATTCTCCGAATTTCAGCTGATAAACATACGCACGAAAAACGTCAGCAGAAGTGGGCAACTGACTTTTGGGCATTGGCTGTGGGTTACCAAATATCGAATGTTCAGTAGAACTCCTTGTGGCCATGTTCAATGTTCAAATAAATGTTGCTGTTCAAATACAATCCTGTTGTACAAGTATCGATGAATAAGTCAAGATAGGAATCAATATTAGTAACTTTACAATAAATTCCAGTTATTGTTTACCTCAAATTCACTGTTATTAAATACTAGAGATCTAAAACACACCAAAATGCAAAGTTTAAAAATGATTAAGTCACAATTTAAAGCATAAATTATAATGAAATAGACAAAATAGGCGTTTTTACTACACAGTCACAGCAGGGTGAGACAAAACTAAAAGTTGCAGCATGTAGATGATTTCAGAAATTTTTTTGCAAATTACTTATTGAATACTTAGTACATTATGCAACTTTTCCATGATGTCTTAAGAAAAATAAATTTTATGACCCACCCTTACATGCCTCTCACTAGAGACAAAGACATGTTTTTATATGAACCCCTGCTGGACCAAAGTAAAAACACAGGACAATAAGGTCAGAAGTTTTCATCGGCTGCAAACTATGACAATACATGAATACAGTGCCGACTGTGTATTTGGACTTTTATTTGCTCATTATAGTTCTGTGCTACTTCAGCAAATATTTTCGTATTTTTTGTTTAGCGACTGTAAGTAGAATAACATAGTTTTTGTCGCTATTTTGTTTTTTGTATTTTTAAAGATGATAGTTAAATTCTTGGTCCAAGAGAGATAACAAACAGTTCTACTTTTTTTCCTTTATCTATTACAGCTAGGGAAAACACTCTAGCGTCGTTAACCGATACATGATTATTTAGCAGTGTAATTAACTCCCTTTAAACATAAACAAAAATGAATTGAATCATAAATAGCATCTACGGAACAATTGTCTGTTGATTGTTATTAAGTTATAGAGACACTTTAGATTTACGATGAAATAAAACAGGATTATGTTTCTTTCATCTAACATTGTTACCTTCATTTTGTATATATCAATACAGTTACGCCTATGTAACAATGTAAATATAAACATGCAGGCCAACTTTTTCACGGATTAACTTCGATATGAGAACCAAACGAACAGCGCAGTTGTATCAGCTAGTTTGGATCAGCCATGTAATTAAATTTGTAAAAAAATCTAGACTAGCAACAACAGCAACAACAACAACAACAACAAAGCACTTATAAAAATAAAATAGAAAAGTGGGAAACACCTGAATTTAAACTAATGGCTCAAGCCTTCTCAGGCTTCTCAAGCCGACACGGTAACCACTCCGTTAGCGAAGAGCTTTTGAATATGAAAGATTGTATTGTCATCTATTGTTTCTATAGTCTTGTTCTATTTATCAGGTTTGAGTTCACGAAAAATCAAACGATGACCTATAAAGGGGACTTATCTTATCTTATAAAATACAGACGTTACTTCAAACAAGAACACGATTTCGTCCTACGCGAGTTCCTAGGTCAATTTAGTCATGCATGTTAACCAATGACTTAAATTAGTTCACCTTATGTCACCACTTCAGTCAATAATAAATTCTTACCATTGTTCGAGATACCAAACAAAATAATTTACTAGCAATTGTTTATTAACTAATTGTTTATTTTTTTCCTTAAAATTGGCTCTTATTTTTTCAGGTAAAAGAAATAATTGTATAAAATCTCAGCTTGCTTCGAGTTTGGGTGTCGGAGAAATCATGTGTACAATATTCTAAGGGCTCCTTTTCATCCCAACCCCTTAAAGTACACTACATTGTTATTCCTCCACTTGCTCTATTAAATATCGAAATTTTTAATGAAGACATTTCACTTAAAGTTTTCTTTGAGTGACAGATATTTCTTTATAATCAAGTGCCTGAACAAAACAAGCCTCTTCTATCGTGTCAGTTTTGTATATACTAGATCTACTAGTCCGTAAAACACAGTCTAAATATATAGCGCCTCAAGAAGTCGGAGTAAAAAGAAGAGATTGAGCGAGTATTGAGTAGAGTTCAATCGCTCGACTAAACCATTTGTCCGTTATTGATTCTATACTGCGGGGCGAACGAAAGGTTGAAAGGTCGATTCGCTTGTTTGATAGCGGTCTTGCCGATAAATCTCGTGCCGTGTTGCGCCGCACTGCGAGAAAAAGCCAGCGTTGTGAAGGACGCTTAACAAGGCTAAAAATATCGATCGATTGTAGATAAAAAGCCTCGAAACAATGCAACATGTTAAGAATCACTAATAAGTTCGATAGATTTTTATTTTTTAGAAACATAATCGTGTATATGATTGATCTTAAATGAGAGCTTTATAATAATAGATCACGCCAACAACGGCTCAATAATGTTACAGGAATGAAAAGCATTGTGTAAAAAGGTCTTTATATTGCCTTGGTAGATACACACTGACAAAGTCACGTTAACAAGTGAATACACACGCATCACACACATATAGCACACATTCAAAACTTCTAACACACACAAAATAGACCACCGCACACTAACTAATGTGTAACTTATCGCAACACAAAGCACAGCAACACACCAAGACTCAACACAGCTCAACCACTTTAGGGTATAGATTTAGTTCTAGCGTGTTGGAATGGGACAGCTAATAAAAAAAAGATATTGTGTTTGAAATAGGGAGTTAATCACCAGGTAGGGGACGCTTGTATTGTAAAAATAAATCTGTCACTTATACCAGACATGGAAAGATCGGCGTTGACGCCTGGTTAGATTTGATTTACTGAAGTCGAATAAGATCGACAGATCTATTATTTGAAAGATATGTACTGTTGTACGATACGTGTGTTAACCTGACAAACCATTTCTTTAGCTCGAGATTATGTGAAGATTCCAGAGACTTCGTCCATTTTAAGGTAAGAACGTCGAGTAGGTAGATCAAGTTTACATGCTTCAATGACACAATGTGTCTAGTTTAACAGATCTATAAGATACTTATTCAATGCTATTACTGATTCTTTCTCTGCTAATTTCTTTTTCACTTAAGGTCTTCAAATATCGACAATCTATGCTAATGTTGTTGTTTTTTTTCCGAAATATTGTTGAAATATGAACACATTAGACATTTGTTTTGCTTAAAGTAAAAGTAAAGTTCCACCTTTCAGCCCTTGCGATCTATGGGGCAGATGATAAGGCCCTCTGTTTCAATGGCCAACGGTTAACGAGCAGGGTGTCATGTGGCCAGCACGACGACCAACGACATGAGCCAATTACAGCCAGGTACCCATTAGAGTTGAGTGGACTCAGAAGCGCCCTAAAAATCTCGAAATTCAAAATCCTAATTATAGGCTAAATGTTTTTAAAATTATCTAATGTTATATAATAGTTACTCTATATTGCACAGTTTTCCTTTGTTTAAATAGTCACACAGTAAACGAACGAGCTATTTAAAATTCTATTTTAATCTCAATGTTTTTGACAAAATTTATATCAACATAGTATGTCTGTCTGTTTGTCTGTCTGTCTGGTACACATTTAGTACACATTGTTTCCCCCACTTCTCATTCTCGGATCAAGTTGAATCTTTGCACAAATTATTTCATTATCTCTAACAATGCATGAATCGATCTAAATATTGACCAATTATTCGATCAACTAGTGATAATTGATTAATTTTGTTTTATATTGAGATTGTACTAGGTAGGGGGAGATAAACTTTGTGTAGAGAATTAGGTAAAAAAAAAATGTGAAAACTATAAAACCTTCTACTTTCAAAAGCACTTCGATGGCTCAGTGGCTAGTATTTAAACTTAAGGAGGATTAAGATAAGATAAGATAACTTTAATTGATCCAATCAAATGGAAATTCGGTTTTACTACAATTCAGCGTAACTACTGTACAATAACAATATAGATGCACATATGAACGACATTCACACACTAATACACACATACGCCGATAACTAGCGCTTTATAAATAGACTTCTATGTACTTCTCGATGACGAAAGAATGTTAATTTTTAATGTTGGCCATCCAGGGTCTATTATTACTGAATGTTTTAATATTCTTCTTTGATACCGGGTACAATCATGTTTTCACATTACTGGATGTACGAATTAACAGTTGTGGTAAGTTCATCTGTTTGGGCAGTTGTTTACAAACATGTCCCAATCTGTTTGCTCCAAACAACTTTGTAGCTGTAAAACAGCGGCGTCAGACCATGACTAGATGGACTGTACTTCGGGTTTTGTTGTTTTTAAAACCGGTTTGTACATGGGCGTAAGATGGATCATTGTGTGGTCCGACTCTCCGAGGGGAAATGACGATCGAGATGTGTAGGCCATTTTTATGTTGCTATAACACATGTCCAAGGTTTTATCGTGCCTTGTGGGACAATTAACATATTGACTATATGTTGGCAAGTGTTGAGCTAACGAAAGATGATTGAAATCTCCCATAACTAGTCGTGCAGCATCAGAACTTGAAACTCTAGAAGAATGTACAATGTCTAGTATATGTTTTGTTGCTTACTCTGTGTTTGCTGTGGGTGGTATATGCACAAGTATGACGTAAAATTGTGTAAAATCTCTCGACAGCTTACATAGTAGTTCAATATCGGTCGTACACACTTTAGTTTTGATTGAAATATTGTTGACACAGCAGTACTGTTTATTGACATAAATGGCCTGTCCTCCTCCTCTTGTTTTGCCTCTATCTCTTGTTCTGTCTGATCTGTACAAAAGAAACGCATCCAAGTCTACTAATGTGTCGGGAATGATTTCATTTAGCCATGTTTCAGTGAGGCAGATTAGCGAGCTTTCACGGTAGAAATGTCTGCAGCAACAATCAAGTTCGTCCATTTTGTTCTTTAGGGATCTAACATTGCCCAAGACAATAGGAGGCAGATAGACCCTTTGTCCTCTCTTCCTGCTTTTGACTTGAACTCCTCCTCTACGGCCTCGTTTGTTTCGCTTTGTCTGTGTGTTGATGGGCTCGTGGCGGTTTGTTATGTATCGGCCATCGAGTTCGAATACAAGTCAAACAACAAAGTTCCTTTTCAAAAGCCAGGACGGAAACTTTCTCACAAAAAACCCAAACCAAAACGAAAAAACACCAGGTTTTATTTCAATATTAAATATGGATGTTGTTTTGCCATATCGTTTTCAACAATATTTAACATTAAAATATTTGAACATTTCTGTAGCCACAATGTCGTCAAAACGAAAGTCTAAAACGAACAGAACTAGACTGCGATTACTAACGCCAATTAAAGAGGTAAGTTTTATTAACCTATTAAGTAGTAAACTTATTCTGTACCCTGTGGGTATCACCTGACTTTATTTGGTACGTAAGAGGAGACAAGGCATTCTTGTTTTTAAAGAGGAGGATGTGTGTTTCCTACCTGACAGTGAGGAGAGGCTAAGGGGTTGGTTGGTGGCTGCGCAGTGTAGAATGACGAAACATGAGCGGATCTGTCATAATTTAGGTTAAAAACGAAAGAGGATACAGAGACATGAAAGAGTAGAGCCGTCTTTTTGGTTATGAGTTAAATTTTGTTTAAATATCAGTTTATCTCATTACTATTAGATCTATATCTTATCTCAAGTTAAATCTGCGTGTATTGTAATACGTTTTATTGAGTTTTTGTTCACAAAGAAATTATTTCAAATATAATACGCCTGCATTGGTTTAGTGGAACTAGCTGTTTGGGGCTACAAGGCAAAGACCGACCAACAATAGTTTATAAATTAAATCGAGACAGAATCAACGAGTCTCCAGACATTAACTCTTTCTCTCCTAACTGACGATACCAACGTTGATTCCTCTACAATGTGATAAATAATTACGGAGAGAAAGAGTTAATCCATATCAATGTCACACATAAACCAAAGTCTGCAATCGCCCTCCCCATTTAGCCCCTCTCGCTGGAGCCGCGGTCTTTCACACTTAACTCTTTCTCTCCTAATTAACGATAACAAAGTTGATTTGACCCCATTAAATTAAAGTTATTTTTGGTTTTATAAACTATAATGTGTGTTATAGAAAGAGAGCATGCATTCTCCTAGAATTCTATACCAAAAGTAACGCTTTGTGATTACGAAGAAAAATGCTATTGAAGTTTGATTTTAACAAGGTAGAATGCAGAAATGTGAAAAACAAAATTCTGTCCAAATTTGGAAAAATAATTGCGGATGTAAAGAGTTAATAGATGACATAAATACACTTATATTTATCACCAGCAAGGTTAAATCAAGATTCTGATAATGTTGATGTTGTATTAATAAACATTGATACTTAGGTTTCAGGTCTTGTTCCAGTTGAAATCATTCCCTATGGTTCTAAAACTGTAAGAATCTCAGACCCCATCAAACCGATACTTGTCAAGGTTCTGCCAGCCGAATCCCCGAGAGATGTCAGGCTGAAGGAACGAGCGCCGAATGTGAATGGGTAAGTCCTAAGTTGAATGTGACAAATTTTAAATGTCACTTTGTGGATATTTTTAAATGACACGATTAACTTGATATGATAGATGCTTTGATGTGACTTATTAGTTGTTTTGACATGACATGAAACATTAGTCACTTTAGCTTGCACAGAAGCTGAGATCAGGAATAGTAATGATATCCGGTCGTTTTTTTTTACTGTCCGGCCATTTTCGGCTCCGGCCAGAAATTATTGCATGATAGTTGGTGCCTACATTTATATTAATATGCATAGAGCGGAAGTGGTATGATTAATGTCTTTTAAGGGAATGAAAGTAAAATAACAGTTTTAAAGTTTAGCGAAATATTGAGTTACTAGACAAGTATCCGGATGCGGCCGGATATCAAAGGACAATCCGGTGCAACCGTAATAACAGTTGTTTTGATGTGGTGTGACTGATGAATTCATAAATGACAAAAAATTGAGTAACATGACGTGAAGGGATGCGACTTTGCTTGACTATGATTGTGAAGTACTTAAGACTATCTGGTAAACATGTTACTCTTGTAAAGATGCTAGCATACAAAGTAGATCTAAATAATATTTTATTTTTTAATGTTTCAATTTCGCTTTCAGGCCTGTAGACAACATAGTAGAAGAATATCTCACTCAAGCGAGACAATCCAACATTATTCCCTCCCCTTACAATTTTGGCACAAGGTACTACAATTTAAGAGGAGACAGAGGATTGCTCTGCCCTTGCTGTGCCAACAGAAACAGGGAAAGCTTTGAGAAGAAAGCTGCACTGCAGAGAGGAAAGGATATTAGCTCCATTAGAGTGTTGACGCCTCCAGAATTTGTACCTGACAATGAACTCTTACAGCAGCCTCAATCTGAGGCGCCCACTCATCACTCCAAACCTATTTCACTGCATCCTCCATTATCCAACTCATGGGATGTGGATTACTTGTCGGACTATCCAGCCAACACGTATCACCGTTCTTACATAAGAACTTACCCTTTTAGATGTATACCACTATACCAAGAGCCACCTGTAAAGCCCTTTTCAAGAAAAGCCTCGGCACAGAGAGCTTATATTCGAGGCCGAGTTGTTGAGGCCAATTCCAAGTATCACGAAAGCATGCACAAACTTCAAGTTCACTTCGAGAAAAACTACAGTATTCCAGAACTTTCTATCACTGACTCAGACGAGGACTAAGCTGATAGGAAATCGGTTGATGCTGACATCAAAAGAGCGAATACCCTAGGACCTTACTGGGGAGAAGTCTACTGACATTTTTATGGGGGGCAGGGAGGCTTAGCCTCTTTAAGAGGCCCTGATTTTGACATCCGACATCATGACAAGAACAAGGTCCTGAGGACTTCCCACAGAGCAATTATCAAGACTGTCTTACATTGTTTATCCTACTCAGTAGAATATCAATTGTAATGTCGAGCTTGGTTTCCAAAGACTATTTACTAAATTACTTTAAATGATTTGAAAAAGTGGCAGGTAATAAAATTGTGGGTATATTTGTTTACCACA
The DNA here is from genome assembly GCA_030265305.1 of Biomphalaria pfeifferi. Lineage (NCBI taxonomy): Eukaryota > Metazoa > Mollusca > Gastropoda > Planorbidae > Biomphalaria > Biomphalaria pfeifferi. The sequence goes on from JASAOG010000004.1 coordinate 2,995,324, forward strand.
TAATGCTACCACTACCGTCCTTGACTGACACTTCTAACCAACTTAACTAGACTGACTTCTTCAACTAACTAAAATAAGGTACACAGTAAGTTAACTATTTTGCCTGTAACGAAATATAAACATGTAAGCATAAAATAATCATGTATACATATATTAAAGATGAGATACTATTATAGCTTTTCTTCTTTTCTATTAAATTTCTAAGTGGCTGAGTGGTAAAGGGCTTGGCTTCCGCACCGAGAGTTCCAGGTTTCGTATCCTGGTGATTACTGTGATTTTTTAAAAATTTCGAATCTTTAGGGGGCCTCTGGATCCACCCAGCTCTAATGGGTACCTGACTTATAATTTTTTTATCACTAATAAGTCATTTACAACCTACTGTCCAGTTGTTACAACGTTTGGTTTTGCCACTGAGCTATTGAAGCGCTTATTAAAACGAAAGGTTTTATAGTCACCTAGCGGGGTATGACCCGCTGCCTGCAGGCCTTTGTTTGGGTATTACTATCTACTGGATGGGATTTAGATCTGCCAAACATAGCGAATGTTCCTTTCACATTTTTTTAAAAACTTTGCCACGAAAATAGTAGATTGTGAAAATGGGTTTACCCGTTTAGCCGATGTATTCATATCAAATATAAAATACTGTGAAAACCGGTTTACCCGATTCATTACAAAGTTTCGTTCTTAAATCGAGATAAATTTAGGTATTATATTTTATTTTGGGCACTACGGTTGTGGAAGGGACATTAAACATACACTATGTTCTCCGCCATGATCTACGGAATATGTATGCCAAGTTTTATGAAGATCTGTCAGACGGTTTTAATTTCTATGCGGGACCTACATACTCGTTACATTCTACTTTATATAGTCAATTATAAGTTTAATTATCTTATAACCAGATATGTATTTTCATACGTTGTTGTAATTATCGTCGTCAAGTGTCACTCGTTTCCGATTTAGTATGAAACAAAATTGATAAATGTGTGAGTATAGTATAGACAGAATAGTAATTCAAGGTACACAATCGTTTGAAACAGTTCCTTGACTAAATTAAATGCAGTTAACTCCCTTAACAAAAAAAAAGATGTGGTTGTAGCCTAAAATTAGTGCAAAATATTTATTAATATTGTATTGTTTTTTAAATACCGGTAATATAAAAACAACGCCTAAAATGTGTTTATTTTTAATTATGTTTCATGTTAAAAGTTTAACGTATTATATTTTATTTTACGAATTTTTACTAATCTATCTATCTAATCTATCTATCTAATCTATCTATCTAATCTATCTATCTAATCTATCTATCTAATCTATCTATCTAATCTATCTATCTAATCTATCTATCTAATCTATCTATCTAATCTATTTATCTAATCTATCTATCTAATCTATCTATCTAATCTATCTATCTAATCTATCTATCTAATCTATCTATCTAATCTATCTATCTAATCTATCTATCTAATCTATCTATCTAATCTATCTATCTAATCTATCTATCTAATCTATCTATCTAATCTATCTATCTAATCTATCTATCTAATCTATCTATCTAATCTATCTATCTAATCTATCTATCTAATCTATCTATCTAATCTATCTATCTAATCTATCTATCTAATCTATCTATCTAATCTATCTATCTAATCTATCTATCTAATCTATCTATCTAATCTATCTATCTAATCTATCTATCTAATCTATCTATCTAATCTATCTATCTAATCTATCTATCTAATCTATCTATCTAATCTATCTATCTAATCTATCTATCTAATCTATACATACATATATATATATATATATATTTATTTATTTATAATTTTTTTCATGGCTCAAGAGTTTGGACACCAAGAAGTAATGGAACGATTACTCTTTTATTTCTGCAAGTTGGACTAGAGGTACCCCAAGTAACTTAATGGGCGAAAAAAAAGAGGAGGGGGGGGGGGGGAAGAACAAGTAGTATTCACCCGGTACTAAATAGCAGGGCCGGATTTAACCATTGTGACCAAGAAATCATGGAAACATCAATCTTTTTTTTTTCTGCACGTCGGACTAGAGTTACTCCACATATTATTAGCGGCGAAAAACAAAGAGGGGGGAAGGGAAGAACAGTTAGTTAACTCTGAATTCACTCGTCACTAAATAGCAGGGTCGGACTTACAGATTGTGGGACCCCCATGCGAAGCGGATTTCGCGGGACAATTTTGGGTAGGAATACGCATAATAAGTAGAATTTAAGAGTTTGAATAAGAAAATAAATTCGTCTTTGTATTATATTCATTCTTTACTACGTACAGAATTACTTGACGAGCCTGGCGTGTAGCGAAGTCATACAGTATATCATAAAAATTATATTTCCTACATAGATCGCGCTCAATAGCAAGAATTACCAATTTAATTTAATAATTTAGCGCGGGTTCAATGAAAGTGCGGGGCCACTGCGGTTGGCCTACTACAAGTGACAGGAGCATTAAGACTACAAACCGTCACGCTGGGCTGCCTATTCAGACCAGTAAATTAGTTAAGTAGGTCAAATACAAATAGTCAAGATGTTCAGGAAAGTTTCGAGATCTTGACCAGTAGTTGTTTAAAAAGATATACTCGATTCTCAAAAAAAAAAAAAAAAAAAATACCCCAAAGACTATTTAAAGAAAGAGTTGAGAACTATTGTTGTTTCTAGATAGGCCTGTATTACCTTCACCTATCCCTTAGTTTGTTGAACAGTTGGAGCACCACACGATCTGTCGGCCGCCTTTCTTCATTCATCTGTCTTACCTTAGATTTTTCAGAGACGCCTGTCCATTCTTTTTTGTTGTCTTTCCATCGCTTTCTCTGTCTGCCTCTTCTTCGTTTGCCCGGTACTGCTCCCTGATGGAAGGTTTATGCGAGCCCTGAGGACCTTGGTTAAAGTTTGATTTTTTTGACAGTGGTTAGCAGGTCAAAGTGGGGCCGTTGTGTTCCTTTTCCTAATCTCTGTGTGATGTGGTCTTTATATGTGATACCTAGGATCATTCTGTGGCATCTCACATCCACTACAATCCTCCTGTCTAGTTCTGCACTAAGCGTCCAAGATTCGCAAGCATTTAAAATTGTGGTAATGACCAGGGAGCGCATCAGTCTGTTTTTAATGTCGAGGGATATGCCTTTGTCTTCCCAGATTTTTTTGAGTTTTACAAAGTCTGTATATAAGATTTTATAAGTAAAAAGAAGATATTGTGGTTTATAATCAGGGCCGGCCTTACGAATTGCGGGGTTTAATTTAATGGATGCTTGTTAGGCCCACTCTTCTAATTTTTTTCTATTACTTATATCATTATACCAACATTTGTTATAAAACATACATAGAAAGCAACTCAAACGCAATAGGTGCCCTTAGGATCATTGAAGTTGCCTGAATCGTAAGATAGGTCTACACTAAATATGTAAACCCTTTCATTTCTACATCTTTTAAATCCTTTGACATGAATCTAAGGCCGCCCCCGGGTTCATTGTTCTATGCTGGTCATTTTTTATTTATTCAAACATATATTAATACATATACAGTTTATGTATGTAATGTTCATAGTCAATGTTGCATTTTAATGTATGTGGAATGAGTTGGAAAGGAATTAAGGACTATATTTTTAGTGCTATTAGAGCATAGAATGGGTTGCCTAAGCTAGCCTGGAGAAACCAGTGACTTGGCAGAATTTAGATCATTGGTTAATATGCATGACTGAATGCATGACGCGTAGGGACGTAATCATCTTCTTTTTTGAAGTAACGTCTGTATTATATAAGATAAAATATCCACTAGACGTTGAGATAGTGTGCCACTTCATTGAATTCATAAAACAATCCGCGAATGTGTCCGCTACATTGAGACCAAATACTGAGCTCAAATATAACAAATACTCTCACAAGAAATACTATAGTGTGCCACTTCATTGAATTCATAAAACAATCCGCGAATGTGTCCGCTACATTGAGACCAAATACTGAGCTCAAATATAACAAATACTCTCACAAGAAATACTACCACTCAAAATAACTCTGGAGAACCACTTGTAAGCCAGAGCTAAATAATTAGCAAATAGCCTTCTCGTTAGGTCATCATGGAAAATAGCTTTGCAGTTACATGAGATAATAGAGGCAAGGGGAGAGAAGGGAGGAAACTATGTTAGTTGTCGCAGAGAGCATGGGTTATCGTTAATGTTTGGGGAAATTATGTGTAAGAATAATTGCAGAGTAATTGATACTTCCAAACAATGAAGTTCGGGAATGTTTGCTATTTCCATCATTGCATGAATAGTTTGTTCACACTGTAATAAAATGTTCAAATAATAAATTTGTTTCAATGCACTTCTTTATAGCTTGTAAATGCACTATTAACCGTGTAAAATATACACTAGGAACTTTTGTTTTGTCCCAACAGAATCATCTATGTCAGTGGTTTCCAAACTTTTTTAAACTCGTAGACTCCTTGGAAGTCTCCGTAGACCCCTGGTGGTCTATATAGACCACTTTGGGAATCACTGATCTCTGTCTTCGTCCGAACAATTTTTTCGCTCAAATTCCAATTTCCTCCATTCTTCTGGTCTTGTGGGAAAGTCTCGTCAAGTGCAGGTAATCTTGTAAAAAAACTGGAATATCAAACCAAAGTTATCGTTCCTAATACACACACCGCAAGGACCATTGACCTTCTGAAACACATGATTTCTAAATGGTGATCCAGTGTTTAATGTAGATGAGGCTATCCCATATAAATGATTAGAATTCTTTTTTTTAAATTCTTTTTCTTATAAACTTCTGCAGTTTACTGGATTTATCATACAGTACTTTTCAGATGAAAATATTCAGACAGGCAAGCACCATAGTTTCTTTTTAGAATGTTAGTGTACTAATTATTTAATGCAATTATAAAATACAATACAAAGTTACACTATTCAGTACACAGATTATCAAATGAATTACAACGAGTCAAGAAGAGCTAGACAACCTCAATTCCCATTTGAGTAAAGAGTTGAGCGATTCAAATCGTCTCTGTCGAATTACTGGGCAAAATAACCCTGCTGTAACACCATACAGATCAAAAGTATATGGCTTCTCAGATCTGCCGAAAACAAAATCAGCAAAGTGTGCCACAGTCTGCAAAAATATGAGAGATGGTTTCCTCTTCTTTCCAGCTGAGCTCTGTACGACATGGGTTGTGCACACTCGTCGGTCGGGGTATACAAGAAATGCTGACATTGATCAGTCACCGACCTGGTTAGTGAATGATCGAGCGTCTTCCAAATCAGCAGGCCCTGAACTGGTGGTATCTTAAGTCTCCTACTCTGTTCCTCTGTCGTGGAAGATCATACGAGTAAGTGGCTGAATGTGATAGTACCATAAAATTCGCTTCTTGACGTCTGGCACCTGTATACATGATGCAACGCTTTCTTACGGAGGTGTTTAATCTCCATTCTCGAAGAGGCATCAGATACTCGGGTTAGATAGATGGAAAATTCAGACAAGGTCTCAGAGATATGGAGGCAGATCGCAAGAATGTGTGGTGGCAGCTCAAGACAGACTAATTTCAGAGCCGTAAATTGTTCAGTAGGCTCATACTTTGGGCGATTCATAGAACATGGCACCCGGGTGAAAACGATAACTTGAGGAAAATGGCTGGGATTCCCGGTGTGCTCGGCTTTCGGCCATGTGTTCTACTACACGCACCCGGAGTGCCGATTACGTCGGAAATAGCAAAACGTTTTACATAGGCATTGACTTGGACCTTTTCCATCAGAGCGATTTGTTTAAGCAGGCTTACACGCTTAGAGTTCGAATAGTCTTCGGCCCAACAATCAAAAGGTTCAAAATACACATTGTAAGGGTCAGGATGTCCTTACAAATCCCTAACCGATTCCTTTCACGAGTTCTAAAAAAAGTCTCAGGAAGTCGCTCGTCACGAAGAGTGTTTCACATAAAGGTGTCCACAGATGGACTTTTCTCATTGGTTATTGAAAAACGTGTTGTTACCAAGCATATATTTAACTCACTCCGTTTGTCTGTCTGGATGGATTGTTTCCCATTCTCGGATCAAGTTGAAATTTTGACAATTAATCAAAGTCGCTAATCAATTAGGAGAATAGAAACTCTGGTGACGAAGTACAGTTGCGGACCTATGCTTGAGTGATAGCCAAAAGAATTAACTAACCAGCTAACTAATCAATTTTTTTTACCTTTACCTATCCATAGTCTGTTGGACCGTTGGGCACCATGCAAGATTGTCGACCGTCTATCTCCATTCCTCTTTGTAATTTGTCTTAGTTAGAACCTCCTTCAATGGCAGGCCCGTCCATTCTGTTATGTTGACTTCCCATAGCTTTCTCTGCATCTTCTTCTTTTTCCTGGTACTGTTCCCTGAAGGAAGGTCTTTGCGAACCCCGAAGATCTTGTAATATAGCCAAAGATTTTTAGCTCGCGTTTTTTTTTAAAAAATAGTTAGAATGTCTCATGGGGTCCAATCACTGCAATACCCTGTCTCTAATCTCTTAGTTTGTGATAGAGTCTTAAAACGTGATACCTAGGATCCTTCTGTAGCATCTCAGTTCCATTGCTAGGATCCTCCTCTCTAGCTCTGCAGTCAGCGTCTATGACTCACAAACATATAAAAATGTGGCTGGACCAGTGAGCTCATCAGTCTGATTTTGGTGCCGAGGGCTATGCTTTGTCCTTGCATATTATTTTCAGTTTTGAAAGGGCTGTTGTGGACTGTGCTATTCGGGCCAGTAGTTCGGGTTTTGTTCCCTCATCTGAGACAATTACTCCGAGGTATTTGAAGCTGCTAACACTAGTTAGCTTTTCACCTCCAATACTGATACCCCTTTTAAAGCAATGTTGGCTATTGGTCATAATTCGAGTTTTTTTGTCATTTATTTGCATACCATATGCTGCTGAAGTCTTATCAATGCGCATCTCCAGGTCAGCTAGGGCATCAATGTCATGCGCGAAGCGCAAGTTAGTAATACTTCTTCCTCAGTGCTTATAGTACCTTCATATCCCTCGAGGGCATCTTCCATTATCCTTTCAAGGAAGATATTGAAGAGTGCTGGTGAAAGTAGGCAGCCTTGTCTTACTCCAACTGTGGTTCTGAACCAGTCCCCAATATTATTGTTGAAGTACACCGCACTGGTGGCCTCCTTGAAGAGGTTCAGACTAACTTTAATTAATAAGTGGAAATTAATTCTGCTTTATAGAGAAAACGGAAAAATAAAACTTGCAATATAGAGAGATATAAACCTGAACGGACTTCTTGATTAAATGAAACTTGTGATTTTTATTACAAAGCCTATATCAAATCTTTCTGTCTGGTACAAATATTTTAAAGAAAAATTGTTAGAGCAGTTTTCGAAATTCAATTTTTCTGGGAAGGGGTGGGGGACTCTGGGTGTTTTCCCATACCTGTTTGCTGGTTAAGAAAGAAAACAAGGAATCTATGTATAGTGCATTTGACTAAACTATCTACGAAACACTACTCCGAAAAGAAAGAAACAATGGCTAAACTGATTAGCTTTGATGAACATAGAATACAAAACATGTGAACAACAGCGTGTCTTCGATTCCTAATTAATCAAATTAATTGATCACATGTTTATTCAAACATCGTGAGACTTTTTAAAAGCATAGCTAACCAGCGAGGAAGTATACATATGTAAATTTTTCAAAAATATGACCGAATTATTCCTTTTATTTTATTTGGTCTCTTAAAAGTTGCATTAAACTTGAATATTATCATTGGCAATCATTTATGTGTCCGAATATTTAATCGCAGAAGCACATTAAGAACATCAATTGTGTTTCTTTTATTTTAAATTTTGTTCTAGTTAAATTATTATTGTTATTATTAGCCGCTTTGCAGCAGCACCAGAGTTTACTCTCCGGGGCGCATTCCTGGGCCTTGGATAAAGGAGTCATGGGTGGTCCATGCTTCATGATCCCTCTCTCGACCTTGCTGATGTGATCCAAAGGAACGCATTGCGTTACATTTGGCACCAACTCAGTTGCAGAAGCTGCCGGAGGGAATTTCATAGCTGAAACTCTAGAAAGTCTAGTTAAATACTTTATGATAATTAAAGCAAATAAAAATCTAGCGCTGATGCTTTGAAAGTCAGCATCCCTTAATCTAACAAAAGGGTTTTTTAATTGCATCTTGTAATTGAAATATTGTGAAAAAAGCTAGGAAATAATCTGTAATTAATGACATAGAATCATATCTATAGAAGCCTACATAATTATATCTACTATAAAGTTAATACCTAGTTAATTATCTTGTTTTTATAAAATACAAACACAAAAGTTAAGCGATTTTTTTTTTCTGTTTAATATTTAAAAAAACAAAAACAAATCAATATGAAAATTTCCAAAAATATTATAAAGATTTTAAAAGATACTCTCTGCTTCTATTTAGATACATACAATGCACATAACCAATGACGTCACACATAGATCTAGATTCACCGCTTATTATGACACTAGACATGGTGAAGGTATATGACCTCCACGAGCCAGTGTTTAGATCAAAGTGAAGCCTTTTATCAAACTATTAATCGTGCCATTTTTTAGACCATCTGGCTACCAATACATAACAGAAACATTTATCCATTTATTTATGAAGATAAGTCATCTTTTCGATGAGTTATCGAACCATCTATCAATTCATTTATCAATTCATTTATCAATTCATTTATCAATTCATTTATCAATTCATTTATCAATTCATTTATCAATTCATTTATCAAGCCATTTATCAATTCATTTATCAAGCCATCAATTCATTTATCAATTCATTTATCAAGCCACTTATCAATTCACTTATCAATTCATTTATCAAGCCACTTATCAATTCATTTATCAAGAAATTTATCAATCCATTTATCAAGACACTTACAAAAAAATGTGTCGAGAGACACAATATTATTTCTAAGCGAGCGTCTACAACAAAAATATGTAAAAACCTGTAGACCATTTATAACTCAAGTAAAAAGCAAAACAAAACAAAATGGTAAGACAACGTCAATAACATCCACAGAGAACACTAAACATTTACATATGATTACCAAGGACATAACATGGAGGAATGGAGCGCACCAGTCAGTAGATCACAGGTGATATCCTAACTGCTCAAAAGACTTCAGGTGAAGGCTACCAATCATTATAAATGGCTGACCTTGTACTAAGAAATGTGCGAACTGCGTTTCCTGGTATTCAACAAGAAGTGATCTGTTTGAAGTATTTTAACTAGTCCTTATTTGCGATACCAAATATCAAAAGCTATAATTAGTATTTTTTTATGAACTAAAATTATTGGAATACTAAAGATTACAATTTAATAAAAACACAAAGTTTTAGCATTCTGCCCTATTAGACAATTCAACCTTGACCTTGACGTAGTAAAAGAATGTTACATTTTCAAATACACTTCTGCAGTGTTTCAGTTGTGCAGTGTTTCAGTTCTGCAGTGGTTCAGTAAAATTGTGAGGTCTTTGTTTTTAGACCTTGTTTACTTTTTAGTTTCTTCTTGAGTTTCTTGAGTTTTATTTTATTTTCTTTCTTGTTCTTTTTGCCTTTCCTGTTTGTGTTTTTTAGTTTTATTTTCGAAGGGCTTACTGGGGCGTCGTTCAAGGTCGCCTCGTTATCCTTATTGACGTCATAGAGCAGTCTGCTCTTGTCGAAGCCAGGCTTCCCTCTGCACCTCACATCTGGCAAGCAGCAGTCCGGAAATTTCTTCCCATGCGTGTTTTCCACGTAGCAGTTGCCAGGGTCGTAGTGCAACTGACCTGTACCGCAACTGTGGGTCATAAAAAAACAACAAAGCTTTCTGTCAATAATAATAATAATGACAAAACTGTAGATTTTGAGCACTCTTTCAACTAATCTACTGATTTTTTGACAAATAGAAAAAAAACGCTACCATCTTTGGCATCGCTGTACCACTATCCTACAATCTAAGGAAAAATGAAATAGAAACAAAGAAAATATGTGAACCTAAGCTTGGAGATTAAGCGGTTATGGAAATTGTCTAAAATAACGATATATCTTGTTGTTATATCAACTTAGGGGATAATGACAACTGAATAGTCGGGTACCTTCAAGGCCCTTAACATCCCTAAGTGGATCATGTCCGAGGGTATCACTGCTGCAGACCTGCCACATCACCAGAAAATTTCTCACTGGACCCTGTTAATTAAGGAGACTTCAATGAATTTTGTTTCCCTTTATAGAAGCTCGGGTGGGGATGGGGCGCGTTGGCTTAGTGGTTAAACGTTTAGCATCCAGACCTGGTGTCCTGGGTTCGAATCTCGGTGAAAACTTGGATTTTGAAGTTCTGGAATTTTAGAGCGCCTCTGAGTCTATCCAACTCTAATGGGTACCTGACTAAAGTTGGGGGAAATTAAAGGCGAGCTGGTCGCTGTGCTGGCCACGGTGCTGGCCATTGGCACCCTGCTCGTAAATCGTTGGCCAAAGAAACAGACGACCTCAACATCATCAGCCCTAGAGATCGCAAGGTCTGAAAGGGGGAACTTTACTTTTTAAGGAAGCTCAATCCTGTCAGTGCCAGAGAATGAAAATAAGTTCGTTTACCAGTTTTATTTTATTGGAACATATTATAGGCTCAGGGCACAACATAATAGACAAAAAGCCTTATGGTAATATGAGAAACGGAGAAGTGTCAAAAAAGTTTGAAAAGATAAGTCAACATTTTCTTCCTGAACGTACTGAAATATATTGTTTGTCTGAGATCAATGAAAGGCTTTTTTTTTTTTAAAGACAAGAACTGGGTTTAACAATATAAATATCTTCTCTGTTAGCGGTTCTAAAACTGTAACAAATATTACGCATAGTGTGTCACACATAACCATTATTTGTAAATCTTATTAAATGTCAACGTGGACCAGGGAAAGTTGTTCATTGCAAGTTTGTTTTCTGCCGTTTTAGTTTTGCACCTGAGACGTGGGGGGGGGGGGGGGGGGGCCGAGTGGCAAGGCGCTTGTTCAACCGAACCCAGAAGTCTCGAATTCGATTCTAAACTTTTGAAAATTTAAGGATGCCCCAGAGTCCATAAAGCTTTGAAGGGTCACTGCAATACTATTGGGGGGGGGGGGGGGGTGCAAGTGGCTGCAGGGCCGTTGGTTTCTGTGCTGGCCACATGACAACGTCGTTAGTTGTCGCCCGTGATTCTTAGGGTCCGAAAGGGTCAACTTTACTATTAATTTCACTTGTTTGCTCATTGGTCGATGGCAATTCGACCTTAAATCGACTCTCTATTTATAGCTCAAAGGGCAAGCACTTCGGTGCAAAATGAATTTATATGGAATGTCCTGTTTAATCAGAAGGGAAATTAATTAAAAGCAAAAATATAAAAGTAACAATTTTACTCTTTGTTGGTTAATAAATATAGCAGTAACAAAACAAAAAACTCCAGCTTTGAAATTTCGAGGTAAGGTGGGTGTTATTAATACATTCTTGAGTGTTTCGACTGCCATGTTCACCCCAGGAAACATATAACATGTATGAAAATAATTTATCAACCATATATGCTATGTACATAGATAATGTTCATACTACTCTAGCTTGCTAAGTTCGCTCTAATGTTTAGACATGATCTCTATTTAGAAGTGACTATCTTGTTGCCTTTTAACACAACTTACTAGAAAACAACAACAACAGTAAACAACCTTCGTAAGGTTATGGTCTCGATACTCTCGTTATAACAGTATGTCATTTCCAATAAACCTCTCAATGCATCCCTCCCCCCCACGGCTGCACCCCGATGTTATCAACATTCAAGTGTAGCCCTTAAAGCAATTTAAAAAAAAAACAACAGATATTCGCAACCAGTCATGTTGTTTACTAGGAATCTTATTACTAAAATCTTACCTTTCACAGGTCCAGCTACCCCCATGGCAGGTACACTCCTGACAATCTGATGGGTACCACTTTTCTCCTGGCTTTTTCTGTTCTGGACACGGCCCTGAAAAATGGTATGTGCAAAGCTTTAATGACATCTGACCTTTGACTTATGATCGCGCCTACAGCTGGGTGTGTTTCACCTCGGTCCCGTGTTGACCTGCGTTACGTCAGAACAAACTTGAGGTGTTACTGGAGCAGAAGAAAACTAAATGACTCATGTCCAATGACATTCTTCGAGTCAGTGGCGTAGCTAGGGTGGGGGAAGGGAGAAGGGAGAATTTGAAAATCCCCCCGGACCCCATTTGAGGGGTCTCCCAAATGAGTGTTTTTTTACATTAAAAATTAAATATTAACAAATGGAGGGCTCCCTATAGAGGTGAAGCCCCACGGGCCCCCAAATGATGGAAAATTCCTAGCTACGCCCCTGCTTCGAGTCTTGATAACGTTGCAGACTATTTTTTTTTAAAGCACCATCTTCTTCAGCTCTGACTCGGCGCCAGTATTTCTTATAGCAAGTCAATTAGTACATTAAAAAAAATGTTTTTTCTTTGCTGACTTGAGCATAGTGTTCTTAGAAATAACAGTCGTTCCATCTTACCACAAAATAATTACGTCCTACGCGTATCCTTGTGTCAATCTAGTCAGGGGCTTAGCAGCATGGTACCCGTGGGCCGGGGTTCAGGAAAGCGACGTTGTGACTGAACCCAAACTGGGCTCGACTGTATCTAATGAGAGAGTACATGTCAATGAAAACACTTCTACGCCAGACAGTACACAAGATACACCTGTTCCTCATGGGGTAAAAGAGAAAAATTTCCTCAAGCTTTGGATCTGTCCTGTCTTGTCTTGTCTTGTTCTGTCTTGTCTTGTCCTGTCTTGTCTTGTCCTGTCTTGTCTTGTCCTGTCTTGTCTTGTCATATCTTGGATAGGGTGTGTTGTCTTACACTACTTCACTTCACTTAGTCTAATGCGAGTCCAAACACATCCGATGGTCACAGCAACTAAAACTTGAGAATATTTCAACTGATGTTTATTTACAGATGGGGATGATCGTCTATCCGTCGTTTATATTCAATACACATATTTATACAAGCCCTAGCCATATTCTTCTCCTATCATGTATTGGTGTCCTGCAACGTTATTCGTCTGTCTGACTAAGTCACTACTTTTACCGTCGCTTAAAACTAGACACAATATATTTATTTACAAAACTAGCATAATCTCTAAGCTACGTTAAAATTGTTCATAAACTGTCCAAACGTGACCATCACTGGGTTGTCCATTGTCCTTTGCTGTAGACGATCGAAGTTTTTGGGATTCTGTCGGAAAGTACTGTCATTATTCCTGTGGAAGCCCAAAGATTCCAAGAAATATAAATGGTTATTCATTATTGAAGAGATTACCTAACCAACAACACATAAGACACTTTTTTTTTCTGTCTTTTTAATAGGAAACCTCAGAATTTGCGCTATGCAATTTTAGCTTTATCATCAGAGGAATCCATGGGCCTTATGCCTCTTTTCTTTGCCTCTTTTTTGGGGCTTTATATGCCTCTTTAATGGGCCCTCTTGCCTCTTTTGTGGGCCTTTTTTTTTGTAAGTTCTCATAATTCACAAGTATTAAATCATAAACAATTGAAAAGTGATTAACCTAAAAATATAATATTAGTAATAGAGATATAATTTAATATTATTTAATAGCAAAGACGTACTACCTAACTATTGAAACCACCAGAGACAGAAAAATGATACAGGATCCTCTACCCCAGAACAATCAAAACAATATCAAATATCCCTGACTCCCAACACCCCATTTCTGGAATACTGCCTGAGTATTGTACAAGCATATGAAAATCAAACTATAAAATTCTCTACCCTACAATCAATAAATTTTCTAAATGTCAATTCTAAGTGATTAGGATCAAACACTTTATTATTATGGAGAGCTTTGAGCCAGCTAGCCCAAACAAAATTCCTGTATTCGGAAACAATAATCAAGTTGAAGTTATGTATCATTTTATTTTTCAGTTTTGGCAGCTTGTTTAAAACAATAGACAAGTCAACATTCACATAGTTGCCACAGTTAGCTTCTAATAAGCCCCATACAGTACTTTTAACTTTAAGGAATAATGGACATTCCAAATACATATATTTCTCATTATCAGCATTTTCAAGATGGCATAATTTACATTCTCGGTCATTTGCCCGTTTTTTAACCATAGGGGTCATCCCAAATTCTATAATTTATCTATAAGTTATCTCTCTAACTTTTAGTGTGATATATTTGCTGTGTAGGTTTATGAAGGTGTCCTTAAATTCTGTGACCCCCAAGAACTCCCCCCCCCCCCACTTAGTCCTATTCACTAGGCTTTCTTGTAACAGCTTTTTAAGTGTTTTGTATGATTCTTTGGTTTTGTTGTGTATTAAATGTTCATTACCAGGTACAAGTCTTGAGATAGATCTGTAAAATGGATGAGTGGCTGCACCATAATAGTGAGGAGTATCATTATGTTTTGGAAGACACTAACGTAATGAATGTCTTAAACAGCTTCATTATCTGAACAAAGTTATCTTACAATTACTGTTTACTCATACAAAAAATTTAAGTATTAAAACTAGTCAATATGCATTATATTAAAATCTATGTAGGAAACAGAATTATTATGATATACTGTATGACTTTGCTACACGCAAGGCTCTTAAAGTAACTCTGTACGTAGTAACAAATGAATAAAATGCATAGACGAATTTATTTTCTAATACAAACTCTTAAATTTCACTAATTATCCGCTTCCCTACCCAAACTTGGCCCCGCGAAATCCGTTTCGCATAAGGCCCCACAACTGTTAAGTCCGGCCCTGCTATTTAGTGACCTGTAAATATACATAGTAGATTACTTGTTCTCTTTCCATGACTTCTTGGTCGCAATGGTTAGGTCCGGCGCTGCTATTTAGTGTTTGTAAAATGTTTGCTTGTAAAATGTTTTACATGTTTCGGATGTTCCTTCAGAGTTGAAGATAGTTTACTTCCTTGCCAAACCTCCCGCAGGACGAAGGCAGATGGAAAACGCCCATCTTACGCGCGATTAATAAAAATGGCATTTTATTTTTTAGGTGAGGTAAAAAATAAAAAAAAGAGTGATCTTTCTTTATAACAACGGTCCGGCCCCGATATTTTGTGAATACTTGTTCTCCCCCTCTTGTTTTTTTCGTGGGGTGACTATACGCAGAAATAAGAGAGTGATCTTTCCTTTTCTTCCTCTTCTCGTCCAAACTCTTAAGCGACGATGATTATATATATATATATATATATATATATATATATATAGAGAGAGAGAGAGAGAGAGAGAGAGAGAGACAGAGAGAGAGAGAGAGAGATTATTAAATAAAAAGTCTAACCCGTTAGATCTAAATGAAACGCTGTGCTGACAATATTCCTTGAATAGGTTACTACAGTACTAAGATTTATATGGATTGTTATTTTACTCGAAAGCCAGAAATAGAAATTACAATGAACGCGGTTTAATAAAACGTATCGTCAACACATTGATGTAGTGTTTGTGAGCTTGTGGTGGCTCTGGGATTGTGGTTTGTTATCGGTTGGGTTTGTGCTGTTTGCCGCTGTGGTTCTAAGGACTTTGTTTTGGTTTAGCTAATGTTATTTTTTTAATATGTTTTTTTTTAGGTGGTTGTATATTTTGTTAAGCATGGTGAGGCTGTGATGGTCCTGTGAATGTGGTTTCAGTGGTTTTTGTTGTGTCTGTGTTGGTGAATGTGGTGGCGCATATATTTGAGCTGGTGGTTGAGCTGTGGTGTGATTGGTGAGAACTACTATTGTTGATCTACTGCAGTCGTAGAACGACCATAGCTCATCAGGTAGAGAACCTTTTCATGTGACTGTGGAGACCTATTTTAGAGAGACTCTCCCGTCCACATATATCACAGGCTAAGGTGTCTTTCGTTTGGTGGCCAGCCATTTTTCATTTAGCATGCTTCTCTTCCATTATGCGAGGTGGTTGAGCGGTAAAACACTTGTCTTCCAAACCGGGGGTCCCGGGTCAGAATCCTGGTGAAGACTGGGATTTTTAATTTCGGGATCTTTGGGCGCCTCTCAGTCCACCCAGCTCTAATGGGTACCTAACATTAGTTGGGGAAAAGTAAAGGCGGTTGGTCGTTGTGCTGGCCACATGACACCCTAGTTAACCGTCTACGGCTATGTCATTGAATGGTCAGTATCAATATTCACTGCTTTGAGGCGATAACTATAGATGAACTGTATATCTTTTGGTAAGGGAGGGGGTATAGTTCAAGTATGATTCTTGGATTTTAACATCATAAAACTGAAACAAGATCAACGTTTTCCTAAATCGATTTAAGCGATTGATACATTGACAGCAAATCTCAGCAAGAGAATTACACACAAAGGGTAATGTTTATATCATGAGAGTATACAACATAAGTGTCGGTATTTAAAAAAACAAAGATACAGATATCGTTATGCCAGTGAATAAGTGTTAAAAGTGTACCTAATGGCTATCTGGTTGGTGTGGTACCCTGTGCGCATCCGTCTCATGGCGGTCTCTAGAAGCTTTGGACTAGGAAGAAATAATCGTCGTCTCTGAAATATAAAACTACTTAAAACTAAAGGCACTCGCCAATGGCGCCTCAGATCTGTTGATAGTGGTGGGAAGCGTGGTCGAGAAGCTAAGTGCGCTTGAACTTGGCTTGTCTTGGCTACCTAGAAGGGGGCTCGAGGTTCGACACCCGACTCGGGCAGAGTTGTGTTTACTGAGCGCTTAAAGGCAGCAAGGAAAACCGATTCCTAGATACCCCCTCCCTCCCCCGCCCACTGAACAACAAATGAGATTGGACCATAGCGTTCTGAGCATTCTATACACATGAAAGTAGCGCTATATAAAAGCTAGAATAATAATAATAATAAATATAGCCTACTCTATCAGTAATCAGGCATGCTTTTAAATTACAAAGAATGATGGGGAGAGGGGGGGGGGGGGCGTCATGTCATCCAGTAGATTAATTCCGATAGTCAAGACTTGATTACTTACCTAATCCCATGGCGACAGCAGCAGACGACACGCGCAGGACTGCCAGTAAAACGGGAACGAACACTATAGAGATCTCCATGGTGCTCATTAACCCTAACAATCACTCTCTTCACTACAGTGTGAGCGCGTGTTTATATACTTTGTGGAGTGCAGGGGCGGAGGCCGGGGGGGGGGGGACACATAGTTTACCTACGCACACAACCCTACTCGCACTCTGCATAGTTCATTCAGACTTCTCCATTCTTTTATTACGTCATCGAAAGCGAGATGAAAAACAAAAAATGTGTGTTGTTTTTTTTTTGTCCCACTTGCGTCATGTTTGGATCTAGCTGAGCGGAAGTTGACATTGGAAGATACACAAACTTTGCAGCTTCCAGATCTGGTCGATTCTTTAGAACATGATGTTAAGCTAGAGGCCATATTGTACGAGAGTGTTTTATCGCCAGCACAACGACAATTCGCTATTACTTTTTTATTCTCGTCGGACTAAGTAAGAGAACACTGAAACGTCAAGTCTTTATGATTAAAATTTCAAACTCACTAGAAATTCAATCTCCAACCTGTCGCATAGGTATTTCCATTAATTTTATATGACGTATCTTTTATGCTTATAGCATGCTCAGAGCGCTATGGTCCAATCTCATTTGTGGACCAGTGGGAATATGGGACATCTGGGAGAAGGTTTTCCTGTGCTGACTTTTGGCGCTCAGCAAACACAACTCAGTTCGAGTTGAGTTTTAAACTCGAGCCCCCAAGATATTCAGCAAAGAGATTTATGCCTCTTAGCCCCTGATCCTTTTTATATATTGTCGAAATAGTCCCGATATCGGGCCATTGACAATAAAAGAAAATCTGAAGTGTTTAAAGTCAATAGAAACATGTTGTGTTTTTTTTTTTTGGGTGGGTCATAATTTTGCCTATTAGTGAATAGGAAGAATCGTAAAAATAACTTTTAGAGTCTATTTATTTTAAAATTTAACAAAAAACTGTCTTATATTAAATGTAAATTTTTCAGTCTTAATGTAATCCCAAGACTCCGTTATGCTTTATATATAAAACATCAAATTATGTTGTATAAAGTGAAATTAAATGTTCAAATCTGAATGTCGAGGGATGAAAACGTTTGACATACAATGTAGTATCCCGTGAATCTTAGCTGCCAGGTAAAATCTTTTATCGCCCAAGTTTTAGATAAACATAAACTTGTCAAGAATGTAACGCGTATAGTTCTTTCCCCCTTTCATTCCATATTTCTCATTCTCTCTCTCTCTCTCTCTCTCTCTTACACACACACTATCATATACTAGCACGCACAATACACACACGGAGAGAGAGAGAGACGCAGAATAAAAATACTTTGAACTAGAAACATTTTGTTGATCTTATGAACAGCAAATAATGACGTCATACTCTCGCAAAGGTATCATTACATCTGCTGTAACATACTATCTCTCCCGCACTTTCTTTCTCTCTTTCTTTCTCTTTTTCCTTCTCTCCTCTTCCTTCTCTCTTTCTCTATCTCTTTATATAAATATCTCTCTCCCACTCTATTACTCTCACTCTTTCTTTCTCTTAAATGTTATCTGTCTCTCATTTGTTCCATCTCTCTTTGCTCTCTTTTTTTTTGATATGGCTGGCTCTCTTTTTCGTTCTTTTTTTGTTTCCTCTCTGACTCTCCATCTAACATCTCGTCTCATTCACTATGCATAGTTTCATCATCAGGAAAGACAATTCAATTATTTCAAACTTTCGTAGCCAAAGACTCTTCCTGCTTATCTTATCTTATCTAATACAGACGTTGCGATTACGTCCTACGCCTCATGAATCTAGTCATGCATGTTAACCAATGGCTTAAATTCTGCCAAGTCACTGGTTTTCCTGGCCGGCTCAGGCAACCCATTCAATGCTCTAATAGCACTAGGGAAGAAGGGGCATTTGTACAAATATGTCCTAGCATATGGGACGAGGAATGTACCTTTAAATATACCTATATGTATCCTAGCATAAATATGTCCTCTCTAATGAAGGCTTTCTAAATTTAGTGATTTTACTAAAGGAGCTGAGTTGTAACTGAAGCTAAGACACTCACACAATGTGTAAGCCAAAAGACGTTTTTCCTACTTGAGCATTAGAAATATGTTAACATTAGAATAACTTTCCATTTACTAATTCAAAATTTCAAATCTCTTACACTTTGACCAGACAGCAGCTGATCCATTTTTTTACGTTGTCCAGCCAGCGTGACCCTTTCTTCGTTCTCCCTTCACAGTACACAGTACACGTTTACAATATAGTTTTTTTTTTAAAATGGCACTGTGACACGCACTTATTGTGACGTAATTTAACCTTTTTCCATAGGCCAGGATGTATCAATATATTTATCTGTAGCCCTGCTTTCTATCGTTTACTCTCCCTTTCACTCTCTCTCTCTCTTTCTCTCTCTCTCTCTTTCTTTCACTCTCTCTCTCTCTTTTCACTCTCTCTCTCTCTCTCTCTGTAGAGCTAACTTGTACTAGGTACCAATACTTCGCAGTCTTATATTTTATGAAATGTTTAGATCTATAAACAGAGGTCTTATTTCAGATACACATCAAACTAGCGAATGGGATGTGGGAGAAATAACGTGCACAACATTTTTGTATAAGACAGACAGACAGACAGAGTGAGTGAATTGATATAAGTTTTGTAAAAAAAATAACAGAGTATCAACAATTGAATGACCGCTGATTTGAATTTTCATACAAACAGCTTAAAAGGATCCAAAGCATCTTTCTCATGGTGGCGTATTGCAATGAACAGCTCACGTGAGATGTAAACACATGACTTCTGTGGGTGAGCAAGACGTCAACTCCCTATCAGCATGACTCAGACACGCTGGTGTGGTATGTTTTCCCTGCGTGCATACCTACCCTAATTTTAGACGCGAGGGGGAGCTTACCCGCTGAGAAAAGTAAATTTTTTGAATTATTTCCCCTTTAGTTTTACACCGAGCTACTACAGAAATGAGGTCATTACAATTTAGCGATGTATTTGATATAATGGTTGAATAGAGAATAATCAAGTGGTAAACACAGATGATTAAGCCTACAGAGACTTATCGTCTACAACTGTGTTGCCCGAACTGCGGTCCGCGGACCAAAGCCAGCATGTGACATTGTGCAATGCGGCTCCTAAAATCTTCCACTCATAGTAATTAATGAAGCTACAAGATTCGACGGCATTTCGTCCTTGTGCGTCTGTGCCATGTGATCTAGGTGACCCCCGGACAAAACAGTTTGGGCACCGCTGGTCAATGATTACAGATATTGACATCTAGTGGTATTTGTTTGTTTGTTTTCATGGGTCGGATGTTCCTTTAGATTCTGAAGAGAGTTACATCTTACCCCAAACCTCCCGCAGTACTACGGGTTCGAACTCGAGACCTTTAAGACCACACAACGGCAGTCCAGAGTGCATACCAGACGTTACTTCAAAAAAGAAGATGATTACGTCCTACGCGTCATGCATATTAATCAATGACTTAAATTCTGCTAAGTCACTGGTTTTCCTGGCTAGCTCAGGCAACCCATTCCATGCTCTAATAGCACTAGGGAAGAAGGAATATTTGTACAAATTTGTCCTAGCATATGGGACGAGGAATGTGCCTTTATCTTTGTGTCTTTCAGAGTATTTTATTAAATTTTGTTTTTGTATTTGAAGATGTCAATTATTTCTATGCTGGACCTGTCTTCAGACTTTGATACTCTAGACCAGTGATGCCCAACCTAATTCGACCTGAGGGCCATTTTAATTTCTGACACTCGTGAACGAAAAGGTAAAAAAAATAAATTAAATCAAATTTACCTGAATATGAAACTATTTGATTAGAAACCCATGGATCTAGAACCGATACTTACGTTATGGAGTTGGATATCTGAAGCTTTTTTTTTTTTTAAAGCGCAAGAAAATGGCTTAATTTCTGTTCTTTAAATTAGAGCAACAGTGTAGCAAGGCTTCAACACCGACTTATTGTCTTGTCGCTTTTTCATAAATATTCCTATCGATCCTCCAATCTGTGGGCGTAGTTTAACAATCTTTTAGTCGCTGGTTCTTCTTATTGGTTGTCATGTTGTATGTTTAGGGTTCAGACGACTAGTCGTTTATATATTTGATGAGCCGCGCAAAGGTTTCAGGTCAGACATTTCCCCATATAGTTGTTTCTCTATAGGCGTTTTGGGCATGCAGATTTGGAGGAATGGTCGCCTTTATACTGTAAATTTTCAATATCCTCATTTCACAAGACTCACCAGACTTTAATAAAAAATTATTTAGCAATCATAGTGAATTTGGAAACTATTTTGTTTACAAGTCTTAAATCAACTCTCAGTCTGTCTGTCTGTATGGTAAAACGTTTGTACATGTTTGTACATTAAATCTCGGATTAGATTGATATTTTGCACAATTATTTTTACCTGACAATAAAAGAATCAATTAAAAATAAATCTAACAATTAGTCAATTAACTATTGGTAATTATTTTGTTTAGAATCTTGAACAAGGGAAAGAAATTGTACTTGAAAGATGTGGTGGTATAAGTTCAATTACTCCCCTAGAGGACCTAAGCCCCAAGAGAACATTGTTTTTATGCATTAAAACAAAAACGATCCTGTAAACCTTCACCAAGATAACCCCAATCTTCCCTTCCCCTTTCATAACTGATTCAGACAAGTGATAGGGTTATAGTGCATTGACTATGCTAAAAGCGAAACAAAAGCAATTGGTATAAATACTTCTAATTGCACAGATTTATTATGTCTAGATTGGTTAGTTATAAAGGTATATGACTGATCCAAACTAATTGTTAAAATTACACATAATATAACCTTTTTTTTATGTTATTCTTTCTTTTGCTCATTATTATTTAACCACACTCCTTTTATCTTATTTTAGTTTTCTTAAAGATATTGTCGCTTTTTAAAAAATGTTGTAGCTTTTGATTGATAAATAAATATGACTTTAAAGATGCATAAAATATAAGAAACTACCAATTTGTTAATCTCAAGTACTCATCTTCTTTTTTGAAGTAACGTCTGTATTATATAAAATAAGTCGTAATAAAGAAAATAAATCTTAAGAAGAATACGAGTTCCCTTTACTGTACTCAACACACGTGATTTTCCACAATGTAACGTAGAAATAACAAAGTCACGTTCCCCCTTTCAGACCTTGCTATCTATTGTGCCAATGATGTTAGGATCCTCTGTTTCGTTTGGCCAACGGTTAACGAGCAAGGTGTCATGTGGCCAACCGCCTTTACTTTCCCCAACTAAAGTCAGGTACTCATTAGAGTTGGGTAGATTCAGAAAAAAAAATGGGGGAGGGCTCTAGACATCTCAAAATTTAAAATCCCAGTCTTTACTGAGATTCGAATCCAGGATCCTAGGTTCGGAAGCCAAGCGCTTAACTATTGCGCTCCCCGTACGATAACATAATGAAACAAAATAATACGAATAGTGTTAACAAATGTTTTCTAATGTTTGGTATTTAACAAAACAATATGAATGGAAAAAAAAAAGGTAAATAGTAATGTTGTGTTGTGTCATACACAAATTATGGTAATGATAAAGAGCCTCACTCAGTCTAGATCTATAAACGCCATTGTGGTAAATCTTAAAACTTTCGGTGTTTAGATTTGGTGTGCTTTGTCTTGAATATATTTCCTGTTTTGATTTTGAATTTGTTCTTGGGCTTTTTGTGTTCAACGTGAATCACCGTCACCCTTTGAGGAAGAGGTGGTGGTGGTGGACGAGGTCTTATGGAAGGTTCTCTGAATATCCCTTCGACCTTGTAGCCAGGGTCCCCCGCACATAGAACGCTGCCTGGCTTACTGCCGCGGCTGTTGCGGTAGCACATCTGCCAGTTGAATTTCGTCTCTGAGGCTGGGCACCTGGTTAAAAGAACGAAATGAGCAAAGCATTATGATAAAATTAAAAAAAAAACACACTAGGTATAAGGCGTAGATCAGCGGTTCACAACCTTTTTTGCTCTGCTACCCCTAAGAAATTGTCAATCGACCACCAAGGGGGTTGCGACTCATAGGTTGAGAACCGCTGGCGTAGATTAATGAGCTATCTATTGTCTAAGTTTCGTAACGGCCTATTGTAGCAGACAAAAGAGAATGGACCTCATTCACCAAACGTAAACAAACAACACTTAGCCACATGATAATATTGATAAAACAACGAAAAAAAAACTGTCACGTGATAGCCATTGTGAATTACGTAATTTGTATAGAAGAGATAGAGAACCACGTGGCTAAATGTTGTTTGTTTACGCTTGGTGAATGAGGTCCATTAGTAAAACGGACGTTAACTATGGTAGAAAAAAAAGCTAAATATTGTGTGGCATTTCGTATAGTTCACAAATAGAATTTTACTTTCGCCGCGTTCTGAACGTGTCCCCGAGAAGCCAAGTATGCTTGGACTTGGCTTGACCATCTGTCTAGGGGATTCCCAACACCCGACTCGAATTTTTGTTTCTCTTCGTAAGAATGTGTCGCCGAGAGGCCAAGTATGCTTGAACTTGGCTTGACCGTCTATCTAGGGGATTCCCAACACCCGACTCGAATTTTTGTTTCGCTTCGTAAGAATGTGTAGCCGAGAGGCTACTCTCGCTTGAACTTGGCTTAGCTACCTATCTAGGAAGGTCGAGGATCCGTAGTATATGTCAAAGGTCAGTACTGCTGGCTACCCGTCATATTATCAGAAAATTTCTCAGGGACACTATTAAAGGGACTACAATGAATTTTGATTCCCTTTAACGAGGCTCAACCCTGACAGTTATCATTTATTTCCATAATACTAATAAGAACACATATTTACCCAATACAAGTCCACGAGTCAGTTTGACAAGTACACTCTTTACAGTTGAGTGGGTAAAATTTCTGATCTTTTAAAATTCTTGCTGGACATTTCCCTTGATTAAAGAAGGAAAAAAAATGAGTGAACATTTTTATAAAACACACACACACACACACTTCATTGAACTTAAGAAGAGGAGGGGAGAGAACAACCGCGTCTTTATTTGACCATTAATTGTGATACTTGGCTTAACCAGCTCCTGATTTTTCCTCAGGGTTGTCTCCCGAAGCCTTTCCCGTGTTAAGTATAGCCGCAGGGCAGCGGAGGTTTGGATTCAGAGTTTTCCTTCTCCTAGATGGGTAGCCAACCAAGGCTAACGAGCCCCTCCTGCCCTAAGCCTACTGGTTCAGGCGCCAGTTGCTCACTTTGCCCCTTCTCCTGTCTGTGGTAACGGTTCCGCCAGGCTACACTGAGCCACACGTGAAGGCCAGGAGTTGGACTGGTTGTCAGAGGCTATTTGAGACGCATGCCATTTGAAGCGCTTTATAGGTAAAGATGGGCTTAAGACCATTACCACTTCCGGCGTTAACAACCTTGCGGAACCGATGGAATCATTTTCTGCAACCAATCAAATAATTTTCTATCAAGTGTCATATGCGTGATAAACAGGTGTCTGCTACGTCATAGGAAATTTCGAGGTAGACTTTAACCTAGACTTGAGTTTATTTTAAATTATTTAATATTTTAAATTAATACTTGACCAGTGTGTTTCATAAGTCTTTAAAATTATATTGCAGTAAGTACTACGTATCCTACCTGTTCCTTTATGAATCTGACCGCTGGTCAGACAAACTAAGCCCAGGGTAACAACAGCAAAGAGAAGGCTGCTAGCCATGTTGCGTTTAGCATATAAATGTTGCCAATTTAGTTTGTAACAGCCACAGCTTTCTTTTGTCAGTGATACCAACCTGCTTTATAGTACTCGACTCGTGATCTGGCCACCGCTATTATTTTTGATATTTCATGAACGAAATGTCATGCCCAATGTCGGTCACCAACTGCACTATTGCATAAAACAAGTTATCAACTGCATGCTGGGAAACAGGACCGGACTTCCTAGTATTGTGAATCTGTGCAAATAAGTACAGGAGGCTCCCTTATTTGAAAATAAAATTGACAGCCCTTGAAGTGGGACACTGTGCGGATCCTTTAGCATTGAGGTCCCTTTGCACATCTGTAACACTGAGCATGATGGAAAATCCAAAGGCGCAAAAATGTGTAAAAAAATATTTTTGTTTGTTTCGGTAATGACAGCTATGGTGACGTAGTTTAAGATAAAAAGTAGGAACGGAAGTAATGATACGAAATTATATATATATATATATTGTCACAGCTTTCCTATTATATTTATAATAATAACTCTATAGAATCTCCTTCAGGTCTCGCTACGTCTAGGTGTCCCAGGTTCAGTTCTAGTTAACGAAATAAAACAATGAAACCACTAGATCAAACACATACACTTTAATCAGCTTTACTGCATATCACACACGCTGGTCTCTCTCTGATCAACCTTTGACAACAAAACACACTTCCGGTCATTCGCGCAGAATGTAAAAATAGATTATACATACATACACACATTCATCCGTGACATATATATATATATATTTTTATTGTGATAGAACTATTATATTTTAATTTTGTATGGACTTTCCTTGATAAAAAAAAATGTAATAGTCAGTCATATCAATTTGCAACGCCAAATGTTCTGCTTAAAGAGCTAGCTTAAATTTAGAATAGTTTTCACGACAGGGGCCGACTGGCTTTATGGGCTTTAGGGCAAATTGTCGGTGGGCCGGCATCGTATGGGCTTCTTTAGAGCAAAATAAACCCCGCAAAATAGTGTAAAGATTTTATATTTTTTTTATTAAAGGGCGCAATGTGATTGCTAACTAAAAAGCATCGAATGTCACTCAAAGACGGCTACCATCTTACTCTTGGAGAACTTTTTCATCAAATATGTCTTCCCCAAACACACAGACTTTCTGCACCCACTAAACCTTTTGTTAAATCAGATCTGAACGAAGTGGTCGTCTCCTTTCCATTAAGGCTAAAACAGAAAGATTTTAAAACTCCTTTATCCCACTTTCAGACAGGGTGTTGCATGGTCATTTGTCGTCGCCGAGAAGTACATAGAACCCTAAATTCATAAAGTTTTGGTTGTGTGTGTGTGTGTGTCAGTGCTTATGTCTTTCGTGTGTGGATGATGTTTATGTTTGCATCTATATTGATAATGCTATGGTCTTTATGCTGAGGTGGACAATTTTAACATAAAATCAATCAATATATCAATCAGACACTCCATCTATATCTATCTATCTATCTATCTATCTATCTATCTATCTATCTATCTATCTATCTATCTATATCTATATCTATATCTATATCTATATCTATCTATCTATCTATCTATCTTTCTCTCTCTCTCTCTCTCTTTCTCTCTCTCTCTCTCTCTGTATATATATATATATATATATATATATATATATATATATATTTATATATATGTCTCTATATATATCTATATACATATATACATATATAAATACATATCCGACATCGTTCCGACCACAGCTAATGCCCAGGCATTCCTCTCATGGAAATGAGATGATCCATAGTCGCTTCGTGACTGAATGAGGCCATAGATATACATATCAGTCTGTCTATCTGTTGGTTTGTCTGTCTGTCTGTCTGCCCTTCTTCTTCTGTGTTTTCTTTTATTATGTTGGAGGGTACAGATGACTAGTCAAACATCTGAGATGAACTGCGATCAGGCAGCTCTCCTTATAGTTTTTGATCTATAAGGGTGTTTTTGGGATCAGTGTCTTGTTCGAGCCTCTCTATGGAGAATGCAGTTATGAGGACATGGTCGATTACCTCTGAAGTTCACTGGTCCCTATCTTAGCTTTCGGAACATAGCAAAATAATAATATCTCACTTTTCTTCTTCCACGCCATTTTAGGTTTTATCTCTTGAATGCCGTTGAAAAACAGCAGTCTTACAGTAGGATTCGAACATTGATTTTATGCCGTTCTACATGCCTTTTAACAAACTAGAACTTTCTATAACCTATTTCTAGATCCAGTATTGTACTTTACATTATTGTCTATTTATGTTTCTGAGTCTAAATGAATACTAGAACGCTAGAATTTAAATTACTTTGAGTAGATTTATATATACATGTAACAAGGATAAGTAACATTCTAAAGATTAAGAAAATGCAATAAAAAGCCCGAAAACACACAATAAAATCGAATAATACCATGCCACTTTTGTTGCACAGATTGAGAATCCCTGATCTAAAAAAAAAAAATTTTTGCTCCAGCTCTGAGTAATGTTGGGAAAAAATGCTTTAATGGTATGATATTAACTCCTAGTAGCCTGCATGGATACACTAGATATCCGATCTCCAAAACCAAGGGGGGATTATTCAATTTGACTTTTAAGGTTAGTCCCAACCACAGTAGTTCTTTCCCTTTAAAAGCATTTTGTTAGAACACGTCATACAGATACGAGGAATTTATTCACAGGCTAATATTAATATCTGGAGTTCAAACAAAACATACAATTTGAAATCCGGAAAGCAAACATTATTTAGTGATGAATTTCCTGAGATCAACAAAACTACAACTCCTCCCCCGTTTCGTAATGCCTGGCAAGAAACTCTGCTATACCGCATAGAGCCATACAGGTCAAGTGACATGGCAGCTGCTTTGTCCAAGCTGCGAATGTCACAAGCCGATGGGTTCAATGCTGTTTGTGTGCGTGTATTGCAGAATAATTCGTCAACTACTGTCCCGGCTTTGGAATGTTGACTACATTTGCATATATTTTTGGCATTGGATTTGTTTAAAATTTTAGAATGTTTTATTTACAATTTTTATTTATGTTTCTTATCGAGTTTAAATATTTGTGCTGCTAATATATTCTATTTAATTAAATTAGAATTATTTTATTATTGGGGAAGCGGAAAAACTACATGTATATTTTTTCTATTTTATTTTATTGTCACGTAACCAGGTGACCTGGTCTTAAACGAGGCAGGATGACTTAGGTACTTTGGGGACAAAGCGGCAGTCAACGTGGATTTCTTACAGCGGGGAGTCACATTCCGCTTCTGCTTTTCTAATATTTTATACACATTTCTGTATTTATATCATATGCCCTGTGATCTGTATGTACATGAGTAATATATGCATATAAAAATAATCCACCAAGGCTACAATTAGAGCGGTACAGTAAAATTACGACACTTAAATCACTATCGTTCCAGCCTCAACGGCGGGGCCTCCAGAATCAGCCTAGATAATGACGCAGGCGCCAGCATACTGCTCGCGTCTACTGAGTACTGACAGCAGACACAACGAAGTCGTCTACCACTGCCTCTGTATGCCATTAGTAAAATAACTAAACTTAGAGAAACGTCAGGACAGAAGAATAGAAAGATAGAGGCACATTTCTTATTACATACACTAAAACAAATTCGTACAAGCGCTCCTTCTAGTGCCATTAGAGAATGAAATATGCCTGAATCAGCCAGGAAAGCCAACGACTTAGAGAGTTTAAGTCATTGATTAACATGCATGCCTAGATTGACACATGAAAGGCGTATGACGTAATTATCGTCTTTTTGAAGTAACGTCTGTGACGAATTGTGGTACATATATACTCTGCAGTGTTTGATCTCCTTATGGATGGATAGCAGAAGTAGTAAGATTAGGTTTCCTTTATTTGTTTAAAATAGTCACAGTGCTAAATGAATTTGTATAAACGATCAAAATATGTTATTGTCATTGTCGTAAATATAATGGTTAACAGAATTGTATTAAAATAAAAGTAATAATAAGGGTAGATAATACAATTACATGCGCAGCTGGTAAAATAATAGTTACTAGTCGACCCGCGGCATAGCTAATATGGCTTCGGGGACAAACGAAGATACCCCCCCCCCCTCTTTTTTCTGAGCCGCGCTCTCTGTCGTGGCGATAGTTGTGTGGGATAACTCTTGTCCGATTTGCAGAAATAAAAGAGTTATCTTTCCGTGACTTTTTCATCGAGGATTAGAGAGTTGGCATGCATGCGTCTTGTCCAGCACGGTTTGTCGACGTAGAGAATTAATAAATAGATGACCTTCTGACCCGCTGGACAACAGAGTAAGACTTTCAAAATTACATTAGATCAAAGCGTATTAATTCAACACTCCTTCCACAGGTCGTCCCAAAAAGTCCTTGCGGATCAAGACAAAGTGTCTATCAGTACTGTAAGGTCGTTCAGTGTACAAACGTGTGCTAAGTTCAAAATGATTAAGATATATTTTGGAATGTGCAATGATCAAGCTCCGGCTTACGATCTGTACATTTATTGTGACCACGCGCATTGTAGTGTTCATACAAAATAAGCTTTACTGCTTAATTAAGAAATGTCTTTTAAAACATTGGTTGAAATTGTCTATGCCATCACCTTACATATCACGACGTGTTTCTCACTTCCGGATGACACGTACATTAAATGTGTGCGATGAGTTTCAGTGACTTGTTCTAGGGGTTTGAATCCGCGCTTATAACCTAAGAGGTGAGCTTACCTTTCTTATAATAGCTTTATTTTGAAATTTTAATAAATACTTTTGATAATAAGAAATTTTGGGGTTCTAATGCGAACTTTTCATAATATAAACCATTTATAATAAAAAGACATTTTATAAGCTTAACATTGTTCATAATTATAAGGGTACATTTTTATAATAAAACATTTCATAATTAAACCCTTTTATGATAAGACCATATATAGTTATAATTAGACATTTTCATAGTTAATATAATAGTTTGTATTATTATTATAGCATATTTTTAACCTCATTTTTTTAAAATTATAATAATTCTTTTCATATTAAGACTTTTCTATAAAAGGACATTTTTATAATAAGACCTATTTCTAATTAGAAAAAGATCGTTTGTATATAATTATTATAAGACCTTTTTTAACGGTATTAGAATCTTTGCACAATTAAAGTCTTTTTTAATTTAATATACAATAATACTTACTTACTTAGACTTAGGTGCTCCCACGCCATTTATCGCATTGGGCAGCAAGCTGTCTCCATAAAGATATGTCGTTGGCAATGTCTGAAGCCTCCTCCCACCTTGTGTCCACTTTTCTGAGATCCTCCGTGAAGGTGTGTCGCCAGGTAATACGAGGACGTCCCTGTTGGCGCTTTCCTCGTATTGTCCTCCATGTCATCGCAACTCTTGGTATACGTAGTGCATTTTGTCGTAGAACATGTCCCGCAAACCTCATGCGACGGTCTGTCACAAACTCACTAAGTGATCGACTCCCAGTTTGGCAAAAGAGAGGGGGCCTTGAATGTGTAAGTCAGGTCTAGCGACGGTTGGTTAGGGGTCTCTTAAAATTGTGCTCTACCCATCTTGCATCCTGTTCTTCTTTCGTTAACAAAGTTTTGCCTTGCTTGTCTTTTATCGGTGCCCCATGTCCACTTTTTGCTCCAGTGAGATCTCGGACAATACGATGGAGAGTTTTTGTGTCATTTCTGCTTGCAGCTGCTTGTGCCTCTTGTCCCTTCTGCTCAATCTCAATCCAGTCCCGTTTATCTCGCCGACAGCTTCTCTTTACTTTCAGATCTGCTTCCCTATGGGCTTTTTCCGCTAGGCTGCGATCCTGTGTTTCATTTTTCTGATCTCGTCTACGTTTAGCCTCTTTCCTCTCATCTATCAATTTCCATGTTCTGTCTTGTATCCACCGTTCCTTCTAAGAACCTCGTCTCCTTCCGATAGCCTCTTCTGCGCACTCAAAAGTGGTCTCTTTAAAGTTGGCCCACTCTATCATCCAAATATATGCCCCTACAGAGGATGTAAAAGATACCACCAAAGATGACTTCTATAATCAACTTCAAACCACACTTGATGGAACACCCACTCATGACCTTATTCTACTGATGGGAGACTTTAACGCCAAAATCAATTCCAACCGAGCTGGCTTTGAATACGTAATGGGACCATATGGCTCTGCAGAAAACATCCGTGATAATGGCGAGCGCTTGATTTCTCTCTGCGCATCCAACAGCCTCTCAATTTGAAACACATATTTTAAGCACAAACAAATACACAAAAATACATGGCAATCACCAAATGGAGAAACCTTCAACGAGATAGAATATATTTGCATCTAAAACGATGGAGTTCATCTCTATTAGACGTGCGGACCCGCAGAGGAGCGGATATCGGCTCAGACCACTACCTTGTCAGTGGCAAATGTAAGCTCCGACTGAAACGCCACCCAAAACGAGCCACACGACCCCGCCCATTCAATGTAGACAAGCGTAAAGACGGCAATATTGCAGCACAGGCTCTTGCAGATATACTGACACAAAAATACACAATAATAAAACCTATTTATAAAAGGACATATTTACAATAAGAACTTTTTATATATTATAATAAGACCATATACACGAGGTAGCTTCTTTTTGTATTAAAATTTTTGTTTTCATAACTAAAATAACGCAACAATAGGGCAATGTTGGACTAGTCCGTTTCGTTTCCTTGGTTAAAAAGTATTGGGCCGGAAGTCGCTTTTTTACCTTACATATCTATAAGTATTTTTCAGTTCTCTTTTTATGCATATTATGCTATAATTGTAAGTGTACCTGATAGAGAAAAAAATTCTGCACAAAAATACGGGTAGTTGGGATATAACCCTGGCAGAGGCTATAAAAAGAAAAGACCTGAAACTAGCGCGTGAAACTACACATTTACAGTACTTTATTTGATGAGTATTTTACCCAAGATCTGTGGGGGTTTTTTTAGGACTAGCTTATTTCATGTACCCGGCATTTTCCGATACACAATTTCATGCACAAAGTAATTGGTGAAAAAAATGTAGTGATTTTAAACTTTAAATGATTACTTAAAAAGGTGTTACTCTAATCAATTTTGAATATTATTTTGTTATGAATGTCATTGTTTATTTTATGTCAATCTAGATCTATACAATATTCATTATAATACTTCTACTTATAATGAACTCTTTAATAAGTTAGTACTTAGACTTAGATCTATTATAGTTTAATTATAGATTTACTTTTCAATGCCTAGACCTAATAATAAAATTGCGAATGATGTCTATAATGACTGATTTTTTATTTTTTATAATAGGCCTACTAAATCTAGGTCTAGACTCTACTTAAATCTAGTCTAAAATAATGACTGTCTAAGACTCTAGATGATTGAGAAGTTCACATAGAGGTGTTTTTAATAATACGGCTTGTCGGCTGAAAGTATATAAAGCGCTTTTTTTTTGTAAAAATAAAAAAGAGGCTCCGGTACTCAGTGATAGATTGCCTAACTTTCAACTAATAATAAATTAACAATTAACGTTGAATTACAAGAAAAGTAATCATTTTTCCCGACATTGAAAAAAGGTGCCGGTACCCCGTACTGGTGCGTACCGTCACAAAAATATATGTATATCTCAATCTTCTTTCATTTAATTTTTTTTGCACGGTTATTGCTACTTAATACATTGATACCGGATCGATTTAAATAGGGCCTAAGCATACAAGCAGGATTTCGAGCATTGGATAAATTTATTTTTTAAGTACAACGTTTTATGGAAGAGTTGTTTGAAGTTTGTAACTTCTTAAATTCAGGCTAAAAATATCGAAGCCTACATTTTTACACTCATTTCTAAACAATTAGAAGAGATGGACTGACTCATAGTGTAGCTTGTGTACATCTGCTAAAACACAAACTCTCTTTGTAATCTTATCAGTTAGACTTTCAAAACTATTAAAAGAAAAACTTAGTGCTTATTTTTACTGTATAATTCTATTATTATTCCTTTTTAGAATTAGGATATAACCAAAAATTTGCTATAAGACTTTATGAAACAGAACAAAAAAAATAAACTTACGTCTATTTATACAGTTATTTTTAGTTACCTAGTAATATAAAATATATAATATATATAAATGCAATAAACGCTTAAACATGGATACATATTTACCGGAACGATTAAGGATAGAGCTAAATCTTTTGAGAATTAAAATGTGCTTGGTACGGATGAGGATATAACCTACCATCAATATTAAGGAAGAGGCTTAGGTTTGATCATTCTACCTTTCTTTTATTATCTTTCCCTTTTTTTTAATATGTTAATGCATTCAATATTTGATCTCTAACACTAAAGTAATCCTTTTTGTTAAAAATTGTACGCTGTTTGTTCTGTTTCCAAACCTGTACTGCGGGCTGGTCTATGGTGTCATTAGAATTCCCTAGTCCTAACGATATCTAGACTTTTTTTTTGTTGAAAATAATTAACTGACAGTCTCAGTATTCGTTCTTAACATGGCAAAGTATGGCAGAGCCGCTTTTCATGCGTCTTTCTATAAGACTAACAATGAAGGCTTTATTTCTTCATCATCTTCTAGCAAACACACACACGCAAACACACACGCTCAGTCAGGGGCGGACTGGCTATATGGGAATTCGGAAAAATGCCCGATGGGCTGGTACCCTAATGGGCCGGTAGAGCCATTGAAAGGGATCATGGGATCAATATTTTCTTATACAAGAGACCGTCGTGTTTTGAACGAATTATCCTTTTACTGACTCTACTAATATTGATACTAATTTAATGTAGCATATTTTCCGGGATAATGTAATAGCTTTCATCCGTAGAAAGTGATACAAGTGGGCTTCATCCTTTTAGGGCCAAGACTCTTAGCGATTAAAAAGCAAGTTAAGGCCTATATCACTTACGAAGATGTAGAGTTTACTGCATACATGTGTACAGTTATCAACACATTATTAAACTTAAATTGATTTTGAGGACAGACCTATAATTAGATTATTATATGATAGTATAAAGTTTATGGACCAGATTGTTTAGAAATGCCTGGGCCTATTTTGACAGTCCGCCCTGCACTTTGAAAAGATAAAAGTCGAGCTCGAAGCTTAAATTTGTATTCCTTATATTAAAGCTCAAGAGCTAATACTTGCGTTTGTTGAAATAACTAAGGAAAAAATATTTAATTTTTTCTTTAAAGTTCGTTGACGTCTTCCTTGTGACGTACTATGCTTACGTCAGCAAAAACTATGACGGGATTTCTCACCATCAGCTGTAAATGACACAGTTTCTCACCATCCATTAGTACCATATTGAAAAGGAAATATTTCCAAATAGTTTAAAAGCACTTTTTGCGACACTTAAAATGAACTCATTATATCTCAAAGACGCAATAGACAATTACGTCTACGTTGACAATAACGACATACTGCTACCCACTAGCACGCCGTGTCGTATTACGATGCAGCATGTGGTAACACGTAAGCTATGTAATGCATAGAAAGGCGACCCAGAAATTACATGCATCCGTGAGAAATTATGTGAGCTACTTTGAATACCATTCTTAAGTAACGTAAGTAGCTTAGGAAATAATATCATTTTTTCTACTATTGGTAAGTTTCAGAATGGACGTGCCTCTCTCTTGATATCCTGATAATAATTGCTTATGTCCGAGAAAGGTGAAGTGGTTTGGTTACGCGAACTGTCTCAGCACCCCTACGACGAAAATATATAAAAGATGGAGCCCGTAGAGAGTATAACTCTATTGTTTTCAAAGTAAATAAAACTCTACTTGAGAACTAAGCACATTTTAAAATATCTTTAAAATCTAGATACATGTTTTAGTTCAAACCAAGTCTGAACAGAGAACATTTTTAAATTGGGTAAGCTTAAAAAGAAATTATATCATCTTCTTCTGGAATAAACATGTTATCTAATTTGATATCTATCCAAGATTCACTTTGTTTCAATGCTGTTGGTAATATACCATCATCTAGATCGTCTTCGGAGTAGCGGTAACTGCGTGGTAAAGCGATTGGCTTCCGAACCAAAGCGTTCAGCGTTCGAATCCTGGTGAAGACTGATCCTTAGGGCGC
The DNA here is from genome assembly GCA_030265305.1 of Biomphalaria pfeifferi. NCBI lineage: Eukaryota > Metazoa > Mollusca > Gastropoda > Planorbidae > Biomphalaria > Biomphalaria pfeifferi. The sequence continues at coordinate 3,030,181 of JASAOG010000004.1, forward strand.
CTTTGAATCCACCTAGCTCTAGTGGGTGACTGACGTTTGAAGAAAAGTAAAGACGGTTGGTCGCTGTACTGGCCCTCGTTAACAGCAGACGACCTATACATCATCTGCTCCTTCCCTCCCCCGTCTTTTAATGGTTCCAATGAAATTTAACCAAAAAGAGGGATGAGAGGGGTTAAGTTAGAAAACATTGATATAACGCCAATTGATACCCAGTCCGCCCCTGAATAGCAAGACGTGTAGAAGTTGGGTTTAACTGGGTATCTCCTTAGTGACGCGACAGTACATTTAAAAGTTAGAACGGAAATAGATTAGAAACGATTAACGGTCTCACGAGGACGATGTGACCGCCTTCTACCTTAGATACGACCTAGAATGTGGCCTTACTCTGTAATCTTATCTTATATAATACAGACGTTACTTCAAAAAAAGAAGATGATTACGTCCTACGCGTCATGCATATTAACCAATGACCTAAATTCTGCCAAGTCACTGGTTTCCCTGGCTAGCTTAGGCAACCCACTCCATGCTATAATAGCACTAGGGAAGATGGAGTGTTTGTACAAATTTGTCCTAGCATATGGGACGAGGAATGTGCCTTTATCTTTGTGTCTTTGTATTTTATTAAATTTTGTTTTTTGTATTTGTTCAGTGTTTTATGTATAATCGCTACTTTACTTTTGAGTTTTCTGTCCTGAAGGCTTTCTAAATTTAGTGATTTTACTAAAGGTGTTACTCTAGTCAAATGTGAATATTCGTTTGTTATGAATCTCACTGGTCTATTTTGTGTCCGTTCCAGTTTCTTAATGTTGTTCAATTTAATAGCTGAATTTCTTCAGTATATACTGTGTTCTTGTTCCATTGGAAGTTGTTACTATTGAGCCAGGTAGTAATAACTTAACTTTGTCTTCTGGTACAATTAGTTTAGAGTTTTCAAGTGTTCAATTTTTCTTGACTTTTTTTGTTAACCTAAGCCATGGCTTCTTTGGTCTTTACACATAATTTTTTCCCCTGTATTTCTTGTATGGATAAGAGGTTGAAAGTTATATCTTGTTCTGATGTATCTTGCTTTTTACTTCATCGGTGATTCTTTTCTAAGCGGATGTAACTGTTTCATTTCTTAGTCGTATCCTAGTTTTCATTTAAAATGCTCATTTATGTCCCTCTTTTAAAGTCGAATGTAGATTTGTTTGATTCGTAAGACATTGACTCAACATTTCAGTTATGACCTCTTGAACTGGTTCGTGTTTTTGTTCAACTTTTTACACAATTTATTTCAACTCACTGTCTGTCTTTGTCTGTCTGTCTGGTAAAAAGTTTGTATTTATTATTTATTGTTTTGTATTTTTCTGACACCCCAATTTTGGATCAAACTGAAATTTTGCTCAATTATTTCTTTTACCTTACAACACAAGAATCAATTAAAAAAAAAAACAAGTAAATAATTAACTATTGGTAATAAATTACTTTATTTGGTATCTCAAACAAGGGAAAGACAATACAACTTGACTAAAGGGTTGGAATAAGATGGATTGGTCCTCTTTATAGATTGTCGTCTGATGCTTATTACAAATTTAATTACATGACTGATCCAAACTAATTCATACATTTAATATAAGCTTTGTTTTTTTTTTAATCATTTATTTTTGTTTTGTATTTTGCTTGTGTAAGCTTCGCTGGAATACGTTTTCTATTATGATTGTTCGTTTGACAGTCTTGACTTTAACTAATATGTTACTTGACATCGTTTGCTCTGTTTGGCCATATAATTTTAGATTGAAGAATTCTGTTCTTAGTTATTGTCACACTCATATGTTTGGTGAGCAGAAAGTTGTGATTTGTTTCCATTTCTTTTCTCTACTTTTGTAGTGCAATGACTTGATCAATGGCTTCATTACTTATTTCTTTTTTTTTGTATTGACCTTATTTCACTAATGATAGTTGATTCCTCTTGAAGAATCTTTGGTAAAGAAAAGCAAATGCAGAAAACATATGTGACAAATAAGAGAGGACTCGCACCAACCAAGAAATAGACCAGCCATATGCAGTTCCCTCCATAGTGGAAGAACAGATTACGTTGGGCAGGTCACGTCGTAAGAATGCCAAAGAACAGTACAACAAAGATTGTTCACCGGCAAAAACCAGAAGGCAGGCAGGTGATTTGATGACTTAGAGGCAGATCTACAACAGCTAAGAGCCCGGGGCATGGAGACGTAAAGCCCAGGATAGATCAGAATGGAGAGATGTGCTAAAGCAGAACAGGGCCCACCATGGGCTGTAGTGCCATTGGGATGGGTGGATATTGATTCATAATATTTAAAGAATGTATTGCACTAGTTCCTTCTTCAACTCGAGTTCATTGCACTGGCGGGGATGGAAGAGAGCCTTAGCAATTATTCTTTTTAATTCAATCATTAAAAAAAAAAGCAGATAAAATGTGTCTAAAACATTTAGAGCCAAAATGCCCTACACTGAAATGTCAAAGCCAAAACGACCTTCCGCTAAAACGTCATGTTTCGCCAACTTGCGGTCCTTACACACTAGATGGCTGTACATAATAGGAATATGATGAACTTCCTAGAAAAAAACTGTTTTAGTTGGAATGTTGAAATGAAACTGAAGAAGACAAGAACCAGTAATGATTGAAGAAGCTCCCACTTAAACTAGCACTTCAGTATTAAGTCGGCGATGCTCTTCCTGGTTTTGAAGGGTTTCAAACAGCTTAACGTGCACTCTTTAGAGGCGCGGTGGCTGAGCGGTAAAGCGCTTGGCTTCCGAACTAGGGGTCCCGGGTTCGAATCCTGGTGAGGACTGGGATGTTTAATTTCGGGATCTTTGGGCGCCTCTGAGTCCACCAAGCTCTAATGGGTACCTGACGTTAGTTGGGGAAAAGTAAAGGCGGTTGGTCGTTGTGCTGGTCACATGATACCTTCGTTAACCGTTGGTGACAGAAACAGATGACCTTTACATCATCTGCCCTATAGACCATAAGGTCTGAAAAGAAAACTTTACTTTGAACAGACATTCTTGAATATGCCGACTGATAGACGACTCTTTTGTTGTCGACGCTTGTGTTTCTATCAGACGTCGGGTAATTATATGAGATAGACATCCCCAGCATGGTACTCATATGGATCTGAATTAAGCTGTTATTATGTGGGAACTATTTCAACATTGCGCCTAATTGCTGTATCATGGAAAAGAATCTTTTAGTCGACATTTTCGCGATGAATTTATACGGTTTTCTCAATTGTAAATATATTTTTTACCAATGAATAATACTTTGCCATTTATTTTCATTTTTAAAACCATGCCTTTCTAATTTTTCTTTCAATCAATTCTAAAAAGGGTTACTGTCTACTCTCTCTCTCTCTCTCACTCACTCTCTCTATCTCTCTGTAAATTACATTTTCAACAAAGATGTAGACAATGAATTCCAATACACCGGATTTCCATTTTTAGCGGCCCCCGAAGGGAAATAGACACTATTAGTTTTGTGTGGTCTGTCTGTCCGTCTGTCCGTCCGTGCGTCTCGTTTAGATCTCGTAAACTAGAAAAGATATTGAAAATCCGGCATCATGATATTTTAGGCCTTTCAACGGCTACTTTTTTCTTTTCCGAAAGCGAAACATTTAATTTTAAAATTCAACTATGCAAGTTTGTTTTTTTCATTATAATATTCCTCATGTTATTTTCTTAAATATTTTTTTTCTATCATTATGGAATTATAGTTCTACACAATTTTTAATCGTACCAAATATGTTTATATGTGTAAATATGTTATTAAAGCTTCAACAAACAGAAATATACATAAATATATATATATATAGATATAGATATTTATAGATATATATATAAATATATAGATATAGATAGATAGATAGGTTGATAGATTGATAGATAGATGGATGGATGGATGGATAGATAAAGGAGTTGTCCACATGCTACCGAACAATTAATTTAACAACGCGACCATTATCTTACAACAGCTTTTGTCGTAATTGTGTGGAAACAAAACCAACTTCACTACTGTCATTGACTTTAGTATGACTATATCATCTCTAGCTACAGTAACTGGCACAAAGGTTCTTTTATGAAACAACGCCATGTTGAGCAACTAATGGTGTTTCAACATGCTCACAGGCTAGGGTCAACGTTAACTGTAATCTACGATGTGTCATGATTTCTGTTTTCTTTAGTGTTAATATTTGTTGATGATTTTATATTTATAATTGTCATACACACGATTTTCTACTGAAAGAGAGTGATAGAAAGACATGTTGTTTTCTTTTTTTTCAGGGTCTAATGAAATCTGACGAATGTGAAGTAAAACAATATTGAACTAGCAACTAACAAGAACTAACAACTAACAAGAACTAACAACTAGCAAGAACTAGCAAACCACAAGAACTAACAAATCACAAGAAATAACAAATCACAAGAAATAACAAATCACAAGAAATAACAAATCACAAGAACTAACAACAACTGGACCTGACTAATACAGAGTACCCTGGGAAAAAAAGATCTTCAAAACTATAGGCATGATATCATATACCGGTACAAGATATTTACTAGAGTTGTTTGTGTTCCTTTTGGTAATTGGCGAGACCTTGGCGTTAGGTAATAATCATTTCATTGACTAGTTGCATGAACCGTCAAAAATATAGTTAAAGAAAAATGTTTTAGATGGTTTTACTCTCTGCGTTACATGCTATGATTCTTTTTTGGTCGCTTTTCAAAAAGAAAACATTTTAGAGTATATTTATATGTATGTTATATATTATATGACATGAAGGTGGGAGTCAGGGCGAGGGTTTCCTTGCTGCCATTAAACAAGCACATTGAGGCTCAATTATCAAAACGAAAGTTAATAAAAAATCGTGATTTGAACTCTAGCACTCTAACATATATAGCTAAGAGTTTTATTACTTTCAGCGGCAAATCTCACACATAAAAGCAAGATGTTTCACTTTTATATTGTGTTTTTCTGGGTATCTTATTACATCTCGATCTAGTTTCGTTTTTGTTGTAGTTTTCTATCCTGGAGAATCTTTAACTTCAATAATATTACAATGGTGTTCTCAAGTTAAATTTGAATATTCATGTGTGATGGCCCCACACAAAAAAACAAAATTATTTTTTTTCAAAGGTCATCACATGTGTGTTTGACATGTTCGGATATTCCTTCAGAATTAAAGAGTATTACATCCTAGCATGGGCGTAGCTTGGGGGTTGTGGTGTTCAAACCTTTCCACCCCCGAAAAAAAATCCTAGCTACGCCATTGCATTCTAACCCAGACCTCCAGGACGGCGGTGAATGTCTACTTAAAAAGTTCTGGACCAATGAGACTACAGCCCAGAGAGCATACCACTTAACCAAGAATCCTTCCTGCCATTTGTTTTAAACATTAGTCAAGTTATACTACAATTGCGTATGCATTTACGAAGCTTGCAAAGTTGATAAAGAACATTATAAATTTCACAATTTAGTTGCTCTATTCAAACGAATTCTCAGAAGTAAACACCGGGTAAAAAAAAAAGTAAAAAAATCGGCTTCTATTCTCTCTCAGTTTTTAGAGCTAGATCTGGGTTTTAAAAGCTCCTATTTTTGCCCATGCTAAACTCATATTGATCTTTTTTTTTCTCGTTTTGGGTTGTATTCTTCCGCTTTGATTACCTTCAATCCATTTTTTAAAAACATTTTAAGCTTAAAAAAAGTAGTCCGTGTATGCCTGCGCAACAGATTCAAAGAAAGGTAACCCTTTCAAATCTTGAGATCTACGTTGGCAGATGATCTTTTTTCATATTGTCACGTATTACAAATTGAATTCTACTTTTAAATGGCTTGCCTAGGGGAACGTGACAATAGAAAAAGGTAGTTGTGTCACTTATCTTAAGTCTGAATTTAATCAGAGACTTACAATGAATAACAAAAAAAAAAAAAAATGACACAAGAAATCGGAAGGTAAAATATCAACTTAATGTTTAATCATAATATAACTCAATACAACATGGAAGGGTTGACCAAAACCCTTTTACAAAAATGGCATGTAAAAATATTACAATACAAGCGTTTGAAAATATAATTACAAATACAAGCAAGGCCTTGAAAAAAAGAAAAATCTTAACTTACACGATCAATTGGTATACCACGCACGGGTCACGCAATGTCTCCGCTATTCTGTCTCACGGCTGTCTCCGTATGTCTGTCCCTCAACGTTACGCGAGCGGTCTTTATATAATCTACCGCGCGTCGATATCTGGTAATTTCTAGAACAGAAAGTCATCAACACCCAGATCTAGAACGCTCTTCAAAGAGACAGAAGAAAAGAAAAAAAAAACCACCCTCCTTTCAACCAGAGGTACACACATAGGTCAAGGACCGGTCACTGTCTGTGTGGCTTGACTCACCGTGAAAAATAAAATAAAAAAAAAACTTATTACACAAGGGGCAGACAACCTACAGGTCAAGAAAAAAAAATAGTATCTAGGTAACAATGCCTAGATACGTAACAATATGGCCGATGGTTAACGAGGGTGTCATGCAGTCAGAACAACAACTTACCGACTTTTCTCCCTTAAAGTATGTCACGTACCCATTTGAGTTGGTTGGACTCAGGGGCGTCCTAAATTTCCCAAAGTTCAATATCCCAGACTTCACCGGGGTTTGAACTCAAGACCCTACACTACGGAATCCAAGCGCAATTCTACACACCCATCACGCACCTCCTTTGCAATGAGGGAGTTATTGTAAGCATATTATAGATATATGGTTATGCTTGCCTTGGATGTGGCAAAATATGTAGGTCACTGCTGGGGCTGCGTTGCCACATGAAATGCTGCATTCCTCATTAATCTTCGGACTCGAAGACAAGCCTTATTATAGATATATTAATCATGTATTATCCATTAACAGATAGGCTGGCCTACGCTTGTGAGGGTATGCAAGTTTCCATGCTTTGTGGTGACACCGGCAAAGTGATCAGTGTCACCAGCGCCAGATACGGTCGCTTCTCCAGGAATGTGTGCTTAGACAACGACAGCCATGATTATAGCCATATCTTCTGCTCGCAAAATCAAACAAATGTTGTTTCAGCATTGTAAGTCTTATACATGTTTGCTATTTTAATCAGCCTTTTTTTATCGCATATCTTTGAAGAAAAAGAAAAAGAGAGAGAAAAAGAGAAGAGAGGAAGAAAGATAAATGGGTATGAAAAGGAAAAGAAATTGTACTTGACAGATATGGTGTTATAAGTTGCATTGTTACCCTTTATACTTTGTTTAGAACATTAGATTGTCGCTTAAAGATTTGAAACTAACCATTGATAACTATTAAATCTTTATAAGCACTTCGCTGGCACAGTGGTTTGTGTATTGGCTTGAGAGGCTTGAGCCCTCGAGTTCGAACTCAATTGTTCAACTTTTTAAAAAATGCATTTAAAAAGCGATCACGATAGCATTCACTTGATATCCCCTTCTTTCCCCCTCCCCATTCCCAACTGGTCCTAACAATGATAGGATCATAGGGTATTGAGAAAACTAAAAGTATGAAATTGCGCGATAGAAAAAACAATTGGTAAACAAACAATAGAGAAAAAAACGACAAATGTTAAAAATTTTAACTTTATCTAAGGGAAATAACCACTAATTACTGTCATTTATATGGAAATTGCAGGGATTAACTCTCTTTCTGCTTCATAAAATAAAAATCAATTAATTAGTACTTATTGGTTGACTATTTGGGTTAGTATTCTTCTATTGATTCGTGTATAGTCATCAACTTTGAATAATTATGCAAAATTTCAACTTGATTCGAGAATAGGAAGTGTGAATAAAACGTGTCAAAACGTAATAGGGGGACTAAATCCATATATTCATCTACATCTCTCTTTAAGTAGCTTATTTCCATATCATACAAAATAATATTTAATTAACTAATTAGTAAATTTTTTTTAAAGATTGTCTTGTCAGGTGCAATGAATAAGTGTGCAAAGTTCCTTTTTTAGGACGTTATCTAGTTATCTAGTTCGTCCATCTTGGTTCGATGATGACCACTTTGTCATCCAGGGAGCTGAGGGCTTTGCTTTTTATGCCTCCTTGTGGCTGGTGAGACCTATGTGAGCCCGAAATGTTCGGCTGCACACTGGGCAGGTTATTCCAGCTGGAGCTACTGTCATTGGCCTTGCTTTTCTTCTCTGGCGTTTTTCTTCTGCCAGCGCTGTTCTCTTTTCCTCAGCAATTTGTGCGCCAGTTTTCACAGCGCGACGCCATGATGCTCTGAAATACTAAGAATTTAAAAGTCCACTTGGTCATCTTCGATGACATTTAATATGTTCCTGTTTTTGTGTTTATTCTGCAGATGTAGCGGACGTTTCTTTTGCCAGGTCCCGGTCAGCAGTAACACTTTCAGAAACCCGTGTCCGCCAAATGTTTACAAACATGCTGAAATAGCGTACACGTGCAGCGCAAGATGAACACAAAACATTTTATTTCAAGCTAATAAAACTTATTCAAATCACTTGGAGTTATTTTAAATTGAAGAATACAACGATAAAACCTTCCGTAAACACATATGTTAAATACAATCGTTGATATACTCTATTGATTATCATAGTCAAAGAGAAATAATAATTTAATAAAACTACGCATAACAGTAATTAGAATTATCTGAGAAGGTATACATTGGTCTTTACTCCATAACTAGCAAGAATTTTGTGTAAATTAAGAGGGTCTTTAATGTTTGATATTGATCTTGAATCCATTTATGTCTAGTCTTATTTATAATAGGAATTTATTGCTTATTTGTTTACAATTTCATTTAGCATTACTTAAACCTAAAGATTAAAGGTTAAAGATAACCTTCACCCATTAAACCACCAATATATAGGATCTGAACGAAGTGGTCGTCTCCTTTCCATTAGAACTTAAACAGAAAGATTTTAAAACTCCTTCATCCCACTGTCGGTCAGTGTGTTCTTCTGTCACATTTCTCTCTCTCTCTCTCTCTCTCTCTAAAAGCACTGTTGAACAAAGATTTAATATCAGACTGTTTAATGAACATTCCTTTATTGATATGGTGCGCAAAAGGTGCACGCGTTCAATATAATAAAGTATCGTTCTCAGCCATGACACTTATGGTTGTTGTTGCTGACTGTGAATCTAGATCTTAATTAACATGGTGGCAGCAGTGTATTAATGATCAGAGGTAACCATTAATCAGTATATAAAGATTTATTGTTTGCAATAGAAATAGGCACAACACCAAAAGAAACTGGTACAAAACTTCATAGACTTCAAAAAACTTTTTGACTGGGTTTGGCATAATGGCATGTGAAGACGGATCTCAATTTAGATAGAAATATTATTAATGTTATCAAAGTCCTTTATGTTATATCAAAAGGCGAATAGCTCAGTAATTTTGAACAATCAAATTGGAGAAAGTTTTAGGAGATACATAGGAATGCGGCAAGGATGCATCCTCTATCCAGCTCTTTATAACATATTTCTGGAGCATATTATGATGGAAACTGAAATATTTACTTCTAGCCTGGCCATAATAGGTGGCCTATTTCCAATCTCAGGTTTGCAGATGATATAGACCTCTTTAGAGAAAATGCAGACCAGGTAGGGCCTACAAGATCTTACTTCAAAACTGGATGCTGCTGCTAGAGCGGTTGGCATGGAAATCAGTGCTGAAAAGAGCTAAAGACTAGATTGTGGTGGAGATCGTACGAGATGTTGCATACAGTTGAATGGCCAAACATTAGAAGTTGATTCATTTTAATACCTAGGGTCGGGATGGAGGATTAATAAAAGAGATAAAAGCACGTCTAAGCTTGACATCCGCTGCCACTAGCAAACTGTGGAAAAAAATATAACTTTATTCTTCGCTTGTAATCTCTGTACTCCTATATAGTTGTGAAATTTGGACACTGAACGCTGGGGCTGAAAGAAGAATCCAAGCTATTGAGAGTAAATGCTACAGAAAAATGTTGGGTATCAGTTATCAGAAAAAGAAGACAAGCGAGTTTGTGCTTTAAGAAGTCAATACTTTGGATGGCAAAAAGGAAGAACTCCTCAATACTGCCAAGAGATAAAAGCTGAGCTGGTTTTGGTTATAATGTAAGACAATGACTCACTATCGAAAATCATTCTTCAATGTACAATGGTACCGGCCTCTCTCTTGATATCCTTCTAAGAACAGCTGCTGACCTGGAAAAGTGGAGGGATTTGTTTGTAAAAAAAAATGTTTTATATGTTTCGGATGCTCCTTCAGAGTTGAAGATAATTACTTCCTAGTCGAAACCTCCCGCAGGACGACGGGGGATGGGAGCGGGCAGGGTTTGAACCCGGGACCATCGATAAATCTGAACGACAGTCCAGCGTGCAAACCGCACGACCAGGCAGCCATCCATTTTGTTAAGTGAGCTGTCACAGCACCCCTAGGACGAAATTCAAAGGGCAGATGAGTTGATCGTTTAGTTTAGTCCCCCTTTCAGACTTTGCAATCTATGAGGCAGATGATGTAAAGGTCATCTGTTTCTGTGGCCCACGCCATGTGACCAGCACAACATCGAACCGCCTTTACTTATTAAACTTATTCCCATTTAAGCTGTGTGGACTCGAGACGCTCAGTCTGGGCCATTGGATCCGAAATGAACAAAAAATTTCAGAAGACTTCACTGGGATTCGAACCCGGAAACTTTCAGATTGGAAGCCAAGCGCTTTAATATTCATCCAACGTTTCCCCACTTGTCGTTTCGTCTTTATGCTAGGCTGCAACTTTCTTTTATTAATAACACAAGAAAGTATGAACTATGACCTACATTATTCTGCGCACATTTACAAACACACAACAGTGATGGCGTCCAGAATTATCAACATCACTGTTGCTACACATAAACTATTGTCTGCCTTTGTTTACATAGACGTCTAGATTCTTAGCTATATACTTATAGATCTAGGTAAAAACTGCATACTCACAATTTTAATCAGAAACGTAATTTCATGTATTCCATCGATTGTTTCCAATTTAAAAAAAAAACAGTTTCGTTTTATGTTGACCTCAACTTTTAAAATTAAGGAGTAACCAGAGTAACCTTAAACCTACAGAAGCCAAAAATGTAGACCCTAAGTCTAAGACTCGTCTAATAATTTGGCTCGAAAAGACCTTCCTTTAAGGAATAGGTCTCCAGGAAGAAGATGAGGGCGAAAGAGAAAGCGACGGGAAGACAGCATAAAAGAATAGACAGGCCTATCAATGAATGAAATTCTATCAAAGGCAAAAGACAGAGGAATGGAGAAAGACGGTTGTTAGATCTTTACCATCTTGTTTGTGCCCCGACGTTCCAACAGACGTCACTTAGGGATAGGTGAAGGTGAGGTGGTTGTTAGGTAACAGGTAGGTTCTAGCAGTTATGCCCGCAAGAATACAAAAATGATTAAACAACATTATTAGTTATTTAGAGCTAGATCTAGTGCCAGCATATTTCTTAGGGGCATCGTGACGCATGAGGAATAAGCTTTATGGGTAGATGACCTCCTGACACTCTTGTACAATTTTATGTTACGTTATTTTAACATGAGTGTCGGTGGCTTAAATTTGACCTTTGGCACTAGATGTACTCATCCTAGTTTAACTCCTAAGTATGGAACTTAAACCTTTCACCTGATGTGTAAAAAAAGTTAACTTATTCACCTGTATAGTTAACACCTTCAGCCTTGAACCCAACATTTTAATGTCGTAATTTAAATTTTATTTGTAAAGTATGATTTTCCAAATGATATGTTTATAGCAAAGGTGCAAAGAAAATCTTTCTTTGTCAGTCTGCCTTGCTTTAGACATTAGTTTCTCTGTCCAAGAAGCCAATTGCAGCGCCCTATTGATATCTAACATTATATACCTAGACCTAGTATATACCAATCAATGATTTGTCAATATCATTTGCTGTGTATGCCACTGAAGAGTCTCATATGTTAAACTAAGCAGCTTGGTAGGCCAATGTGTTTAAAGGTTCAAAGTACTGTGCAGTTATAGGCCTACATTTCTTGTCTGCTGCCCTACCAGACATGTGATTGAATGTAAACATTGTTCAGTAATGTGTTGGCATTTTTATCTAACTACTTCTAACAGAAATTGAGGCCACCGAACATGAACAGAACTGCTAATGGACTCGAGAATGTAGATATATTGTGCAATGTGCTGTGTTTTATTTACTTATTGCTAAGCCAAGGGAATATTGAGACCAAGTCTAAAGGTAAAAATGTTTTAAAGCGGAATCAAAATTTTTACTGGATAAATAACCACTGTTTGTAACTTTATTTTTGGTCTTAAAAATGAAGTACCATAGTTTCTAGTATAGAGTCACATATTCGATTAAGCTATTATTCAGTTATCAATATTGATTAATAAAAACTATAAACATTTCTGTTTTTTTTTTAAAGTCAATTGAAATCTCTATATTTCATTGATTAACATGGACATTGTTTGCTACATATTTGGAAAGAGATCAAAATGTAGCAGTCATGTAGTTTTCGGTCAAATTGATTTTTATTGTAGTTGTTACCAGTAATTGATCTTTTGTCATTCAATGTTAACACAACTAAAAATCTTTCAAAGACCTTAGAGTGACTTACTTCACACATTTTAAAACTTAAATGTAATGGTTATTTCTGATTTGCCATTTCAGATTTGTGATATCGTCTGCTGCACAAGATGGATGTTACCTGTTGGCTTATTGCTCTGTTTGTCATCTTGCTGTTGGCATTAGCTTTTGTACACTATATGACATCATCTCATGGCATATTTGAGAAGCTGGGGATTGACATTCCTCCAAAGTCTCATGTACTGGGTCATTTTGGTCATTCCTTAAAATATGGAGTTTTTGATGTTCAAACAGTATTTTATAAGCAATTCCAGGACAAAAAGGTTTGTGCAAATCTTCGTAATAGAATAAGCAAAATATAAAAAATTATTTTTAAAAAAAATGCTTATGTAAAGGGGAGAAATTCAGTCCTTAAAACTATTTCTACCAATAAAGTACAACTCTTATTTGATATCAAACAAAGTGATTAATTACCAATAATTAATTGACTAATAGAGTATTTTTGTTTATTGATTCATGTTGATTAGGTACAATAAATAGTTGTTTAAAGTATCAACTTGATCGCAGAATGTATGTGGGAGAAACAGCATTAACAATTTTTTAAGGGGGCTTAACCCAAACAACTTTAGCCATATCCGTGAATACTGAAGTATTAGTTTCCCTTTTTGCTATTAATTAAACATAATAATGAATTACCAGTAATTAATTGTCTAATTGATTCCCTTTTTTTTTTTTATTGATTTGTGTCTTGTCTATGTCAATGAATAATTGTGCAAACTTTCAGCTTGATCTGAGAAAAGCAAACTTTTTACCAGACAGAGTTAGTTGATATAAGCTTTGTAAAAAGTGAATATAAGCTCGCCAAGAATTGAGATGCCTGAAAGAAGCTGCTTGGTGGCCTATGCTCAGACAGGACAATAAGCAAACATCAGATGCAAACTTTGGTTCTCAAATGTCCAATTCCTTTTTTAGCATAAACTTTAATTGTGAAAAGGAAAAAGAAAGATGACACAAGTATTAAGTTACTGTCATTTAAGTCATTTTTATAATTTATTAACTCATTATATATTTTTTGGTACTCAAATAGTCTGGGGACGAAGGTGACAAAGTGTTAAAGCACTTGGTTTCCAAACCCAAGGGTTCCAGGTTCAAATTTTGGTGAAGACTGGCATTTTAAACTCTAGGGTTTTTAGAATGCCCCTGATTTCCCCCAAACTTTAATGGGTACCTGACATTAGTTAGAGAAAGTAAAGATGGTTGGTCATTATACTGGCCACATGACATCCTTGTTAATTGTCAGCAATAGAAACAGACCTGCAGAGTCTTATGGGTTACTTTCCTTTTTTTTTTACTTCAGCTACTGAAATAGTCTACTATAGTTATTAATGCCATATTAATATTTTTTTCTGTGATCCACAAAAATTCCCTTGCTGCTTTTTCTTCGCTGTCTTCATTATTTTCCTTTGTCCTTATTCACTTCAGCAAACTTAAAGATTGTCACATAATTCACTTTAATCTTACCTACTTAGACTTAGATCCTTCTGCACCATTTGGCGAACCTGGATGCAAGCTGTTTCCATAAAGATCTGGCAATGTTTGAAGCCTATTCCCACCTGATGTCCACTGCTGTGAGTTTCTCCATGCAAGTGTGGCACCTAGGACATCTGTGTTTGTGTTTTCTATTGACCTCCATTTTGTGGGACGATATAGTCTGCATTCTCTCACAACCTCATTAAGTGGTTAAGTCCCACTGTGGCATAGGATTTCTTTGTTTGAGACCCGATCTCAGTCGCTGACTCCTAAAATTCATCTTAGCCATTTTGACTAACCCACATTTAGTCTTTTCTGATGTCATTATAAATTAAGTAGATTTTTAATATATATCCTTTTTTTCTGCCAAGACAGGTGTATGGCTGGTATGACACCAGGACCCCAATATTAGTGGTCAAAGACTTGGACATGATCAAAGACATCTTGGTAAAAAACTTCAATTCTTTTGTTGACCGCAGAGTGCCCATGGAGCATGATGAGCCATTCAGAGACAACTTACTGACCCTTCGAGGTGACCGCTGGAAACATGTCAGAGCCAGCGTGAGTCCAACCTTTAGCTCAGGGCGAATCAAGAAAATGTCACCGCACATTGAGAGAAAGGCCAAAATTTTACTGGAAAATTTAAAGGAGAAGCAGGAGAGTGGCCAGGAAGTCGAACTTAAAGAAATGTGTGGATTTTTTGCTTTGGATACGATTGCCAGTATTGCTTTTGGAATTGACATTAATACATTAAAAAACCCAGAAAACAAATTTGCCCAGGAGACCAAGAAAATCACTAACCCAAATCCACTTCTATTTGCTATTGCAGTTTTCTTTCCAGTTCTGGCCCCTTGGCTCACAAGTTTTGGTCTCCCCTTTTTCCCTAATAAATCTATGAAGTACTTGGCCAGTGTTGTGGACTCTGTTATTGCTGCTAGGAAAAGAGATGGTACAGAAGGAACTGTAAATGACTTTCTAGATTTGGTCACATCTGAAGCTCAGGAGCAAGGTGTTAAAGAAAGACTATCGCTCTCTGAGATCCATGTAGGCTTCTTCTTGTTATTTTCTTGTTAGGTTTATTTAATGCTTATTGTTATAACATCAGCTCTCGACACAAAAAATCTAAATCATAATGAAACCATCTAATTTATCAATAATTCAGAATGTCTGCCTAACATTAAAAGTAATAATATTTATTTTAAAAAATAAAAGCTTTGTAATTCAAAAGGAATATATAAATATTATTTATTATTGTGGTTTTAAAAAAATTAAATAAATAAATTGATATGTTAGGTAAATTTACTTAAATGCTCTGCATATATATTGCATATATATATATATATATAAAGTGGAATATAGAGGCTCTAGTAAATTTTATTTAATAATTTAATGGCCAAGGTCATGAAAAGATTTTAGTTACTTAGTATTTCATAATTAGTGACTCATTTATCTAAAGTTTGTTTACATGTAAATTAATTTTTTTTTAAAGTTAATTCCTATTTATCAACAGTATCAGAAATACTTATGCCTAGTTCAGTCCTAGTAATAAAGACATGTTTAGCATAGTACAGTATGCCTCTATACATGCTAGCTAGTGTAGATAAAAATGGTTTCATTAAACTAATGTAAGTTTCAATTTGTGGTCTCAAACATTTGAAAGTTAATAATGTATTTAATAACAATAGTGAAATAAAAAAAATTATGTGTCTTTTTTGTAATCTTATGCTGATTATTGGATAAGTATTAGTAGTATTTATATCAATTAAGATCTAAACCGTAGTTCAGCAAAGTATATTAGACTAGATTTACACAATTTTAAGGGCACGACATGACCTAAATTGTGCCTATGTCCCAAAAACCCAAAATATAAATATCATAAACTAAATTTAAAAAAACAATTTTTTTTTTTGTTTTCTTTCTACTAATGGAATTTTTTTTTTTTTCCATTGAATCCTTCAGGCCCAGTCCATTATCTTCATCTTTGGTGGTCTGGAGACAATCTCTACTGTCATGTCCTTCACCTTGTTCCTACTAGCAGTACACCCAGAATGCCTTGAGCGTGCTCAAAAGGAAGTGGATGAAAAAATTGGCAAAGACTTTCCATGCTTTGAGAATGTTCAGAATCTTCACTACCTGGACATGTGTATCAACGAAGCCATTCGTATGGTTCCTCCTGGCATATTCCTTGACCGTCAATGTGTTGAATCTGTAGATATAAATGGTGTTAACATCCCTAAAGGTATGGTGGTGCTGATACCAGTCTATGCCATCCACAATGATCCTAATTTTTGGCCAGAGCCAGAAAAATTTGATCCTGAAAGATTTACCCCTGAAAATAAAGAAACTCGTCATCCTTATGCTTTTTTTCCTTTCGGACATGGCCCAAGAAATTGTATTGGAATGAGGCTGGCTCTCATGGAGCTGAAGATTGCAATAGCAGCAGTGCTGCAGAGATATACACTTGTGCCATGTTGCAAAACAGTGTACCCATTTCATTTGAGCAAAATACAAGCCAGGACTACGGATGGAGCCTGGGTGAAAATTAATCCAAGAAAATAGCAAATAAATGATATTGATCTTTTATTCTTTTACAATCTTTATATCTGTGGCATTTTATCTGTGGCATTTTACGTCTCGAGAGACGATCTTTTCCCTTTGCAACTTCTTGTGTGACTAAAGAGGCCAATCCTTGATACACAGCTGCAATCGCAGGTTGGGCATATATAATCACCAGGCGCTGTTGCATTTTCACCCTTCTTTCTGCTTCTGTTGGACAATGATTTCAATTGTGATCAAATAAAAAACATTTCTGTCTTCAATGAAACATTAAAAATGTTGCAAAAAATAAAATGTTACTCTAGAAGAGATTATGACACTGTAACCACAAAAAAAATGTAATTCATTTAAAATAATTTATTATACACTAAGTCACAGAATCTTGTTTTTATACACACACAAATTTGGATGAATATCACTTTTATTGCATGAAATGGAAACATTAAATATTAATTAATTTTGTTAATATTACAAAAAACATAACAAGTATATATTTATTATTGATTTTATCACTAATACTTTATAAAAACAAAGAATTGTTTTCTACTATTTATATTCATTTAATTATTAGGGATAATAAAACTGATACTGATTAAAAAAAACAACAAATTAAGTTTTGAATTCTCTTCGACCATTGTGAACAGTTGTTGGGTTGTATGTACTACAGATTTGCAATCATGAAAGTTGGTAAAGAATGTTGTACATTTTGAAAAATAAAACAAGGTTACAAAGACAGTTTGTGTGGAAACACAAACTCAAAATCGGCCCCCGAAATGGTCCACCCAGGCAGGCTTCAATATTTTCAGAAAGAACATCCAAATGAAATTATATCAAAGACAAATGACATAAGAATGGAAAAAGAAGGTTGACAGATCTTGTGTAGTGCTCCAACGGTCCATCAGATCAAAGGATAGGTGAAAGTGAATGTAAAGTAAGATGTGAACCTGGCCTAACTATTTCCCCTTTCAGACCTTGTGGTCTATAGGGCAGATGATGTAAAGTTCATCTGTTTTTGTGGCCTACGGTAAACGAGGGTGTCACGTAACCAGCACAACGACCAACCGCCATTACTTTTCCCCAACTAATGTCAGGTACCCATTAGAGCTGGGTGGACTCACGGGCCCAAAGATTCCGAAGTTGAAAATCTCAGTCTACACCAAGATTCGAACCTGGGACTCCTGCTTCATGAACCAAGCGCTTTACCGCTCAACCACCGCACCTTCCCTGACCTAACTGATATCTTATAATTGATCTAATTGTTTTGAAAAGTCTTAATCTTTTTTTTTTTTTTTTTTTTTTAAACAGAAACATTATTTAATATCAAAGACATACCTAACCATCCTGGCCATTGAATCCATAAAAGACAGAACAATGATACAAGTATCCTCTACCCCAGAACAATCAACACAATATCAAATATCCATGACCCCCATCACCCCATTTCTGGAAAACTACCTGAGCATTGTACAAGTATATGAAAATCAAACTAGATAATTCTCTACCCTAAAATCCATTATTTTTCTAAATGTCAATTCTAATTGATTAGGATGAAAAACCTTATTATTATGTAGAGCTTTAAGCCAGCTAGCCCAAACAAGGTTCCTGTATTCGGAAACAATAATTAAGTTAAAGTTATGTATCATTTTATTTTTCAGTTTTGGCAGCTTGTTTAATACAATTGACAAGTTAACATTTACATAGCTGCCACAGTTTGCTTCTAATAAGTCCCTTACAGTACTTCTAACTTGAAGGAATAATGGACATTCTAAATACATATGTTTCTCATTGTCAGCATTTTCAAGATGGCATAATATACATGCACGGTCATTTGCTCTTCTTCTAACCATAGGGGTCATCCCAAAGATAAGTCTATAACTTATCTCTCTAGCTTTTGGTGGGATATGTTTGCTGTGTAGGTTTACGAATGTGTCCTTGAATTCTGTCACCCCAAGAACTCTCCCCCACTTAATCCTATTCACTAGACATTCATGTAATAGCTTTTTAAGTGTTGTATATGATTCTTTGGTTTTGTTGTGTATTAAATGTTCATTACCAGGTAAAATTTTTGAAATAGATCTGTAAAACGGATGAGTGACTGTACCAAAATAGTGAGGAGTATCTCTTATTTGAATCCTCAGGAAAAAAAACATTTTTGCATAACTGAAAGAAAATTAAAAATTGTTTAGAAAATGCAGTTTATAAGATTACTATTCCTTTTAAATTAGGTCTATCATATAATGCATATAAAAAATAGTAAACATGTGTTTTGTGTAAATTTAGTATTAGTACAGAACTTACATAACTTAATAAAAATAAAAAAACAAATTTTGTCTCCCTTTGATTTATGCAAATGGTTTAGAAGTGGTGTATTTTTATCAACAAAAAAATCGCTTAGTTAATTAATGTTTAAATTAAAACAGTTTGCTTTTAGAAAACAAAACGTATATGTTGCACCTAAACTTTGCAGGCCACAATGTATAATGAAATAAAATGTTCATTCCTACTCTAGTTTTTTTTTTTTTTTTTTTTAGATCTGAGAGCGACAGACGGGCATTTTACACAAAAACCTAATAGCGTCTTTACCTTTTTCGGGGGCCGCTAATAAGAAGTAAAATAGCAATAATACATAAAACACTAAACCATAATTTACAAATACAAAACCTAGGAAATACTCAGAAAGACACAAATATAGAGGCACATCTCTCAATCCATATTCTAGGGCGTATCCGAACAATTAAGTGTTCATTCTTTCCTAGTGTCATTAGAGAACGGAATGGGTTGCCTGAATCCGCCAGGAAAAACAAAGACACTGATGCTTGACTAGATTGGCACGTGAAATGCGTAGGACGTAATTATCTTCTATTTTGAAGTAACGTTTGTAATCTTATCTTATCTTATAAAATACAGACGCTACTTCAAAAAAAAAAAAAGATGATTACGTCTTACGCGTCATGCATCTAGTCATGCATCTAGTCATGCATCTAGTCATGCATCTAGTCATGCATCTAGTCATGCATCTAGTAACGTTATGCTTGTCATTGTTTTTCCTTGCTGATTCGGGCGTCCCGTTCCATGCTCTAATAGCTCTAGGGAAAGTAAAAATAACGTCTGTATTTTATAAGATAAAAATAATGATAATTTTAAACCACCACACTGTTTCCGCCTATAGACCATGTTGGTATGGTACATTAGAACACCACACATTTGTATAATTTTTATATCATTAAACAGTAATTAAACTTATGACTTTTGATCTCTGTAGCAAACATTAATTTTTAACCTTAACCAAAAAAAAAACAACATATGTCTGCCTTTATTCACACCATTAAATATCCCTCCTTATCCTTGGACTGGTATAAGAACTGCCATGGAAAGGATCCCCAGCCACCTAGACATTAAACTAAACTTGAGGTATTAGGTCTACCTAAGAGACAATAAGAAGAGGTGAAATGTAAAATGCATTAAGAAACTGGTAGTGACACTGTATTGCAGCAGGCGTAAAGTGTTTTAGCAACTAACCTAGAAGAATTAAATGGTTATGGGCAAATCTTAGTGCAATCGTATTGAAAGTGAATAATTTGCGAATCGCTGCACATAGCAACGTTATTTTTGGCAGTGCAGAAGATTTGGTTAAACCTTAAAATTAATGTAGTTTCCTCTCTTGTTTTCTCTTCTCTTAGGTACGACCTTTCTGTAGTCATAAAGTGCGAACCATGGCCTACATTAGTGTGTGTTATTTTGTAAGAACACAACAGTGGGGATTCCAATAGAATAACATCATCAGATATAATTTGTGTCTTTTCTTTGGTTGATGTTTTAAATGCAATACACAGCTCATAACTGGTTTTAAACATAAGTAGGCTTCAGAAAGCCTTTACATCAGGTAGGAATTATCTCATTAACACTAAGATTTAAATAAAACCGTAAATTAAACGCATAAACAACTTCATGAAGTCAATGGATGGCTGCCTGGTCGTGCGGTTTGAGCGCTGGACTGTCGTTCGGATTTATCGACGGTCGAGGGTTTAAACCCTGCCCGCTCCCATCCCTTGTCGTCCTACAGGAGGTTTGGACTAGGAAGTAAACTATCTTCAACTCTGAAGGAACATCCGAAACATGTAAAACAATTAAACGCATATTTAGACAATGTCAGTTAAGAGACTAGATCTAGAATAGATTTTCATAGATCTAAAGAACATAGGCCTAATAAGTTTCTTTATAATAATAATTGGGATATGCCCTGGATTATTCGATTTGCATCATCACATATTTATTTTCCAACTTCTCATAATTGTCTATGAAAATTTTCTTTTTTTTTTTTTAATGCAGTTATGTATTGTAAATGAGGGGGGGGGGGCTGTCCAGACTTTTATTTCTCCATTGTAATGCAAGTAACGTGTTATTTCTTAGAAATCTGTCGACTAAATTATTTCCTCCAGACACCATGGAGCTCTGGACTGTGTTGCTCATCCTTCTCTTGAGTCTGGTGATGTTAGTGTACGTTGGAGTCCGTCTACTCACTTACAACCACGACCTGTTCAAGAAGCTCGCTATAGACTCACCCCCGACGTCCATCTTCGGTCATTTTCATGTTGGAGTCAAGTTTGGAGTGTTCCAGACCCAGGTCGAGATGTACAGCCAGTATAAGTACAAGAAGGTGAGAAGTTTAATGAGCGTAGCGCAAACTAGATTAAGTTAGGGCAAAATAAAAATAATAATAATATGCCCCATTGTTATATCAACCGAGGGGATAATAACAATTGACCTCATAGATACCTTCAAGGCCCTTAACATTCTTAGGAACAATCTCGTTACCTGTCAGAGGGTGATACTGCTGCAGACCTGCCACATCACCAGAAAATTCCTCAGTTGAAACTGTTAAATGGACTGCGATGAATTTTTGTTTCTCTTTAACGAAACTCGACCCTGGCAGCGCCAGAGAATGACTACTCGTTCATTTCTAACATAATAATAATCTTTATTGTCCATATAGAACATATGTATTGAGCCTCAAACTTTATAAATAATAAATATAAATAATAAATATAATGAACGCTTTTGTTTCCTTGATTTACTTGCTATAAATGTTGCGAAACAAAATCTTTTCGCATCATTAATTGTGGGTAAAATTTTTAAAAAATTGAAAGTTTTGTCAAAAAATATTTTGGTCTAATATTAATTTGTTATTTGCTAATATGATGCTAAAGTTCTGTGGCAGTAACACCATCTGACAGTTAACAAGAATCTTCTTAGGGATGTTTAGGGACTCAAAGACTAGTAGCCAACTTCCTTCTGGCTGTTATCACAATTGAATATATTGTAATTTGTAATCAATTTCAAATGTTTCAGATTTTTTTGATTTTTTTTTGGTGAAGGTTTTCGGCTGGTTCAACTTCACCATTCCAGCGATAGTTGTTTGTGATTTAGATCTTGTCAAAGCCGTGGCGGTTGTACATTTCAACAAGTTTGTGAACAGATCAGCAACCATCGAATATGAGCCCCCATTCCGAGACATCCTTCTAAATCTTAAAGGCGAACATTGGAAGCGTGTTCGATCCATTGTCAGTCCCACCTTTACTTCCGGAAGAATTAAAAAAATGGCTACGCACGTCGAAAGAAATGTCAAAAACTTGTTGGAGTACCTGAGACAGAAGCAGGAAAGTGGTGAAGAGATAGAGCTTAAAGAAACTAGTGGACAGTTTGCATTGGACGTCATTGCCAGTATTGCCTTTGGCCTTAAAGTTGACTCGTTAAAAGACCCTAAGAACAAGTTCGCAGTTGAAGCAGGGAAAGTTGTGAAGCCGAATCTTCTGTTAGTTCCCTTGTTTTTGCTGTTTCCTAGACTTAGAGGACTTTTTTCAAGACTTGGATTGTCCATCATGGCCAAGAAGCCTATGGCGTATTTGGTAGAGACGCTGGACGCCGCAATTGAAGAGAGGAAGAGAGATGGCACAGAGGGTCACATCAACGACTTCCTTGATCTGATGATGATCGCAGAGAAAGAGAATGATACAAAAGAAAGGGAACCACTTACTAGATCTGAAATCCATGTAAGTTTCTGCTATTTTTCATTTCCATATTCGTCAACACTCCATAAAGAAATCTAGGTCAATATCAATATTCCATACAGAAATCTAAGTCATCATCAATATTCCATAAAGAATTTCAATATTTCATAAAGAAGTCTAAGTCAACATCAATATTTCATTAAGAATATCAATATTCCATAAAGAAATCTAGGTCAACATCAATATTCCATTAAGAACATCAATATTCCATAAAGAAATCTAAGTCAACATCAATATTCCATAAAGAAATCTAGGTCAATATCAATATTCCATAAAGAAATCTAGACCAACCCAGCTAAAGCTAAAAAAGCCTTATTGATGAAATATTTAAGAAATCAAACAAAGCATCAGGGGAAATTTCACACATCAAACAAGAACACAAACCAAAATGCATTTTTAAGCGTTGGTTAGATTAATAGTAGAATCCTCGTCCTCTATTTGGAAAAATTCAAAGAAACTGGCACTGACCCATAATAGAGCCTTAAGATTTATAACAAATGAATATTCACACAGGAGAATAGTAGCACGTTTTGTAAGACTAAAAAAGTAAAGTAGCAATAATACATGAAACATTAAACCCATAACTTACAATTACAGAAACGCTACCTAATAAAAACTTTCAGAAAGACACAAAGATAAAATTACATTTCTTATTCCATATGGTAAGATGAATTCTTATAAGTGCTTCTTCTTTAGTTCCATAAGAGCATGGAACATATCACCTGAATTAGCAGAGAAAACCAATAGCAATTATTCATTTAGGTCTCTAAATAACGTGCACGACTTAATTGGCTCATTATTTTCTTGCTTTAAGAAACGTCTGTAAGAAGATAAACTTGAACTGAACAGACGTGATCTTTGTGGACGTGATCTAAGCTGACTTGATCTAAGCGGACGTGATCTAAGCAGACATTATATAAGCTGACGTGATCTGACTTAATCAAAACTGACTTGATTTAAGTGGACCTGATTAAAACTGGCGTGATCTAAGAGGGTGTGGTATAAAATAGCGTGATCTAAGCAGATATTATATAAGCTGGCGTGATCGAAACTGACGTGATCTAAGTGGGTGTGATCTAAACTGACGTGATCTAAGCGGAAGTTGTCTAAAATGGCATGATCTAAGCGGACGTGATCTAAGCAGACATTATATAAGCTGATGTGATCTAAGCGAACGTGATCAAAACTGACGTGATCTAAGCGAACGTGATCAAAACTGACGTGCTCTATGAAGATGCGATATCAAAACTTAAGTAATCTAGGCAGGTGCCATATAAACTGACGTGGCCTTAGTGGATGTGGTCTAAAATGGCCTGATATACGCAAACATTATATAATCTGACGTGATCTAAGCGGACGTGATCTAAACTGACATGATCATAACGAACGTGATCTAAACTGACGTGATCTAGGCAGATGCACTATAAACTGATGTCATCTAAGTTCACATAATCCATGCTGTTGTAATTACTCTTTATATAACTCTCCCTTTTGGATGCTAGAGGAGGTAGAAAATAAGTTTGTTAATTTTATTGCTAAATACAATATTTGATGCAGTGTAAGACAGTCTGCTTTGGTTCACTCCTCTATTCTGTTGTTCGTTTCTTAAACGTTCTCTTACATAGAGATTTGAAAAACTTTACCACTCGCGTACCAATAGACAATCTCATTACAACTCAAGAGCAGAACACCGGCTATTGTTAAACGGTAAAAAATATTCTCATGTACAAAAAAAAAAAGATAGTAGTTTAACCAAAGTAGGGGCATGGTGGCCAAGTGATAAAATGCTCGATGCATCTCAAGTTTGAATCTCATAGGCAATTGAGTTTTTAAAATTCGAGATTTTCATCTCGCCCCTGAGTTCACCCAACTCCATCGAGTACCTGACATTGGGGAAGTAAATACACTTAATCATTGTGCTGGCCACATAACACTCTCATTAACCGTCGGCCATAGAAACAGATTATCTTTACGCCATCTTATCCCTCAGATTGCAAGGTCAGTTGTGCCTTAATGATTTCGATAAATGTGTTTATCCCTTCCCACATTCCTTGACCTAAAATATTAATGATTTGAATCTTTTTTTTTCTACCCACTGAACAGGCACAGTCGCTAATTTTTATATTTGCTGGTCTGGAGTCAATGTCAACAGTCATGTCATTCACTTTATTCCTCTTGGCGGCTCATCCAGACTGCCGCCAGAGGGCGCAAGACGAACTGGACGAGATTCTCGGAGACCAGACTCCGGATTACGAGACCGTCCAAGGCTTGCACTACCTGGAGATGTGCATCAACGAAGCCATGAGAATGGTCCCTCCAGGTTTCGTTCTAGACCGGAAGTGTGTGGAATCCACGGACATCGACGGGGTTCATTTTCCAAAAGACATGATTGTGATGATTCCAGTCTACGCCATTCATCACGACCCTGACCTTTGGCCTGACCCTCACACGTTCATGCCAGAAAGATTCACTGAGGAGAATAAAAGGTCAAGGCACCCTTACGCCTTTCTTCCGTTCGGTCAAGGTCCTAGAAACTGTATCGGAATGAGGCTCGCCATGCTAGAACTGAAGCTTACCTTAGCAACCATTCTTCAACATTTCACTCCCGTCACTTCTGCCAAGACGGTGTATCCTTTCAAGCTGTACAAATTCATCCCCAGGGCTGTTGACGGTACATGGGTGAAAATAGTCGCCAGAAAATAAAGCTGCTTGGAATTATTTTTGTACATCATATGTTCTCTTTCATTGTTTTTTACAAAAGCATATATCATCTCTGTCTGTCTGGTAAAAAGTTGTACACTTTATTTGTCCCACACAAAATCTCGGATCAAGTTGAAATTTTGTACAATTATTTCTTTTAGTTAATTAACTATTGATAATTCTATCATTAAATTAGTTTCTTTGAGAAGGCTTGAACCATCGAGTATGAATTTCAAGCCGTACAATTTTTTTTATACATTTAAAAAAGCAATTACGGTAACATTGCCCCAGATACCCTCCAAATCAGTGATAGGATCGTAACGCATTGAGAAAGCTAAAGGCTTGAAATTGCGCTAAAGAAAAATAATTTTTGGTAAAATTATTTGTAATCGCACAGATTTATTGTAGTTGTTCTAGATCTAATTACAAATTTAATGACATGATTGATGCAAACTGATTGATTAGATTACACTTAATATGAGCTTTCTTTATTTGTTATAAGTAATGTTGCATGTTTTTCTTTTTTTTTTTTCAAATTTAGATGTTTTTATAAATTAAATGTCTAGCTATTAAACTAATTTCTAATTAAATCAATGTGTATTCTGACTTGCTGCATTTAGTCAAGTCTAGATAAAAACGGTGGGATAATCCATCCCGCCCCCCCCCAAAAAAAAAATTAAATTATTATGATAAATATTAACAAGCAAAAGAACATTAATTACTTTTTAATAACAAAGCTTATCTAAGGAAAAGAACCGCTAATTGTTGACATTTATATAAAAATGGCAGGATTTAGCTCCTTTTATCTGCGATATAAAACAAAACTAATCAATTAGTACTAATTGATTAACTAATTGGTTATTTTTTGGATTGATTCATGTATTGTCATCGACGATGAATAATTATGCAAAATTTCAACTTCATCAGAGAATGGGAAGTGGCAGGCAAAACATGTCAAAACACGATTAGGGGTTAAATCCATATTACATCCGCATCTCTAACAAAGTAGCAGTCATTTCACTTGTTTGGGTTCTGTATATGACAACTGATCGCCATTCATTCAATAAATAATTCGTCATTTTTTAAATTGATTCATGTCTTGTCTGTTGAATAATTGTGCAAAGGTTTCAACGTGATCCGGAAATAGGAAATGGGAAAAAAAATATGTTCAAACTTTTTACCAGACAGACAAGAGTGAGCTTTGTAAACAAAATATTTGTAATAAAATTTGATTATTTTTTTAACATTACAGAAATGGGAATCAAATTGGAGCATGTCTTTCCACCCAGAAAAATGTCAGTTATTAAGAGTAACAAAACAACTAAAACAAATTAGTTCCACTATGTTATTCATGGTTAACCAGTAACACAGACTAAAAACGCAAAATACCTAGGTGTTATAATAAATGAAAAACTTATGTGGAATCCCCATATTGATGAAGTTATCAAAAAATTAAACAAAGTATTAGGGTTTATTAAAAGAAATTTCTATAAATCAAATAAAAACATTAAAACTAAAATGTCACCTAACCTAACCTTGGTTAGGCCAATAATAGAATATGCATCCTCTATTTGGGACCCCTCAAATCAAGAAAACATTAAGAAACTGGAACAGACACAAAATAGAGCAGTAAGATTCATAAAAAACGAATATTCACATTTGACTAGAGTAACACCTTTAGTAAAATCACTAAATTTAGAAAGCCTTCAGGACACAAGTCTCAAAAGTAAAGTAGCAATTATACATAAAACACTGAACCATAATTTTCAAATACAAAAACTAAATTAAATAAAATACTTTCCGGAATACAAAGATAAAGGCGCATTCCTCATCTCATATGCTAGGACAAATTTGTACAAATTCTCCTTCCCTAGTGCTATTAGAGCATGGAATGGCTTGCCTGAGCTAGCCAGGAAAACCAGTGACTTGGCAGAATTTAAGTCATTGCTTAATATGCATGACTGAATGCATGACGCGTAGGACGTAATCATCTTCTTTTTTGAAGTAACGTCTATATTATATAAGATAAGATTTCTCTGTGTCATATGGTTGCATTCTCTCCCCTTGTGGAGTTCTAGTGTAGGTGTGTTTCGAATCGAAAGTTTAAGGGAAAAAAGGATAGCGTTTGCCAGAGTCAGTAACCTTAACCTTTTGCACTACTCAGACTAATGGTCCCGCCAAGCGTCGTTTTAGACCGGAAGTGTGTGAAATCCACGGCCATCGTCGGGATTGCCCTAAATGTGTAATGTACCCCTCTGTGGGCCATAGAGTTACATTTATTCACCTGGTTATAGGCCTATAGTTATTCAACTGTCAGCAATAGTTACACATATTCACCTGACCGACAGTAGTTACACTTATTCAACTCTTGGCAATAGTTACACTTATTCAACTCTTGGCAATTGTTACACTTATTCAACTCTTGGCAATAGTTACACTTATTCAACTCTAGACGATAATTACACTTATTCACTTCGGCCTATTCACATGGTAGATAATAGTTCCACTTATTCAACTCTAGACGATACCATGACATAAATTGGCGAGGTAAGACTTTAGAGAACGCTCTTGTTACTCAAAATATGCATATTACAAAGTAATAAATTAGCCTTGAAGCTCACAAAAAGGTTTTCGGCATATAACAATCTCTAGTGCAGCCGAGAAAAAAAGAACACTATATATACAAAACTTCTATCAACTCTGTCTGTCTTTCTGTCTGTCTGCTAAAAAGTGTGAGCACGTTATTTCTCTTACACCTATTCTCGAATGAAGCAGAAACTTTGCACAATTATTCTTTGACACAGATAAGACATGAATCAATAAAAAAAAAAAAAGGTAACCAGTTCACAAGAATGGCTTAATTTGTTGGGTTTAATCCCCTTACATTATCGTTAACGCATTTTCCAATCAAGTTGATACTTTAAGTAATTATATATTATGCATAACAAAACATAATTTTTTTTTAATTCTGTTAGTCAATTTATTATTGGTGATTAATTATTTTCTTAGCCATCGAATAAGGGAAGTAACTTGTACATTATTGGTAGATATAGTTTTAAGGACGAAATAGTTTCCCTTTAGATAAGCTTTGTTTTTTTTTTTTTTTTTTTTATTTTGTTCTTGTTGCCTCTTACATCCTACGAATAGCTTCAGAGGCCACTGTTTCTGACTACCGGAGGGGGGGGGGGATTTATTTTTATTAATACAAGTCGAAGATGTAGATTCAGATAATTCTCTGCTACCAAAGTTTAACTAAGAAACTTATGGATACTTTAAAACATAATACTTGGTTTTATCTAATTCCTTCTACCCTAGTGCCATTAAAGAATGGAATGGGTTGCCTGAATCAGCCAGGAAAACAACTTGGCAGAGTTTAAGTCATTGATGACTAGTTCGACACACTTTTTGTTAAAGTATCGTCTGTAATATATGAGATAACTCTATTAACTTTTTTGTTACTGACTTACCAGGATTCCCCTTTCTCCTACATTTCTTGAGGCATAGGTCTGGTGTGTCAATCTGGTATGTGAATCTGGTATGTCAACATAAGAAGGTGTTCATTGGCCTCCTTCAGTCGTAGAACGACTATGGT
Organism: Biomphalaria pfeifferi; assembly: GCA_030265305.1. Lineage (NCBI taxonomy): Eukaryota > Metazoa > Mollusca > Gastropoda > Planorbidae > Biomphalaria > Biomphalaria pfeifferi. The sequence goes on from JASAOG010000004.1 coordinate 3,059,232, forward strand.
TCATCTCAGAGCACACTTCCTCAAGTTACTGTGGAGCCCTATTTTGGAGAGACACTACCGTCCACAGATAGCGCAGGTTAAGGTGGCTTTTGCTTCGGTGGTAGAGGAGCTGGCCGTTTGTCGGATTGTGCGTTTTTCTTCCTGGGCTGAGACCCATGTACTTTCACTGTCCATAGCTTTCTTGGTCACTGTCTCTCTCCACCTGTTGCGGTCCAGAGCTATGTCTTCCCAATTGTCAGTATTGATGTTCACTGATTTGAGGTCACGTTTTATTACATCTATGTAACGGAGGTGGGGGCGACCAGTTTTTCTTGTGCCAGTCGCGAGTTGACCATAGAGGATGACTTTCGGGATGCGCTTGTCCTCCATCCGGCGAACATGTCCAAGATAGCGCAAACGGCGTTGTCTGAGGGCTGTAAAGATGCTGGGAATACCTGATCGTGCAAGGATCTCATTATTGCACACTTTTTCTTTCCATGTGACATTCAAAATCCTTCGGAAAAATCTCAAATGGATTGAGTTCAGTTTTCTCTCTTGCTTTGCGTAGGTGGTCCATGATTCACTGCCATACAGCAGTGTACTCATAACGCATGCCTTGTAGACTTCCATTTTTGTCACCGTAGTTAGCTTATGGTTTTCCCAAACTCTTGGTCTGAGTCTAGCTAATGTCTGGCAATATTTAGGAGTCTGCCATCAAATCTGGAATGGAGATAGATGCCTTCAGTGGATTTGTCGAACGCGTTGTGGATTAGCAGTGAAAATAGTATTCCAAAGAGGGTTGGGGTCAGGACACATCCTTGTTTAACTCCGCTGTTTATACTGAAACTTCAGAGCTGGCACCGTTGAATTGCACTGTACCCATCATATTTTGGTGGAAAGATATGATTACATTTAGTAGCTTGGGTGGACAGCCTATTAACTGTAAAATTTTAAAGAGACCTTTGTCAGGTCAATAAACGCAATGTACAAAGGCATCCTTTGTTCTCTGCACTTTTCCTGGAGTTGGCGGATGGAGAAAATCATGTCGATCGTGGATCTTCCTGGGCGAAAGCCGCATTGTGATTCTGGATAGACCCGATCAGCGGGTTTTTGTAGTCTGGGAAGTATCACTCGAGCAAAGACTTTGCCTACAATACTTAAGAGGGAGATTCCCCTATAATTGTTGCAGTCGCTTCTGTCACCTTTGTTCTTATACAGTGTAATGATTTTAGCATCCCGCAGGTCTTGTGGCACAGCACCTTCTTGCAACAGTTTGTGTAGAGGTTGGATTAGAGTAGTTTTGCATTGTTTTAGAAGATCTGGGGGGATACCATCACATCCGGATGCTTTGCGGCCAGCAATGTTGTCAATGGTTTTGTTGAGCTCTGAAAGGGTGGGTGTTTCATCTAGCTCGTTCATTGTGGGTAATTGTATGATGGCCTTAAGGGCTGAGTCAGAGACTGAGCTTGTTGTGGCGTAGAAGGTGAGAGGGTGTTAACAGAAGATACTTTAACTTTTGTATTCCTGGTTTTGTTTAACTTCCTAGTACTTCCTGCTAAGATTGTCCACAATAGATTTATGAGAAATTGACTCTTCAATGAATGGCTATTGGATTATTATTGGATTATCATCAGATTAATATTGGATCACTATTGAATTATTATTGGATTATTATTATATAGATTGACTTACAATATTTAGGATAATAAAAAATTGTTTTTAAAAATCAAAGAAATAGAAAAAATGATATGTAATTCTTCGAGTCGTGAGCCCCTCTGTTATGCCTTGGACTGATTCTCATGTCGCCTACTCCTTGCGACGCCTCGGGATACACTTATTTACTTGTTAAGCAATTATTAATTTATTATTTTAATTAAAAAAGAAATAAATCGGGATATGTTGATATTCATATCTGGTTATTGATAATCACGCCATACTAACAGTTTAGGTACATTATTTTCGGTGTATTTTATTATTATATTTTTTTTTTACTTATATTGTTTACGGGTGATTTTTTTGTTCACAGTATATATATTAAATTATTTCTGTGATTTAGTTAGAAAGCATCTTGATATCGTGTCACTAAAGTGTTGAATTAGAAGAATCCACGAGAGTATGCGTAACAAGGAAAGCAAATATGATCAAATAATACAAAAAGAGGCCTATATAAAGATCCTTATCCGTATTTGAAAATGTGCTCAGTCTCATTTCCTGTGAACTTGAAGATCTGATGGCTGTCCTAGTTACCTCGTAGTTTGAAACACCCACATTTACAGCTTTGAGCCACGAGGTGCTATCAAAAGCTAGCGATTCCCAGGTGTGAATGTAGAGTTCATATTCTTTGAGGGAGTTTTTGAAATTGTCATTGTATCTTATGTGTTGACCCAATGGACAGTTTTCCATCACACAGCTGCCGATAAAAAGGTCGTTTTGGGGGAGGCGATGTTCAGGTCTAAGGGCGCATGTCGAGCCCATCGTAGTAAGGAACTTTTTGCTGTGGCATGGAATCTTCATCTGTGAGTATAAGATCTTACAATTAGTGATCAAACCAATTCACCTGAGAAATTTTTCTGAGACAGCGGATGTCGAAGTAGAAATGTATGATCCAGGAAATTAAGCAAAAGAAAATTTCTAATGTCGACTTTCCATTTTGTAGATATGCTGAGTTCTCTCTTGACCGTACTTGTTCTTGAAGTCTGCTAAAGGTGGCACTGGCGCGCTAAACACGGAAGACTACTTCATCATCTAGGTTTGCTCACACCGATATGGTACTTCCCAAGTAGATTAACTAAAAGTATGTCTGGATCTGTGACTATTTTATAGGGAGGAGCTCCGTGCATAACTTCTGTCTTTTTTACATTAATAGTCAGGCAAACATTTTTGCCAGCCTTAGCGAAGAGGGACATACTCTTTGGAAGATCTTATTTGTTTGAGGCATTCAGAAGACCAAAAAAACATAACATCTACACTCTATGCAGTGGCATAGCAGTGTGCTCAAGAATAAAATAATAGTAGTTTTATCACACTCATTGCTTGAACGTCTACATATTGTAATAAACCTGGTGGTGGCACAGAGAGGGGTAGTGGTGTGTTAGTAGATAGCCGACGCAAATCGCCTCAGGACAGCGCTAAACGAGCGGTCAACCGTGACGAGCTACGACGGTCAGCCGAGACGAGTGTAAACATGACGGTTCGTGAAGGATCTGCGTCGTTAACAGAGCTCAGGAGCGTCACGAGGGATGTAGTCATCTGACCACCCGGAATGGTCGAGCGACGTTCTGTCCGGTTCTAGAAGGCCATTAGGGACCCTATATAAAGAGCGGAGGTGTCGCAATCAAGACGGTTCAGAAAAGGGGTTCAGAACCCGGTTCATTACAGTCCGGTGACTACAGCACAGTTCAGTGTGGTTCAGCGGCGTGGTTCTATACGGTGCATTACGACGGTTCAGTGCGGAGTACTATCAAGTACAGTTGATACGAACGGCGTCTTGATCTTGGTCTGTGATCGAGTCCGACACAACGAGCCCAGTGTGTGAAGTCAGTCCTGAACTGTTGAACCCAGTGCAAGCCCGGAACGAGACGGAGAAGCCAGTGCAAGAGTTGATACGGCGGTACGGTGTTAACGGATAAATAATTGTACAGCCTGTGTTACATGTTGCCAATTGTTCAGTATTGGCTGTAATCTATTAGACATTAAACTGTTACGTTACTTTGGAGCCCCGAGTTGTCAAGTTCTTTAAGTTGGTGGTGTATTGTGCAGTTTGCAGAGATAGTGAGATTCGTTACAATATTAAGTCAATCCGTCCGTCTGTCTGTCTGTACAAATCTTGTACACGTTATTTCTTCCACTTCCCAGTCTCGAATCAAGTTAAAACGTTGCACAATTATTCAATGTCGAGAACAACACCTGAATCGATAAAATAAACTAATCTATTTGTTATTAATTTTGTGGTAATTAATCAATCTTTTGTTATTTTATATAGAAAAAGGAGATAAATCATGCGCATTGAAATATGGCCGCGATTGTGCGGTGCTTTCCCTTTTAAAAGCTTTCCTATTTAAAAGTAATAAACATGAGGGTCTCTATCACATGGGCCCAGGGGCAATGAACCCATTATAGCCGTGACTGTATTGCTATACGCCTAGTTTACATATATTTTTTTATTTACTGTACCAGCCAATAGAAAGTATCTGAAAGTAAACTCATCTCACTTTCGCGTTGCTATTATCCAACTCTAGACCAGCAAACGAGACCGCAGAACTGGGATACTATTACCAGGGCTATAAAATCTGACAGCGCTCTGTTGTTATTATCTACTGTTCATGGTAAGTGACAAGAGATTGTACTATTTAGAAAAGAGATATTTATTTAGTATTATTGAGTATTATTTAGATTAAATTGTCATTAAATTTAGTGAAAGGTAAGTGTCTTGTTAAAGTAAAATAATAGCTGACAATGGATAAGCAATTAGCAGTTTCTGTCGCTAGTTTCTCGGTATTTAGTCGGAGCTAACTATTAAAAACATTCAATATTTCAATTTATACATTTATAAGTTAAACGCAAAATTTCTGTTATCGTGAATCGGTATATTGAAATGTGTGTAGCCAAATGAATATAGACCTAGATACGTACTAGTATCCGCCCGAATTAGCCCTTTATCTAGCCAATACCACTATTATTATAGGGTTTTCTTATCCATCATTCGACTTAAGGAATACATATGATGTGCGTCAAAAAAATGTATACACACTTTAAACTATCATAGACAATTTATTTTCCGTTCTACAATGCTAAATTTCTGGACATGGAAAGCTTACTGTCCAATTGGAAAAATAAATGTGATTAATGTGAGTAATGTTCAAACTGGTGGCCTTCAGCATCAATAATTGCAACATGGCGGACGTGCGTTTGAGTTTTGAGGAGCGGAAGCAGATAATTAAGTGGTACTGAAAGTTTGAGAATGTAGCTGCGGTTCGAAGACAGTGGAGACGTGAGTATGGTACAGAACCACCTTCAAGGTTAACAATTACACGAGACAAATTTGAAATTTGTGATGTGCATAAAGGTCGATCAGGGCGACCTCGTACAGCTACAAGTAATGAGTCCACAACTGCGGTCTTGGAACTGTTTCAGCGTTCACCTCAAAAATCGTCCCGGCAAGCGGCAAGTGAGAGTCATGTAAGTGCTAGTAGTGTTCTACGCATTCTAAGGAAAGACAAGTTTCGTGTGTACACTCCAAGGCTGGTGCAACACCCAAGTGACGACGATCCAGGTCGAAGGTTAGAATTTTGTGAATGGGTTCAGGAGAGGGTGAGACGTGAACCGGGATTTATGGGTGGCATAATTTGGTCGGATATATTTTTCCAATTGGACATTAAGCTTTCCATGTCCAGAAATTTAGCATTGTAGAATGGAAAAAAAAATTGTCTATGATAGTTCAATGTGTGTATACATTTTTCGACGTTCCCTGTAGATGAAATAAAAGTACAAAATATTGGGATACTCACGTAGGACCCAATTGGTCACGAGTCACGGACCCAAGCGCAATGAACCGCTTAGCGCTATTGTTACGTATCTAGGCATTGTTACCTAGATACTATTTTTTTTTCTCTTGACCTGTAGGTTGTCTGCCCCTTGTGTAATAAGTTTTTTTTTTATTTTATTTTTCACGGTGAGTCAAGCCACACAGACAGTGACCGGTCCTTGACCTATGTGTGTACCTCTGGTTGAAAGGAGGGTGGTTTTTTTTTTCTTTTCTTCTGTCTCTTTGAAGAGCGTTCTAGATCTGGGTGTTGATGACTTTCTGTTCTAGAAATTACTAGATATCGACGCGCGGTAGATTATATATAGACCGCTCGCGTAACGTTGACGGACAGACATACGGAGACAGCCGTGAGACAGAATAGCGGAGACATTGCGTGACCCGTGCGTGGTATACCAATTGATCGTGTAAGTTAAGATTTTTCTTTTTTCAAGGCCTTGCTTGTATTTGTAATTATATTTTCAAACTCTTGTATTGTAATATTTTTACATGCCATTTTTGTAAAAGGGTTTTGGTCAACCCTTCCATTTTGTATTGAGTTATATTATGATTAAACATTAAGTTGATATTTTACCTTCCGATTTCTTGTGTCATTTTTTTTTTGTTATTCATTGTAAGTCTCTGATTAAATTCAGACTTAAGATAAGTGACACAACTACCTTTTTCTATTGTCACGTTCCCCTAGGCAAGCCATTTAAAAGTAGAATTCAATTTGTAATACGTGACAAAAGAAGTTTGGGGGCTCGTCCGGGATATTTTTCTGAACCTATTTTCGTCTTACTTGAGTAATTTTGTAAAGGCGAAGTTGACTTTAACAAAAAATTTTTTTGTGTCAAAGAGTCGGAAGTAAAGTATCAATACTATTGACCAAACTCTCTTAAGGTTTTTTGTTGTACTGATTTTGTACTGTATATTTACATTGTATACATTTTTTTTTTGCTTGTAATAGTTGTTAGTTAGTCATGGATATTCAGGTTTTTCTTGCAAATCCCTCTGTGGAAGAGCTTGATGCTTGTACTAGGAAGGAACTGGTCCTTATTTCTAAACAGTTAGGGTTAAAAATAAAATCAAATGCCCTTAAACAAGAAATCAGAGATAACATTGTAATCCATTATGTAGACGAGGAAGTGTTTTCTGAAGACCTTTTAGAAACCCTTAGACCCGATGAGGGTAAATCAGATTTAGAACTTCAGATAAAATTAAAACAAATGGAAATAGAAACCCAGTTAGCTTTAAAAGAGAAGGAAATTAAACAAAAAGAATTAGAGCTTGCAGCGGCTAGAGAGCAGAAAGAAATAGAAATAGAGTTTTAAAAAATTAGAGTTAGCTGCTAATGTAAGACCAGATTCTTCCCCTGCCAGTCATACTGCTGAAGCAACAAAATTTTTGAAAATAATTCCACGCTTTAATGAAGCCACAATTGACAATTATTTTCCACAATTTGAACTTGCTGTGAAAAATTTTAATGTACCTGAAACTTTGTGGCCCACTTTGCTGCTAACAGTTTTGACTGGTAGAGCTGCAGAGGTATTTTGTTCTTTGACCATTGAACAACAAAAAGATTATAATGTTGTTAAGGCCTTAATTCTTAAGGCATATGAACTTGTTCCGGAAGCTTACCGAAAGCAGTTCAGGGATTGTCGCAAATCGGATGGCCAAACCCATGTAGAATTCCTGCGGGAAAAGGAGCGACGCTTTGAGAAATGGCTCACTTCCAGGGAAATCGGCACCGACTTTGCAAAATTCAAGAACCTAATGCTGATGGAAGAGTTCAAGAGTTGTGTGCGGCTGGACGTCCGTACGCATATAGCTGATCGTGGCGAGGAAGATGTGCACAAGGCTGCAGTGTTGGCAGACGATTATATAATATCACATCAATTTGCCAAGTATACGACGGATGTCAAGCCAAAACAAGTCAAACAGCCTGAGTCCACTGCTAGCAACTCCATCAAGAACAGCAGTACAAACGACAGAAAACCTACTACAAGTAAAGCTACTTGTTCCTACTGTAAACGAGAAGGCCATAAAATTGACGATTGCTGGAAATTGAGGAAGAGAAACGAAAAAGCTCCTTCAAAAGTCAGCGCTTGCACAGTACAGTGGTCGGAGAGGTTTACTCCCTCATCATCAAGTCATATCAAGAATACCTCGACACCACCTGTTTCAAATATATTGACTGTACAAGACTCTCCGAAAATGTCTCCACGGTGTTCAAATGACTCAACAGCGAGTTCTTCAAATTCATCTTTACGATGTTCCAATGACTCAAACAAGAGTTTTTCAAATACATCAAGCCGATGTTCCAATGACTCAAACAAGAGTTTACCTAGTACATCACAGCGATGTTCCAATGACTCTATCCAGAGTTCCCATAATACATCACCCCGATGTTCCAATGACTCTATCCAGAGTTCCCATAATACATCACCCCGATGTTCCAATGACTCTATCCAGAGTTCCCATAATACATCACCCCGATGTTCCCATGACTCTATCCAGAGTTCCCATAAGACATCACCCCGATGTTCCAATGACTCCATCAAGAGTTCTCCAAATACATCCAAAAGATGTTCTACTGACTCAAGAAAGAGTTTCTCCACTGCGTCTCCTAGAGATGTCAATGACTCCAGCGAGAGTTCGACCCAAGTCCAGTCTGCATCAACCAAAATTGATGTTTTATTAGAGGATTTTAAGCCTTTCATTTCGGAAGGATTCGTATCACTACCCGGTGATTCTACAAGTCTACGACCTATCACCATTTTGAGAGACACAGGTGCCTCACAATCGCTACTTTTAGAGGGTATCTTGCCCTTGTCAAAATCATCATCGACTGGGAAGAGCATACTGTTACGAGGCGTAGAGCTTGGATGTATAGATGTGCCTCTACATCTAATCGACATAAAGTCAAATCTCATTACTGGACCGGTTGTTGTAGGTGTCCGACCAACATTACCATTGGAAGGCATCTCGTTGCTGTTAGGCAATGACTTAGCAGGTGGAAAGGTGATAGCCGTACCCATCGTCACTCAAACACCCGACTTATCTGCTACACCCGAGGAAGACCTAGAGTTATATCCAGCGTGTGCAGTAACAAGGGCAATGAGGTTGAAAGCATCTCAAGAAGAGAACGTCGTCAAGGCCAACAGTAACCAAGATGATGTGGACTTGAGCACCACATTCTTTGCTTCTCTTGAAGAAGAACCAACGCCAAATTCTGAAAAGCCGGCATCAACTCGAAAACAGTTGATTGAGGACCAAAAGAAGGATCCAGAGCTCGCCAAACTCCGAGAAACCGCAATGACATCACAAGAGGCAGAGCTAGCATCAACGTGCTACTACATCCAAGATGATATGCTCTTCAGGAAATGGAAACCTCCAGACGCATCCAACGAAGAAGAATGGAGAATATGCCATCAAATCGTGTTACCAGAAAGATACCGAGCGTACATCATGAATCTGGCTCATGACACACCAATGTCAGGTCATCTCGGCATCCACAAGACATACCACAAGATTATGTCACACTTCTTCTGGCCACGTTTGAAGAAAGATGTCATCCAGTACTGCCGATCCTGTCATGCCTGTCAGATGGTTGGCAAGCCAAATCAAAAGATCCCTGTTGCTCCTCTGAAGCCGATTCCAGCCTTTGAAGAACCTTTCAGCAGAGTACTTATTGACTGTGTTGGTCCTCTCCCAAGGACAAAAGCTGGCAACCAATACCTGTTGACCATTATGTGTGCTTCAACTCGTTTTCCTGAGGCTATTCCTCTAAGGAACATAAAAGCATCGAACATTGTAAAGGCCTTAATCAAGTTCTTTACTCTATTTGGTCTACCAAAGTCCATCCAATCGGACCAAGGAACGAATTTCACGGCCAATCTTTTCAAGCAAGTCATGACTCAGTTGGGCATCAAACACTGCATGTCGAGTGCGTATCATGCCGAGTCGCAAGGCGCTCTTGAGCGATTCCATCAGACTCTCAAGAACATGATCCGAACCTATTGTTTTGAGCACGAAAAAGACTGGGACGAAGGAATCCACATGCTGCTGTTTGCAACCCGTGAATCCGTCCAGGAATCGTTGGGATTCAGCCCTTTTGACTTAGTCTTTGGCCATTCGGTGCGCGGTCCCTTGAAATGTATAAAAGAGACTTTGTTGTCACCAACAGCCACTGAAGGACTTTTAGACTATGTAAGTAAGTTTAAAACTAGACTTTATGATGCTTGTGTTCTGGCCAAAAATAACTTACAAAACACCCAATCCAGCATGAAACGCTGGTATGATAGAAAGGCCCGTGTTAGAGAATTTTCTCCCGGGGATAAGGTGCTTGTATTTTTGCCCATACCAGGTCAACCCTTGCAAGCCAGATATTTTGGTCCCTATGAAATTGAGACCAAAATTAGTGACCTCAATTACACAATCAAAACCCCTGACCGTAGGAAAAAGACTCAGCTATGTCACATAAACATGCTGAAGCCTTATGTATCTCGGCCAGATCACTCAGAGAAGAGTAATTGTGTTTTAAATACAGTCAAAAGTTGTTCAAATAGCCATGTTTCTCCTATTGATGATGATATTGTAAAGGAGAAATTTGGACAATACAAAATACCTAATTCTTTTGTATTACAGAATTTGGATGTAAAACTGTCTCATCTGTCTTCGACAGAAAGGCCAGTTATCATGAAACTCATTAATGAATTTAATGACATTTTTTCTGATGTACCAAAACAGACTAATGTTATAATGCATGATGTAGATGTTGGCGAGGCTACTCCAGTCAAGCAGCATCCTTACAGGGTTAACCCTGAAAAACTTGCCATACTTAGGTCAGAAATCAAGTATATGCTTGAAAATGACCTCATTGAACCAAGTTCCAGTAGCTGGAGCTCCCCATGTGTCTTGATACCTAAACAGGACAAGATTTATCGTTTTTGTACAGACTACCGTAAGGTAAATGCTGTAACAAAGACCGATTCGTTTCCTATCCCTAGGATAGACGATCTCATAGATCGTATTGGTGACGCTAAGTACATCACCAAAATAGACCTACTTTCAGGTTATTGGCAGGTTCCCCTGACTGATAGGGCAAAGGAAATCTCCGCCTTTGTCACCCCTGATGGTCTGTACCAATACAAAGTGATGCCATTTGGCATGAAGAATGCTCCTGCCACTTTCCAGAGAATGATAAATGCCCTGCTTGCTGACATGGAGAATTGCCACGCATACATAGACGATGTAGTAATTTTTAGCCAAGATTTTTCTAGCCATTGTAAACAACTGCATTGTCTTTTTACTAAACTTTTACATGCAAAAATTACTGTAAACCTGAGTAAGAGTGATTTTTGCCAGGCTTCCATCCAATACTTAGGCCATATTGTAGGACAAGGCCAGGTGAAACCTGTAATGGCCAAAGTAGAAGCTATCCAAGCTTTCCCTATTCCTGCTGATCGGAAACAACTCCGAAGATTTTTGGGAATGTCTGGATATTATAGAAAATTTTGCGAAAATTTTTCTGTCATTGCCAGTCCTTTAACAAACCTCCTGAGGAAGAACGTCCGATTTACTTGGACGGATGAATGTCAGAAAGCCTTTAACCAAATTAAGCAGATATTATCTAGCTCCCCCATTTTGATGGCTCCTGACATCGGAAAACCTTTTAGATTAGCTATTGACGCCAGTGACACAGGTGTTGGGTCAGTCCTTTACCAAGAAGATAATTTCCAAGTAGAGCACCCTATTTGTTTCTTTTCCAAGAAATTTAATAGGCATCAAAGAAATTATTCTACTGTGGAAAAAGAATGTCTTGGGTTGATTCTTTCTATACAACACTTTGATTTTTATATCAGTGGGTCCAGATGGCAACTGGTTGTATTTACTGACCACAATCCCCTTACATTTATCCACAAAATGTCTGGCAAGAACCAACGACTTCTCAGGTGGAGTTTATTTTTACAAGAGTACAACCTAGATCTTAAACACATAAAAGGCAGCGAAAATGTTATCGCCGATGCCTTATCTAGATTGTAAAAAGTATTTTGATGTATATTTTTTTTATATATATCATGATAAATACATTCTGTAATGTAAATATCATTTTTGTAATTGTTCTAAAAAGATTTCCATTTCGTGGAAATGTAAACTTTTTATTTTTAGGAGGGAGGTGTTACGTATCTAGGCATTGTTACCTAGATACTATTTTTTTTTCTTGACCTGTAGGTTGTCTGCCCCTTGTGTAATAAGTTTTTTTTAATTTTATTTTTCACGGTGAGTCAAGCCACACAGACAGTGACCGGTCCTTGACCTATGTGTGTACCTCTGGTTGAAAGGAGGGTGGTTTTTTTTTTCTTTTCTTCTGTCTCTTTGAAGAGCGTTCTAGATCTGGGTGTTGATGACTTTCTGTTCTAGAAATTACTAGATATCGACGCGCGGTAGATTATATAAAGACCGCTCGCGTAACGTTGACGGACAGACATACGGAGACAGCCGTGAGACAGAATAGCGGAGACATTGCGTGACCCGTGCGTGGTATACCAATTGATCGTGTAAGTTAAGATTTTTCTTTTTTCAAGGCCTTGCTTGTATTTGTAATTATATTTTCAAACTCTTGTATTGTAATATTTTTACATGCCATTTTTGTAAAAGGGTTTTGGTCAACCCTTCCATTTTGTATTGAGTTATATTATGATTAAACATTAAGTTGATATTTTACCTTCCGATTTCTTGTGTCATTTTTTTTTTTGTTATTCATTGTAAGTCTCTGATTAAATTCAGACTTAAGATAAGTGACACAACTACCTTTTTCTATTGTCACGTTCCCCTAGGCAAGCCATTTAAAAGTAGAATTCAATTTGTAATACGTGACACTATTAAGAAATTATATCAATTTGTACATAATTCTAGAGAGTCTGCTGATGTTATTAGACTAGCACTAGATGGTCAGTTTTAAGTTGTTAGAAATAACTACAATGAAATTATGTGGATGTGAACGGTATCTGTGTTAGAACAACCATTGTGTTTCCAGATGGAACTTACTCGTCAAACATAACATTCTCTATGTGTTTTAAATGTTACATGGGAAAAAAAAGTATAGACTTTATTTTCTGGGCGGCTACAATCGGTTCTAGAGACCAGGCTAGCATCAGTTCTAGAGACCAGATAAGCATCAGTTCTAGAGACCAACCTTGCATCAGTTCGAGAGACCAATCTTGCATCAGTTCTAGAGACCAGATTAGCATCAGTTCTAGAGTCCAATCTTGCATCAGTTCTAGAGACCAGATAAGCATCAGTCCTAGAGATCAAGCTAGCATCAGTTCTCCCGTGTACGCTGTTCTGCCTCATCGTGGCACCTGGGTGGAAACGGATACTTGAGGGGTAGCTAGGCTAAATGAATGGCGAAACATAACTCCCGAGGGGATGCCCACGGGTAGAGGAGAGTTTACCCCTTGCACGGGCAGGGTTGTAAAAAAGTCCCCACGAGCACGTCCCACTTCCATGCGCTGTTCCTCAAAGGGATCGTTATATAAATGGCGGGTCCCGCACAGTTAGCTTGGTACAACGAAGGAAAATGGCGGTGTCCTCGGCCTTCGGCCATGTGCAGCCAAGCATGCGTTGGGACCAAAGACATTGGAAACAGCAATGCTTTACATAGGCATTGACTCGGGTCTCTCTCAGACAGAACTGTGTGTTCACACAGGGTTTTTTTTTTTTTTTTTTTTTACTGTTTCGGTTGGACGACCAAACAGGTTTTTTTTTCAAACTTAGAGCTCGAAGAGCCTTCGGCTCAGCTCTTTTGGACATCAACAAGCATCAGTTCTAGAGATCAGATAAGCATCAGTTCTAGAGACAAAGCTAGCATCAGTTCTAGAGGCCAGATAAGCATCAGTTCTAGAGATCAGATAAGCATCAGTTCTAGAGACCAGATAAGCATCAGTACTAGAGACCAGATAAGCATCAGTACTAGAGACCAGACTAGCATCAGTTCTAGCGACCAGATAAGCATCAGTTCTAGAGACCAGATAACCATCAGTTCTAGAGACCAGACTAGCATCAGTTCTAGAGACCAGATAAGCATCAGTTCTAGAGACCAAGCTAGCATCAGTTCTATAGACCAGATTAGCATCAAGAAGTATTGCGAATGAGACACGAATTTAAAAAATCACAATCAAAAATCCTTTTAATTACCAATTAGTTAATTAATTATTTCGTTTGGTATCTCGAGCAAGGGAAAGAAATTGTACTTGATTTAGTTGTAGTATAAGCTGAATTAGTCCTCTTAATAGGTCACCACTCTAAATTGAAATAAACAATATATTTATTTATAGCTTTTATATAGCGCTAATTTGGTCCAATCTCATTTGTGGACCAGTGGGGGGAGGGGGTATCCAGAGAAAGACAACTCTGCCCGAGTCGGGTGTCGAACATCGAGCCCCCTTCTAGGTAGTCAAGCCAAGCTAGGTTCAAGCGCGCTTAGCCTCTCGACCACGCTTCCCACAAACATTTATATTATAGACAATTTTCTCTAGCCATGAGTACCTCACTAACAGAGTGGTTAGCTTGTCGGTCCGAGGAATTGTGGGCCATGAGCACGAATTCTCTTCGTTCCCCCCCCCCCTTTTTTTTTCTCTATAAATTCTTGTAAAAACAGATTATTTTAAAATTCACCCAGATAACCCTTTCTCTCCCCCCCCCCCCCCCATTTTCCCAACTGCTCCTGATAAGTGATAAGATCATAGAGTATTGAAAAAGCTAAAATCATCAAATAGCTAAATTAAACTAATTTGTAAAATTATTGCTAATCGCACATATTTATTGTTGTTGGTCTAGAATCTAGATCTATTACAAATTTAATTTAATGATCCAAACAAAAGGATAGAATTACAATTTGTATAAGCTTTGTGATTTTTAAAAATAGTATTTTTTTAAAAATGTTTTTCTTGTTTCATTATTATCCAATTCAGAATCGTGGACCTACACATTAAACGAAATGGACGTAACTAGTTGGTTGATAGCCCTATTGGTCATATTACTGCTTCTATTTGCTTTTGTTCACTATATGACTTCATCCCATGGCACGTTCCAGAAGCTAGGGATTGACATTCCTCCAAAGTCTCCGGTGTTGGGTCACTTTGGCCATACCTTAAAGTATGGCGTTTTTCATTTCCAGACAGTCTTTTACGAAAAATTCAAAGACAAAAAGGTATGTAATTAGATTCTCTGCACAATTCTATTCAAAAGCAAAATGCTCCATAACATCATTGTGTGTGAATACAACTGAGCTGCAGGGGCCGCGTACCCACAACAAACTCCATGTCAATGAATGAAATCTACGTATATTAGTTAAACCTCTTCTCGTCTGCATACATTACTTACCTTGTCTCTACTCCTCCCCCAACAATCAAATTTACTTATTCCAACTCCCATACAGCAAACTGATACTGATTCATTAGACAAACCATTTAACTGTCTTCATTGCTTCAATCTTTTCTCGTCTGCTTGCATTACTTCCTTTATCCAAACGAGACTAATCGTCACGGAAGGCCTGAACACTGACCTGCAACGTCGCAACCTGTGGGCAGCGGAGACCAATGGCTCTTTGCCATGTCACAGGTCTGTAAGATGTGGCAACGAGCTATTGGTCTAAACTGCCCACAGGTTTCGACGTTGCTGGTCAGTGTTGAGGCCTTCTATGACGATTGGTCTCGGTCCGTAGCCCTTTCCCATCAAATCTTACTTCTGCCAACTTCCACAAATGCACATGTAGTCTCATATTACAAACCTTACAATGGATTAATTAATTCTTTCTTTCTGCCGATACAGGTGTATGGTTGGTATGACACCAGGACGCCTGTACTCGTGGTCAAAGACTTGGACATGATCAAAGACATCTTGGTCAAACACTTCAATTCTTTTGTCGACCGGCGTGTTGTTATGGAGCATGACGTTCCATTCAGAGACAACTTACTGACCCTGCGAGGTGACCGCTGGAAACACGTCAGAGCCAGTGTGAGTCCGACCTTTAGCTCAGGGCGAATCAAGAAAATGTCACCGCACATTGAGAGAAATGCCAAAATTTTACTGGAAAATTTAAAGGAGAAGCAGGAGAGTGGCCAGGAAATCGAACTCAAAGAAATTTGCGAATTTTTTACTTTGGATACGATTGCCAGTATTGCTTTTGGAATCGACTTAAATACATTAAAAAACCCAGAAAACAAATTTGCCCAGGAGACCAAGAAAATCACTAACCCAAATCCATTTCTATTAGCTATTGTATTTTTGTTCTCCTTTCTGGGCCCGTGGTTCACAAGAATCGGCCTTCCCTTTTTCCCCAAAAAGAGTATGAATTATTTGGCCAGTGCTGTGGATTCAGTGATAGGCGAAAGAAAAAGAGACGGGACAGAAGGAACTGTAAATGACTTTCTAGATTTGGTCACATCTGAAGCTAAAGAGCAAGGAGTTATAGAAAGATTATCACTCTCTGAAATCCACGTAAGCTCTTTCTTTTGTTACTAAGCTTATATCAACATACTATGTCTGTCTGTCTGTCTGTCCAGCAAAAAGTTCTGAAATTATTTCTTCTACACCCATTCTCGGATCAAGTTCAAACTTTGCACAATTATTCATTGGCGAAGATAATACATAAATCAATAAAAAAAAATAACCAATTAGTTAATTAACTAATGGTAAGTAATTATTTTGTTTGGTATCACGCTCAAGGGAAAGAAAGTTTACTGAATAAGCTGATTTCTTTGCCTTTATAGGTCGCCGCTTGAAATTAAGTTTGAAACAAACAATATATAACTATACAATCTTCAATTTTTCATAAGCACCTCGTTAGCAGAGTCGTTAGTATTTCCTATTTAGAAGCTTTGAGCCATGAGTTGCTACCGTCCCCCCGTCTTTTTTAAAATTCTTAAAAAAAAAATTAAGGTAAAATTCACCTCGATATATCAGCTAACTAAACCAAAATAATTGGTAAAATATTTCTAATCGCACAGATTTATTGTAGTTAGTCTAGAACTATTGCACATTTAATTACACGACTGATCCAAAGTAATTGATACAATTACACTTAGTATAACCTTTGCTTTTCATGTTAGTTTTTTTTATTCTTTTTTGATACTGTTGAGTTTAATGACCTGATACATTTGACGTATCAGTAGTGACGCCCTAAAAACCTTTAGGTAGTGTAAAACAAATATTTAATATTTTTTGTAATTAAAAAGGTTTATTATTGCAATAATAGAAAACATCGATATTATTATATTAATTATGTCTAGCCCAGTCTACACAATCTGCCCAGTCAGAGTAAACTGTGACTATATCTGTTATCCTTTTATTAATTAGTGTGACTATATTCTTATTTTGGTTTCCATTGAATCCTTCAGGCCCAGTCCATTATCTTCATCTTTGGTGGTCTGGAGACAGTATCCACTGTCATGTCCTTCACCTTGTTCCTACTAGCAGTACACCCAGAATGCCTTGAGCGTGCTCAAAAGGAAGTGGATGAAAAAATTGGCAAAGACTTTCCATGTTCTGAGAATGTACAGAATCTTCACTACCTGGACATGTGTATCAACGAAGCCATTCGTATGGTTCCTCCTGCCTTTTTCCTTGACCGTCAATGTGTTGAATCTGTAGATATAAATGGTGTACACATCCCTAAAGGTATGGTGGTGTTGATACCAGTCTATGCCATCCACAATGATCCTAATTTTTGGCCAGAGCCAGAAAAATTTGATCCTGAAAGATTTACCCCTGAAAACAAACAAACTCGTCATCCTTATGCCTTTTTTCCTTTCGGACATGGCCCAAGAAATTGTATTGGAATGAGGCTGGCTCTAGTGGAGCTGAAGATAGCAATAGCGGCAGTGCTGCAGAGATATACACTTGTCCCATGTAGCAAAACAGTGTAC
This sequence comes from Biomphalaria pfeifferi, assembly GCA_030265305.1. NCBI lineage: Eukaryota > Metazoa > Mollusca > Gastropoda > Planorbidae > Biomphalaria > Biomphalaria pfeifferi. The sequence continues at coordinate 3,076,665 of JASAOG010000004.1, forward strand.
CCGTTTCATTTGAGCAAAATACGAGCCAGGACTACAGACGGAGCCTGGGTTAAAATTAATCCAAGAAAATAGCAAACAAATATTATAGTAATATGGCCATATTGAAAAAAATAACACACGTAGGCCTACTTATTTTCCCATCATTTTAAATACAATTAAGTTAAGACCACACTTGACTCACTTCAAAATGCTAATCATCAAATTTATATCTGTTCTTCAAAGTTGATTAACAATGGGGTATTTGTTATGAAGAACATACCATAATGCTTGGAATTAGTATTCAACTATGTAAGCATTCCAGCAAAGGTTTATATTTAAACACAATCCTTCTGATGCATTACCTTCCTTGCTAGAGTATTGGTCAAGAACACTAACAAGTTTTGTGTTAAGAATTATGTTCATATTTTTATTTAGTGCATGGTTATTTAAAAGACATATATCATAATAGCAATAATTCTTAGTAGTCTTGGAGCATATATACAGACTTATTAGCAATAAGGTTAAATTTTGTATTTAAACATTTGTAAGTAAAGTTTAGATTTGTGAAATTGATCTATCCAGTACATGTCATCATATTAATCTGCTTGTTTCTGGGAAGGCTTGGTGGCAGAGCAGTACAGTATATCTTAGTGAAAACTTAACTTTTCGATTTCTGCATGTTTAGGACATGCCTGAGACGAAACAACTTAATGGGTACCCGACATTACTTTAGGAAAGTAAAAGCGGTTGGTCATGTGCTTGCCACATGACACTCTCATTAACATCACATTTACAGCATCTCCCAATAGGTCCCAAGGTCTGAAAGAGAGAACCTTCGTTTACTTTTACATATTTCTGGAAGTTTATCTGAAAGCAGGTAACTCAGGTTGCTTGAACCTTCTACAAACTGTAATTCTAACCAACCCAAAAAATGTTCTCATTAAAAAAAAAAAAAAGGAGTGGGGGAGCTTAACAATGTTTAGTAATTAAAATTTTGTGTTTTAATTATTTTTTCTCTCAATAAAACATTATACAAATAAGACAATACCACATAAACTTGCTGTACAGCTGCAGATGTTAAACCTGACATGCCAACAAGAAATGTCAATTGTTTCTAATTACAAGAATTAATAGCACAAATCTGTATGCATCAAACTCTATATGACAAGATTCTCAACTTATGAATTGCAGACATTCTTTGAACAGAAAGAAGATTCTTATCCATGGGTTGTCCTAGTCCTGCATGCTAATTACAAACTTAATCACTGCTTTTGCCATTTATTTTCCAGCATGTTTCAGGCAACTTGTTCCATGCACTAATGGCACTAGAAAAGAAAACACTTATACAAATTTGTCCTAGCCTATGGAATAGTGCATTTATGTTTGTGTATTCCTGAGTATCTTATTATGTTTTGTATTAGTAAATTATGGTTAGTTGTTGTATGTATTATTGATATTTTACTTTGAAAAATAAAACTATTATAATTACAATCTGTGAATCACAGATATGTGTTTGACCAACAGAAATATTGTTTGATATTTTTACATGCACATAAAAAGCTTGCCTGTTCTGTAAAAAATATGAAATAAAAAACTATAAAATGCTGAAAAATTTGATTTAACATTTCTAAAGGCATATTTATTGATATGTTACAACTTTACAAATTATAAACCATAGATTTGTTGTTAATTTGTTTATACTCCAAGATGGAGTGAGACAAGGCTGCATGCTTTCACTAACTCTTTTTCAATATCTTCCTTGAAAGGATAATGGAAGATGCTCTTGTGGGTTACAAAGACCACTAATATAAATTGATCCTAGCACATAGAATAAAAAAATGAACACTGCCAATGACTAAACTTATAATGGAAAAAAATAATTTATTATAAACATCTTTAAAAAGGTATCACGCAGACATCCCAGTAATAATAATCATCAGATGGAAGCAGGAAGAAACCATGATTTGCTTGAGGGCAATGTGCAAGAAAGACTTAGTTGTAAATAATTGGCAATGACTATGCATAATGGTAAGCAAACCAGTTTTTGGAAATGGATATCCAATATGTTACTCCATATGTCCCCCAGAGAGCCCTGCACTCAATGGACTCAACGCTTTTAGTAGTGCCACGTTTTCCCTCAAAAGCTACGGTCTGCGGGCTTTTTCAGTTTACGGACCAAAGGTTTGGAACTCACTCCCCATTGATCTCAAGACAGACAACATGCTACACCACTTTTAAGAAGAACATTAAGACCTATCTGTTTAAAACTTTTTTAGATTCACTGTCATTTTAGCTCTCGTGTTTGTGTTTGTAATGTTGTTACAGCGCCTTGAGCCTACATTTTGTTTGTTAACAGCGCTTTATAAATAAAACTATTATTATTATTATTATATTTATGAAACTAAAAAATAAAATTTATCCTGAACATTTCTATTTTTAAATAATGAAAACTGTTCATCCTTTAAATAACAATAAACACAAGTTTTAAAAACCACAAATTTAAAACTGGCCTAATTCAACAACCATTTTTAACTGCTTTAATTCAACAACCACTGACAGCAATGGCTTAATTCAATTTGCTTTATCCCCCTCCCCCAAAAAAGAAAATTTCTAGCTGTACTCTAATCATTTAAAGCTTTATACCTTGAACATTAATTAATAATTTGTTAAAATCCTTAATAAATTATGAAAACTTCAAGAGTTCATCCTAGAATGAACTAAATATCATTGCACAACTGTATGTTCAATACATTTTTATGTTAAGATGATTCCGATAGAAAGAAAAAAAACAAAAAAGAAAGAAAAAAACTTGGCGGTAGTTAGGTTACAAAATTCTTAAAATTTAGAATTGGCTTTAAAGCCTGAACACGCTGTGTATAAAATCAGTTTAAAAAATGCAACAAACTATTTAGCTCGGAAAAGGAATTGAGTTGAAACTAAACAATGTAAACAAATAGCTCCTATGGCCTGCTGCTGTCATGACTTGACGTCTGTGTAGTATTATAACTCCCACAATGTATACACTTGAGACCTTCAGTGTTGAAGAACTGCTCACAAGTCTAGTCATAGAAATACATAAATAAATCTTACATGAAGAATCAATAAAAAACATTGTACTTAGACTGACTGAGCTAAACATTATAAAATAATGGTACATTATTTCTAGGCCTGAGGCATTGTGGCTGAGTGGTAAAGCGCTCTATTTCTCAAACGGGGGTACCAGATTTGAATCCTGGGGAAAACTGGGATTTTCAATTTCGGGATCTTTAAGGCACATCCATGTCCACCCAGGTCTAATGGGTACTGACATTAGTCAGGGTAAAAGTGAAGGCGATTGGTCATTGTGATGGCCACTTAACACCCTCACTAACCATCAGCCAGAGAGACCTTAATATCAGCTTCCCTATAGATTGCAAGGTCTGAATGGGAAATGTAACTTTTTTTATTGTCTAGACCAAGTGAATATATTACATAAGTTAATGGTTACTTTTCATTGACAAGTACAGATAACACCTACATTAATCTAAATACTTTCAATAAAGCCCAAAAAAACAATGTTCATTTCAGCTAATAAATGACATAGTAAAAACAAGGAAAGCAAAGTATTAATGCTTAAATATTGCCAATGTATTCAGTCATAATAATGGCAGTAGCATTTGTTCTATTTACAGATCATGCACAGCATTTTTATATTAAATAACTACTGGAAGCATCGGTCGCTCTTGTGCATGCTCTGCTAGCATTCATCAGCACAAGAAAAATGTCAAATGATTGCTCAGCTTGGTGTCAATGATCTACAGTTAATGGACTATCAAGTCACAGTGAAGATAATAATAGGGAATTAAATCCAACACTTTGACTTTAAATTATATTTTTTTTTTCTACTATAGTTGTAAACTGTTAAAAATTGTTAGCATTATACATGAATGTTTCTTTACATAATCACAAAGAGAAGCGCTATTCAAAAGTATTTTTTTAAACAATATGAGAAAATTTCAAATTATTTTAATGCCGATGCTTCAGTTTTTCTATTATGAGCCTATGAGGATCAAAGGTCACTCACCTATCACTTTTCATTGTCAATGAATATGCCAAAGAAATATTGTTGATTAAAAATTATAATAATAAAGTGTAAGAAAAGGATTTTAAAAAATGCATACTTTTTTTTTAATGAATCAATCCAGATGATTGAAAATGGAATGACTCATTAAAAAAAAGTTTTTATAGAGCAATTATAATTATGGTCTGCTAATATAAAGGACAGAAAATTCAGACTCGCCTTGTGACAGTCTTGACATAATATAAACAACTTGACATGCACCAGTTCCTCAGGTAATTGAACAGCTGCACAAACTTCATCCATCTCTTGCCAAACTTCCTTCATGTCCCACAAAGACTCTTTGCAGACAGGGCATTGGTACAGCCTGAACAAATAGAGATAGAAATTATACAGGGAGGGTTTAGCTTGAAACATTAAACTACTGTTTGTTCTTACTGTCAACAAAAAAACTGGTTTCACAATAAAATTATATCTTTTTTAAATTTTGACTCACCCACTATGGAATGCCTATTTAATAGTCCATTTCCAAAAGCATAAAAGTATCTACTAAAGATATCTGTACATTCTGTCTTTATTTTTTTTCTTCTTAAATCTTTATTTACAAATTTACTATATATGATTTTCATGTGTTAGACTTTTTTCCATTTTTCTTAAATTTTTTACTTCTGATGTTTTTTTTTCCTCCTGCTTGTAACTTGTAAATATTCAAAGTAAACAGATCTGCATAGATAAAAATCTAGAGATCTATAGTGCTATGTCTTTCCAATCAATATAACTGAAAACCAGTTACAATTTTTGAGGTCAAACTATTTGTATTTTAATTGGTATCTTACATTTAAATAGAAAGATGCTTGCTTATTCAAATTATCCATTTAATTAACTTTCATTTGATAAACATATTTAGCTAGCATTTTTGAAAGGCTACTTATTTTTTTTTTCTTCTATATCTATTTTTTCTGGATATTTTTTTTTAAGTACCGGTAGGTTTTTTTTTAGAAAAACTACAGTGGACAAGTTAACCTCTAGCAGAAGTCTAGATACAATGAAAAGCATACCTTTGTTCAGCACAGCTCTTTAAGCATTCTCTGGAAATAGAACAGAAATATAATTCATAAACACTGGAAATGAAATAACTTGGTAAGTCAACTTATTATGAGAGATCAGTAAAGCTGAGAAAGTCTATTCTATTAAAGTTTCTTACTGGTGTATCATATGTCCACATCGAGGAATCTCAATGCCTGAGCGGGAAGTATGAAGAAATTCTTGACATATAGGGCACAATGACCTTGAGACATTCTCTATGCACTAAAAAAAAGCAATCCTTTTTTATTAATTTGAAGACCTTATTTTCATGTGTTTAAAAAAGATCTGAGTGTGGGTTAACAATATATGAAAAGTATCAGGCTTAAACTTGAGAATAATAAAACAGAGTAACATTGTAACAACAGTCAAACCTAGTAACAATAATAAAGGCCTGTGTGAATAAGATCTGGCAAATTTTTATGACGATTCTGTCAATACATCTAAACAAGTTCTAGTAATCTAGTGATACTGTCTATATACGAAGAGATATTCTGGTAACAATCATATTGATTTTGACAACACAGCTAGAAAAGAACTAAAACTAGAAAATGTAAAACTATTACAAATCTTTTTCCTTCAGATTAACACAGTTTAATTAGACAGCCTCGACAGAAATATAATTTAACATCACAAAATGGTTTGTTTTTTTTTAACTTTATATAACATATAACAGATTGTAATTAAAATACATTTTCATAAAGTGAAATATAATTATTGTTTAAGCCGTAGCCACTTCTAATACAGGTGGTGTTGATGTGATGTCAAGTGAAGCGTTAAAAGTAAGACTTACTTTATGTTGGCCCTTGAGCTCTAGGCTGAGACAGGCATTACAGGTGTCACAGTGGTAATATTTATCCTCAGGTCCAACCCTGAAAAGAAACAACCATCAAATCACCAGGACTGGGGAGGAGTGTACTAAAGAAAAAAAAGTAAACTTCCTTTTTCAGACATTGTGATCTAAAGGTCATCTGAGTGAGAGTGTCATGAGGCCAGCACAATGACCAACCACCTTTATTTTCTCCATATTATCTCAGTTACCCATTAGAGCTGGGTGGACTCAGAGGTGCCTAAGGATCCTAAAATTAAAATCCCAGTCTTCACCAGGATTCGAACTCAGGACCTCGGTTTGGAAGCCAAGCGCTTTACCGCTCAGCCACCGCACTATGTGCTAAAGATCTCATTCAAAATTCAAATTTTCACCAGGACTTGAAACAAGTTCCCTCAGTTCGCAACTAGCCTAAAAAATAGTACAAGCGCTTTGACACAATAACCCAACAATAATAATAGTACACAGCTCATTTAGTTCAAAGAAGAACCTTAAAGTTTTATGAAAATCAAAAGTTACAATAATGACTGGCATTCATTCAATCTCTCTTATTGTTACATACATCTTAATCCATGAAAAAAAATAAGAATAGTAAAGGATGCATTTCACATCACAAACATAAAAAAAGCTTTTCTTTGAGCTCAAAGATTAACTAGTATTTTACCTGGAAACACAGATCTGAAAGTGACCTACATAATTCGTCACATTAAACTCAGACAAAACCCTTGTCTGCCTATGGTAAATAGCAATACCAAAATTGTAACATGGCATATATATTGTTTTAATAAAAGACAAATGTAATAGTTCAAACCTGCATATTCCACACTTGAGACAATGAAACTGGTGTTTAGGAACATCATAAAGTCGACATATTGGACAGAAATACTCTCCAAAGATAATTCCACATTTGCAACAATCTTTCCTGACCTGAAGTATTTGAAAAACAGTTTTTAAAACAATCTATTAAAAGTAACAAACCCTAAAGTTACATCAAGTTATAATTTTAGTAAACATAATTTATAGTTTCAGTTAGTTACACAAATTTATCAAGGAAGGGGAAAAGACTCAGATATTTAGTCGTCGCTTCTTGCTTAAAACTAACAATTCAACATGGCAAAAATCTGGATCTTTATTTTGACAACTTTTCATTATTCTATCAAGCTGAAATGTATCACATAAACTTGTGCTGGGTGATATTTTATTAAAATTTCAAAAACATCACTTCAATAATTATTGAATCAATTAATTTTTTGTCATTTCCTGTTAAAGCCCAGTGTTCCTCAATGGGACTCAGGGGAACTAACAATTATATTTTATTTTTCTTATTGCTAAATATCAATAATGTCCCTTCTGCTGCCCCCAATGCAAAGGTAAGATAGTATCAAAAAATGCAAAATGAAATATGAGAGTACATAGAGTAGGAATTGATCTTTTTTTTTAATTTACATAAATTGTTACAAACAAATTTGCTAAAAGATTGACTGATGAGGTGTGGGGCAATACAAATGTGTGTAAATGGATCCACTTGTATACACAAAGTGTGCTTAAACGCTGTCTAATGGATGCTTTAATTTGTTTAAAACAGAGGTATGTAAATGTAGATAATAATAAAGCTTTCAGTTACATTGTACAGTTAAAAAAACAGTGAAGGTTAACATCTATCTAGTGCAGTTAAAAAACAAGGCGCTTTGAGAACATAAAAAGGCACAAAATTGAAAAAAAAAAGGGAAACTAATCTAAACAGGTAGGTCTCAAAGTGTTTCTTAAACATGGTAACACTTGTGGTTCAAATAATCTAGGGAAAAGTAGCTCAGTCTGTAGTTTTGAGGGAAACTCTCTGCACAATATTTTTTTTTTATAGTGGTAAGCGTTGTCAAGAGGCAAAGTAAGCACTGTATATATTGAATGTAATTATTAATAAGATGGGTGAGGGCACTAAAAGTTGTCTGCATACAATTGTTGAAGAAACACTCCTAAACACATTCCGCCTACTTCTTGTATTGTATCACATCGCTTGCATTGCACTTCCATAACCTTGTGGCGATCCATTTCATGATCATTGTCCTCATCATGACAGAATCGGCAAGAATAAAATACAAAACAACACGGTGCCTAGGGGAGAAAGAAAAAAAAAACTACATTAAAACTGAATCTTTTTAAATAATCAATTAGACGGCAAACTAAATGATAGCGTTAAACCTTCAATTAACTTTTGCTTGTACCATCATCTCAACTTCTTTCCATTTTGTCAGTCATGAAACTTTTGTAGAAAATTGATCAGAGTTTCTTCTATTTGTACTTTAATAAACAAAGCCAGTTTAGTAATAGTCTTTCTATTGGTCTAGAACAAGAACAAGAATATAAATATCTAAAAACAACCATCAACAACAAACTGAAATGGAGTGAACACTGTCAAAACCTCTATACAAAAATTCACCAGCGACTCAAAAAGCTAAGAAAATTTAACATCGGCATAACATTAAACTTTTTTACACAGTAACCATCAGCAGTCTAACTTTACCAACACCGGGCAACACCACCTGCTGGTATGGCGGCATAGTATGGTAATACTTCACAGGCACAAAAACTAAATTGTTTAAACTAAATCAAAGACTAATTAAAAAAGCATTGCATATCACTCTAATACAGAGCCTCGGAGCTACCATCTCTTGAAGAGCTTTATCATGAAAGATGCCTTTCCATAACACTCTTGATTCTTAATTAATAATTTAATTTAACTTCTAATTTAATTTAAGTAAACTAGATCTAAATCAAAATCTACAAGTACAATCTGAATCTTAGAATCTAGCTAGTACTAAGCTAGCTCTAGTATTTAAACGTTTGGAAACGGGCACGGTTTGGAAACACCCATCATATTTTTTTAATCATGGCGCTTTTATTGTAAAAGGAAATGGAAAACTATTACATTGGTAATGCGCATTGTCACGTATTACAAATTGAATTCTACTTTTAAATGGCTTGCCTAGGGGAACGTGACAATAGAAAAAGGTAGTTGTGTCACTTATCTTAAGTCTGAATTTAATCAGAGACTTACAATGAATAACAAAAAAAAAAAAAAAATGACACAAGAAATCGGAAGGTAAAATATCAACTTAATGTTTAATCATAATATAACTCAATACAACATGGAAGGGTTGACCAAAACCCTTTTACAAAAATGGCATGTAAAAATATTACAATACAAGCGTTTGAAAATATAATTACAAATACAAGCAAGGCCTTGAAAAAAAAAAAAATCTTAACTTACACGATCAAGTGGTATACCACGAACGGGTCACGCAATGTCTCCGCTATTCTGTCTCACGGCTGTCTCCGTATGTCTGTCTGTCAACGTTACGCGAGCGGTCTTTATATAATCTACCGCGCGTCGATATCTGGTAATTTCTAGAACAGAAAGTCATCAACACCCAGATCTAGAACGCTCTTCAAAGAGACAGAAGAAAAGAAAAAAAAAACCACCCTCCTTTCAACCAGAGGTACACACATAGGTCAAGGACCGGTCACTGTCTGTGTGGCTTGACTCACCGTGAAAAATAAAATTTAAAAAAAACTTATTACACAAGGGGCAGACAACCTACAGGTCAAGAAAAAAAAAATAGTATCTAGGTAACAATGCCTAGATACGTAACACCTCCCTCCTAAAAATAAAAAGTTTACATTTCCACGAAATGGAAATCTTTTTAGAACAATTACAAAAATGATATTTACATTACAGAATGTATTTATCATGATATATATAAAAAAAATATACATCAAAATACTTTTTACAATCTAGATAAGGCATCGGCGATAACATTTTCGCTGCCTTTTATGTGTTTAAGATCTAGGTTGTACTCTTGTAAAAATAAACTCCACCTGAGAAGTCGTTGGTTCTTGCCAGACATTTTGTGGATAAATGTAAGGGGATTGTGGTCAGTAAATACAACCAGTGGCCATCTGGACCCACTGATATAAAAATCAAAGTGTTGTATAGAAAGAATCAACCCAAGACATTCTTTTTCCACAGTAGAATAATTTCTTTGATGTCTATTAAATTTCTTGGAAAAGAAACAAATAGGGTGCTCTACTTGGAAATTATCTTCTTGGTAAAGGACTGACCCAACACCTGTGTCACTGGCGTCAATAGCTAACCTAAAAGGTTTTCCGAAGTCAGGAGCCATCAAAATGGGGGAGCTAGATAATATCTGCTTGATTTGGTTAAAGGCTTTCTGACATTCATCCGTCCAAGTAAATCGGACGTTCTTTCTCAGGAGGTTTGTTAAAGGACTGGCAATGACAGAAAAATTTTCGCAAAATTTTCTATAATATCCAGACATTCCCAAAAATCTTCGGAGTTGTTTCCGATCAGCAGGAATAGGGAAAGCTTGGATAGCTTCTACTTTAGCCATTACAGGTTTCACCTGGCCTTGTCCTACAATATGGCCTAAGTATTGGATGGAAGCCTGGCAAAAATCACTCTTACTCAGGTTTACAGTAATTTTTGCATGTAAAAGTTTAGTAAAAAGACAATGCAGTTGTTTACAATGGCTAGAAAAATCTTGGCTAAAAATTACTACATCGTCTATGTATGCGTGGCAATTCTCCATGTCAGCTAGCAGGGCATTTATCATTCTCTGGAAAGTGGCAGGAGCATTCTTCATGCCAAATGGCATCACTTTGTATTGGTACAGACCATCAGGGGTGACAAAGGCGGAGATTTCCTTTGCCCTATCAGTCAGGGGAACCTGCCAATAACCTGAAAGTAGGTCTATTTTGGTGATGTACTTAGCTTCACCAATACGATCTATGAGATCGTCTATCCTAGGGATAGGAAACGAATCGGTCTTTGTTACAGCATTTACCTTACGGTAGTCTGTACAAAAACGATAAGTCTTGTCCTGTTTAGGTATCAAGACACATGGGGAGCTCCAGCTACTGGAACTTGGTTCAATGAGGTCATTTTCAAGCATATACTTGATTTCTGACCTAAGTATGGCAAGTTTTTCAGGGTTAACCCTGTAAGGATGCTGCTTGACTGGAGTAGCCTCGCCAACATCTACATCATGCATTATAACATTAGTCTGTTTTGGTACATCAGAAAAAATGTCATTAAATTCATTAATGAGTTTCATGATAACTGGCCTTTCTGTCGAAGACAGATGAGACAGTTTTACATCCAAATTCTGTAATACAAAAGAATTAGGTATTTTGTATTGTCCAAATTTCTCCTTTACAATATCATCATCAATAGGAGAAACATGGCTATTTGAACAACTTTTGACTGTATTTAAAACACAATTACTCTTCTCTGAGTGATCTGGCCGAGATACATAAGGCTTCAGCATGTTTATATGACATAGCTGAGTCTTTTTCCTACGGTCAGGAGTTTTGATTGTGTAATTGAGGTCACTAATTTTGGTCTCAATTTCATAGGGACCAAAGTATCTGGCTTGCAAGGGTTGACCTGGTATGGGCAAAAATACAAGCACCTTATCCCCGGGAGAAAATTCTCTAACACGGGCCTTTCTATCATACCAGCGTTTCATGCTGGATTGGGTGTTTTGTAAGTTATTTTTGGCCAGAACACAAGCATCATAAAGTCTAGTTTTAAACTTACTTACATAGTCTAAAAGTCCTTCAGTGGCGGTTGGTGACAACAAAGTCTCTTTTATACATTTCAAGGGACCGCGCACCGAATGGCCAAAGACTAAGTCAAAAGGGCTGAATCCCAACGATTCCTGGACGGATTCACGGGTTGCAAACAGCAGCATGTGGATTCCTTCGTCCCAGTCTTTTTCGTGCTCAAAGCAATAGGTTCGGATCATGTTCTTGAGAGTCTGATGGAATCGCTCAAGAGCGCCTTGCGACTCGGCATGATACGCACTCGACATGCAGTGTTTGATGCCCAACTGAGTCATGACTTGCTTGAAAAGATTGGCCGTGAAATTCGTTCCTTGGTCCGATTGGATGGACTTTGGTAGACCAAATAGAGTAAAGAACTTGATTAAGGCCTTTACAATGTTTGATGCTTTTATGTTCCTTAGAGGAATAGCCTCAGGAAAACGAGTTGAAGCACACATAATGGTCAACAGGTATTGGTTGCCAGCTTTTGTCCTTGGGAGAGGACCAACACAGTCAATAAGTACTCTGCTGAAAGGTTCTTCAAAGGCTGGAATCGGCTTCAGAGGAGCAACAGGGATCTTTTGATTTGGCTTGCCAACCATCTGACAGGCATGACAAGATCGGCAGTACTGGATGACATCTTTCTTCAAACGTGGCCAGAAGAAGTGTGACATAATCTTGTGGTATGTCTTGTGGATGCCGAGATGACCTGACATTGGTGTGTCATGAGCCAGATTCATGATGTACGCTCGGTATCTTTCTGGTACCACGATTTGATGGCATATCCTCCATTCTTCTTCGTTGGATGCGTCTGGAGGTTTCCATTTCCTGAAGAGCATATCATCTTGGATGTAGTAGCACGTTGATGCTAGCTCTGCCTCTTGTGATGTCATTGCGGTTTCTCGGAGTTTGGCGAGCTCTGGATCCTTCTTTTGGTCCTCAATCAACTGTTTTCGAGTTGATGCCGGCTTTTCAGAATTTGGCGTTGGTTCTTCTTCAAGAGAAGCAAAGAATGTGGTGCTCAAGTCCACATCATCGTGGTTACTGTTGGCTTTGATAACGTTCTCTTCTTGAGATGCTTTCAACCTCATTGCCCTTGTTACTGCACACGCTGGATATAACTCTATGTCTTCCTCGGGTGTGGCAGATAAGTCGGGTGTTTGAGTGACGATGGGTTCGGCTATCACCTTTCCACCTGCTAAGTCATTGCCTAACAGCAACGAGATGCCTTCCAATGGTAATGTTGGTCGGACACCTACAACAACCGGTCCAGTAATGAGATTTGACTTTATGTCGATTAGATGTAGAGGCACATCTATACATCCAAGCTCTACGCCTCGTAACAGGATGCTCTTCCCAGTCGATGATGATTTTGACAAGGGCAAGATACCCTCTAAAAGTAGCGATTGTGAGGCACCTGTGTCTCTCAAAATGGTGATAGGTCGTAGACTTGTAGAATCACCGGGTAGTGATACGAATCCTTCCGAAATGAAAGGCTTAAAATCCTCTAATAAAACATCAATTTTAGTTGATGCAGACTGGACTTGGGTCGAACTCTCGCTGGAGTCATTGACATCTCTAGGAGACGCAGTGGAGAAACTCTTTCTTGAGTCAGTAGAACATCTTTTGGATGTATTTGGAGAACTCTTGATGGAGTCATTGGAACATCGGGGTGATGTCGTATGGGAACTCTTGATAGAGTCATGGGAACATCGGGGTGATGTATTATGGGAACTCTGGATAGAGTCATTGGAACATCGGGGTGATGTATTATGGGAACTCTGGATAGAGTCATTGGAACATCGGCTTGATGTATTTGAAAAACTCTTGGTTGAGTCATTGGAACATCGGCTTGATGTATTTGAAAAACTCTTGTTTGAGTCATTGGAACATCGGCTTGATGTATTTGAAAAACTCTTGTTTGAGTCATTAGAACATCGTAAAGATGAATTTGAAGAACTCACTGTTGAGTCATTTGAACATCGTGGAGACATTTTCGGAGAGTCTTGTACAGTCAATACATTTGAAACAGGTGGTGTCGAGGTATTCTTGATATGACTTGATGATGAGGGAGTAAACCTCTCCGACCACTGTACTGTGCAAGCGCTGACTTTTGAAGGAGCTTTTTCGTTTCTCTTCCTCAATTTCCAGCAATCGTCAATTTTATGGCCTTCTCGTTTGCAGTAGGAACAAGTAGCTTTACTTGTAGTAGGTTTTCTGTCATTTGTACTGCTGTTCTTGATGGAGTTGCTAGCAATGGACTCAGGCTGTTTGACTTGTTTTGGCTTGACATCCGTCGTATACTTGGCAAATTGATGTGATATTATATAATCGTCTGCCAACACTGCAGCCTTGTGCACATCTTCCTCGCCACGATCAGCTATATGCGTACGGACGTCCAGCCGCACACAACTCTTGAACTCTTCCATCAGCATTAAGTTCTTGAATTTTGCAAAGTCGGTGCCGATTTCCCTGGAAGTGAGCCATTTCTCAAAGCGTCGCTCCTTTTCCCGCAGGAATTCTACATGGGTTTGGCCATCCGATTTGCGACAATCCCTGAACTGCTTTCGGTAAGCTTCCGGAACAAGTTCATATGCCTTAAGAATTAAGGCCTTAACAACATTATAATCTTTTTGTTGTTCAATGGTCAAAGAACAAAATACCTCTGCAGCTCTACCAGTCAAAACTGTTTGCAGCAAAGTGGGCCACAAAGTTTCAGGTACATTAAAATTTTTCACAGCAAGTTCAAATTGTGGAAAATAATTGTCAATTGTGGCTTCATTAAAGCGTGGAATTATTTTCAAAAATTTTATTGCTTCAACAGTATGACTGGCAGGGGAAGAATCTGGTCTTACATTAGCAGCTAACTCTAATTTCTTTAACTCTATTTGTAATTTCATTTCCATTTCTTTCTGAGCCGCTGCAAGCTCTAATTCTTTTTGTTTAATTTCTCTCTGCTCTCTAGCCGCTGCAAGCTCTAATTCTTTTTGTTTAATTTCTTTCTGCTCTCTAGCCATTTCCTTCTGGGCTTCTATTTCCATTTGTTTTAATTTTATCTGAAGTTCTAAATCTGATTTACCCTCATCGGGTCTAAGGGTTTCTAAAAGGTCTTCAGAAAACACTTCCTCGTCTACATAATGGATTACAATGTTATCTCTGATTTCTTGTTTAAGGGCATTTGATTTTATTTTTAACCCTAACTGTTTAGAAATAAGGACCAGTTCCTTCCTAGTACAAGCATCAAGCTCTTCCACAGAGGGATTTGCAAGAAAAACCTGAATATCCATGACTAACTAACAACTATTACAAGCAAAAAATATGTATACAATGTAAATATACAGTACAAAATCAGTACAACAAAAAAACCTTAAGAGAGTTTGGTCAATACTATTGATACTTTACTTCCGACTCTTTGACACAAAAAAATTTTTTGTTAAAGTCAACTTCGCCTTTACAAAATTACTCAAGTAAGACGAAAATAGGTTCAGAAAAATATCCGGGACGAAAGCCCTCAAACTTCTTTTGTCACGTATTACAAATTGAATTCTACTTTTAAATGGCTTGCCTAGGGGAACGTGACAATAGAAAAAGGTAGTTGTGTCACTTATCTTAAGTCTGAATTTAATCAGAGACTTACAATGAATAACAAAAAAAAAAAAAAAATGACACAAGAAATCGGAAGGTAAAATATCAACTTAATGTTTAATCATAATATAACTCAATACAACATGGAAGGGTTGACCAAAACCCTTTTACAAAAATGGCATGTAAAAATATTACAATACAAGCGTTTGAAAATATAATTACAAATACAAGCAAGGCCTTGAAAAAAAAAAAATCTTAACTTACACGATCAAGTGGTATACCACGAACGGGTCACGCAATGTCTCCGCTATTCTGTCTCACGGCTGTCTCCGTATGTCTGTCTGTCAACGTTACGCGAGCGGTCTTTATATAATCTACCGCGCGTCGATATCTGGTAATTTCTAGAACAGAAAGTCATCAACACCCAGATCTAGAACGCTCTTCAAAGAGACAGAAGAAAAGAAAAAAAAAACCACCCTCCTTTCAACCAGAGGTACACACATAGGTCAAGGACCGGTCACTGTCTGTGTGGCTTGACTCACCGTGAAAAATAAAATTTAAAAAAAACTTATTACACAAGGGGCAGACAACCTACAGGTCAAGAAAAAAAAAATAGTATCTAGGTAACAATGCCTAGATACGTAACAGCATGCATCATTTCTGTTTCTTTCCTGCACGTCGTTGCTATCCAGACGATCGGTGTAACACGAGGTCAAAGACCACAGGTACGTGAATTTTTTTTCTCTCCTATGTAGGGAATATGAAACCAGGTCAGGGGTGATTGCTATTTTTAAGCATCCTGACGTATTAGCTATAGCAGACTTGTGTTTTAGGGTTTAAAAATGGTTGGAAAACACGCACAAAACAGCCCAGATTATTCACTGAACAGAATTAGAATTACAATTATTTACAAATGTCATAGAGAAGCAAATGGAAACAGTAGTAAAATATAAGAGTAGAGCTAACTATGACTAAGTTAGATCTAATTGCTTTATTAATTTGATTTGTTTATAATACTTTTTTTTTCTCTGTGACAGTCTAGATACCTGTATCCAATACTTGATCATCTATTAATGTCTATATGGCTTCAGAAAAGAAAAGAAAATATATTCACCACAAGCCTGAAATTGTTAAAGCTGCCATAGAGGCAATGGATAAAAATGAAATGTCCATAAGGAAAGGCAACTAACGAAGTTATGAAGGACAAGGAAAAAGTAGAAAAACAAATGCACTTACAAGCAAGTCTTAGAAAGGAAGAAACTAGAAGCTAAGAAAATGAACAAACCGAGTACTTCAAAAGACATAGATGAAGACAGCGAAGACAATCCATTATTAAGAAAGGAGAGATGAAAAAAGAGCTGGCTGCAGGTGTTGATGGTGCTGACCAAGTAATAAATCAAACCACAAAAGATTGTGGCAAAAAAAAGGTGGAAATATTTAGATCCTGTGTGAAATATGTGATCGGTGGCTTCATGTGGAATGCACTCACATGTCAAATAATTTGACAACTGAAGAACTTAAAGATCTTTCTTTTGTGTGTCAATTATTATGTTGCCCAGATCAATGATCTTGACATTGGGACATTGGGCGGTTTCCATGCCTTTATGCAAATTTTAATTGTATAAAATGAGTCTGCTGTATGTCTGTATTAGTGTATGTAGTATGTGTATAAAATGTATATATGTAAATATCTAAATGTAAATATGTTTAAAACAAACATTTCCTTTGCAGCTAAATAAATACTTAAAGGCTAAATATGTATATAAATATGTAGACGTTTTTTTGTAAAATTGTAAAGATCAATTGTAAATATTGGCTGTAAATTTGTATATATAAATGTAAATATATATGTTTTAAAAAAAACATTGTGTTTGCTATTGTTTTATTTCTTTGAAATCAAATTAATAAAAATACCAAGTACCAAAATATTTATAACAGAATCTAAATATTAAATATCTCCTGCATCAAACAAGAAAAAAAAAGAACATGTATTTTATAAGGGGGAGGGGGCATTGATATCACCTAAAATACTACAAGTCTAGGCACTCTAGGCAACCATATTTATACTCCAGACTAAATAAAAAGAAAGAATAGATGCTGAAGTAAATGTTAAAAATGACTTTAATTAGGAATCTTAAATTAAAATTAATTTTAAAAACATTTTAATTAACGTGTTTACAAATTCTTCTCAGTGTATTCATTTGTTGCACCTCAAGAAAAAATGTTTTCAAATGTTGACGACCCTACTGTAAGTGTACATGAATTTCAATATGAAAAATGCAATGCAGAAACTTGCAACAGACTTATTATTATAGATTAAAAGTTGAAGATTTTCTGGGTACTTTCTATTTTTTTTCTAGGTATTGCCATTACTGAACTATAAATAAAAAACAAAAGATCATGCCAAAGTGTTTCCAAACGTTTAAATACTCTAGGGATCTACTCTAGTAGAGACTGTCTAGAGCAGTGGTTCCCAAACTTTTTTGTCTCGTAGACCCCTTGCAATGTTTTCTGGTTTTTGGTAGACCCCCTGCTTAACATGCAAATTGATCAACATTTTTTTAAAACTAATTTCTAACTTTAGTGGTTTTAAAAGTGAAAAAGTAATTTAAAGCTACATATTAAGTTATAGAGATCTACCTTTTTTATTGACAAAATTCAAATTCAAAAAATTAAAATAACAATTAATATGTATTGCTTTTATCATCAAACATACTGGAAATGTTTATTTTTCAGGTTTATCATCCGTTGCTACGGATATTATGTTTCATATAGGAATTATTGTTCTATGAAGTAGTCCTTGAAACATTAAATATTAATTAATTAATTAATTTGCCTTAAGATTCATTGCAAAAGTTTTCTCGTGTATTTCTTGACCTTTCACGCCTGGCTCAAACATTGGGTGCGCGGAGCTGTTTCCACTAACAGGAGAAAGGGCGAAGAAGAGTAACTGTCGCCTAAACCAGCAAGCTTCGAGCAGGAAGGGCTCACTAGCCTAGGCTTGCTACGAGTCTAGCAAAAATTGAATTCAAAACTCTGCTGCCTATACCCAATCATAGGAAAGATTTTGTTGGTCAACCCTGAGGAAAAATAAAGAGCCGGCGACCCTTAGGCAGTTTGCAGCACACAGTGCTACACCCTGTCAGAGCCTGTGACGCTGCTGATCTCAAACTGCAGGCCTATATATGTCAATTGCAAAGAATTACATAAGAATCTTTCAATTTTATAACTTGTACCACTGATGTACTCTTGAGCTGTATTGTTGCTTAAAGAAATTCTTTTAATAATATCAGATGTAGGTTTGTGTAAAACTGTTTTTAAACTACAATGGCTCGTAAAATCAATGTTTTACTTAAAGTGTTTTTCCGTATTTTGCTATAAGTAAAGAAATATTGTAAGACGCTCACAAACCATCATCTTGTCTATATACGATGTTGAAGAGAGATTTCTTGGGTCTCTCTGAACTCTATCTTTGAGTATTCTAAAGTTTTTTTTTTAAATCTTAATGTATTTTGTCAGGGTGGCATCGCCTCAGATGTTCAACCAGAGTAATTGGTTTCGTATTGTCCTAAAATAGTCACTTAGGCAACTGATTGTTTGAAAAGGAAGGAAATAATCCCAATTTTAAATAATCAACGCTCTACACTAAATACAGTCTACATTAGTTCTATATAGACAAAATTAAACTAATTAAATAAATATTGAAATCAAATAAAATTTTTAGTTTGATTATCAGGATAAATATTTAAAGGATTAACTAAGGTACAAATCATATTAGTCACATTAGTGTATTAAAGAATTACATTAATGATTAATAGGATGAAAAAATTAAATGAAATCCATTATTGTAGACCCCCAATTTATTATTTCACTTTCCTAGACCCCTAGGAAGTCTTCATAGACCCCTGGGGGTCTATATAAACCACTTTGGGAATCTTATGATACTTATCTTATATAATACAGACGTTACTTCAAAAATAGAATCACTGGTCGTGACTGGTCTAGAGTCTTCTACTCTAGTGATCTAAGTCTATCAAATGAAAAGAGATATGTGTGTACTAACTTTTAATTTACAATTTCTAGTGTAATGATTACACTTATCCAAATATGTAACATTTTTTAAATCAGTATCATTAGAAATATTGGCTTCTACTACTACTGAATCTTTTTCGTTGACCTCTTCCTTAGGTTTGTCAGACATTTTAAAAGTGTGTAGCTCTTCAATTTTTCAAAGTAAATAAAGATAATGGCTCTGTCACTGACCTAGATCTATATCCAATACTTTCAGATCTATTTATCATTGGCCTCCTTCAGTCGTAGAACGACAATGGTTCATCTCAGAGCACACTTCCTCATGTGGCTGTGAAGCCCTATTTTGGAGAGACACTCCCGTCCACAGATAGCGCAGGTTAAGGTGGCTTTTGCTTCGGTGGTAGAGGGGCTGGCCGTTTTCGGATTGTACGTTTTTCTTCCTGAGCTGAGAACCATGTAGTTTCACTGTCCATAGCTTTCTTGGTCACTGTCTCCATCTGGTGCGGTCTAGAGCTATGTCTTCCCAATGGTCAGTATTGATGTTCACTGATTTGAGGTCACGTTTTATTACATCTATGTAACGGAGGTGATGGCGACCAGTTTTTCTTGTGCCAGTCGCGAGTTGACCATAGAGGATGACTTTCGGGATGCGCTTGTCCTCTATCCGGCGAACATGTCCAAGCCAGCGCAAACGGCGTTGTCTGAGGGCTGTAAAGATGCTGGGAATACCTGATCGCGCAAGGATCTCATTATTGCACACTTTTTCTCTCCATGTGACTTTCAAGATCCTAAGGAGACATCTCAAATGGAATGAGTTCAGTTTTCTCTCTTGCTTTGCGTAGGTGGTCCATGATTCACTGCCATACAGCAGTGTACTCATAACGCATGCCTTGTAGACTTCCATTTTTGTCACCGTAGTTAGCTTATGGTTTTCCCTAACTCTCGGCCTGAGTCTAGCGAATGTCGAGGCAGCCTTCCCTATGCGTTTTTTCATCTCCTCTTCTAGGGACAAGTCATCTGTAATTGTGGATCCCAGATAGCAGAATTCGTTTACGGCGTCCAGCTTGTTATCATCTATAAGGATGGAGGGTGGTGCTGTAGTAGGTGGTCCCATAACATTTGTTTTCTTTGTGCTAATAGTCAAGCCATATTCTTTACAGGCTTAAGAGAAGCGGGACATTAGTGACTGAAGTTCCTCTTGCGTGTGTGCCACTACCGCTGCGTCATCCGCGAATAACATATTTCTTACGAGGGTGGTTCTGATTTTAGTTTTGGCCCTCAGTCTGGCAATATTTAGGAGTTTGCCATCAAATCTGGATTGGAGATAGATGCCTTCGGTGGATTTGTCAAACGCGTTGTGGATTAGCAGTGAAAATAGTATTCCAAAGAGGGTTGGGGCCAGGACACATCCTTGTTTAACTCCGCTGTTTATACTGAAACTTTCGGAGCTGGCACCGTGGAATTGCACTGCACCCATCATATTTTGGTGGAAAGATACAATTACATTTAGTAGCTTGGGTGGAAAGTCTATTATCTGTAAAATTTTAAAGAGGCCATCTCTGTTAACTAGATAGAAGGCCTTTGTCAGGTCAATGAACGCAATTTACAAAGGCATCATTTGTTCTCTGCACTTTTCCTGGAGTTGGCGGATGGAGATAATCGTGTCGATCGTGGATCTCCCTGAGCGAAAGCCGCATTGTGATTCTGGATAGACCCAACGTAGAGATCTATTTATAGTTACAGGTTTTACAGGAAAATAAAATCTGGTTATCTAGAAATAATTTCTTGATCATTTACATTGTAAAATAAAAAAAACTTGAATGCGTAATATATCTAAAATCTGCATTTTGAATATTCATTTGTGTTGATTAGGATTTACATACATGTGGGTCATTTTCAAATGTCATAAAAAAATGTGTCTTAACATATCTATATTTTAATTTTCTTGTTCATATCGAATAAGAAATGTGTTTTTATAATAGTGTCTAATATAAGAAACAAGCTATACATGGAAAAGTCAGATGGAGGGAGATACCAAGTATTTTAGCCTGCTGCTAAACATGAGGCTTAAGGAGATGTACATTTGTTACATCCTTATTAGTGATGATGTGTATTCCAAGACTCAGCAGTGTGGGAGTCTGTTATGAAATGGAGTGTGAATCGTAACAAAACGGTACTGGTTCTCATATCTATTTGAATTTGTACCCAAATAATCTGAAAGTTTAGCTGCAAAGTTTTTTAAGAGTGGAAATACAGCTTCTGGCATTTAGAGTTGTTGGGAGCTCTCTTGCATCCCTGCAAGTGCAATGAACAAAGTTCTTAAGATGATCTTGTTTTGCTTCTCCATCTACTCTTATGACTGCTTCCATCTGGCACCACATTGAGGCTGAGAAGCATTGACAGGTCCCAGCACAGGTAACCATTAATAAGTACATGTTCTACCAGCGTAACCAAGATTATTAATGTTTTAAACAAAGCAAAATGCTACTCACAATGTATGCATCAAATGATTTTATTTTCTTATTAAAAACAACAAACAAGCACAAACATTACATTGGAGCTGTCAAATAAAATGACAATAAAAAAAAATTATTCTTAAAAATGTACAACGAACCTTCAAATACTATACGATCAAAGCCAATTTTAAAATATTTTAAAAATGTTCTCCAATGTACATATATTATAATACAAAAACTAAACACATACAGTAAATGCAAAGTACACAGCATAATATGAATTCTCACATTGAAAGTAGGGAGGCGCGCCCCAGATTTTAAAGCTGGATAATATCAATAGATGGAGCAGATGTAACAATCTTTTGAACATTGGCAACAAGCAGTCTAAAAGAATGCATTAGGATGTATTGTTAAACATTAACATGGAAGGAAAGTTGTAGAGAAACGTTAACAGTGGTTAAAATATTTTAAAAAAAAATATACAACATAAAATATCCAAATAGATTCATCTGTTCACATTTATATTTGATGCCCTATTCTCTGTTTTACAACACAAAAAAAATTTTAAAAAAAGAACAAGAAAAAAGAAAGAAAAATTTTTTTTAAAAATTCTTTAAACACAGCTTATATCAAGTGAGTGTACTTGTATCCATTAGTTTGGATCAGTCATGTAAACATCATTTGTAGTAGACCTAGCCTAACCATAATAAATCAGTGCGATTAGAAATATTTTTTTTACCACTTGTTTTTGTTTAGCTCAATTTCATTCTTTTAGCTTTCTGAATGTGCTAGAATCCTATTACTTGTCTGGACCAGTTGGGAAAAAGGGGTGGGGGTGGAATGAAGAGGTTATCTGGGTGAATGATACACTGATGGCTTTTTAAATGCATGTATGATTTGAATTCGAACTCAAAGAGCTCAAGCCTCCCCAAGAGAACTAATTCAACTTATCCCACCACATCTGTCAAGTATATTTCTTTCCCCTGTTTGATACCAAACAAAATAATACATTATCAATAGTTAAGTAATTACTTAAATTTTAAAATTATTCTCGTTCTGTCAGGTAGAAGAAATAATCGTGCATAATTTAAACTTGATCTGAGATTGGGTGTGGGAGGAACAACGTGTACAAACTTTTTACCAGACAGACCAAGTGATTTAATATAAGCTTTGTAGAACTCAAAGTCAATGAAATGCATTTTGAAGTCATGGGACAAACAAAATAATCCTATTACTGGAAACATTCAAACCAAACTCCAATCGATATACAAGTGCAAATGTAATGTAGAATAAAATTTGGAATTACTAACTTAGTTTGAGCATAGATTGAAGCAGACCAATTTTTGTGCAAACAGCTAAATGGAGGAAGCCCCTCTAAACAGAAACACACTCTCTTTTTCTTCTTAAATACAACAAATACTTGACACAATCCAAAATTTAGAAAAAAATAATTTTTTTTTGTCTATCCACGGCCATCTAACATTACAGGATTAAAACCAAAATTTTGATAGGAAGAAATACAAATGTGCCATAACTACTGGATTAAAAAAACTAGTAAGTACTAATTGCATATATCTGTGTATATAATTCTCTACGTCGCCCAACCATGCCGGACATAAAGCAGACATGCCGACCCTCTAGCCCTCCATAAAATAGTCAGTGAAAGATGGTTCTTTTACTTCTGCAGCAACAGAGAGCCTGGTATATATTCTCTATGTCGCCCAACCATGCCCCCTCCTGCCCGCACCCTCACTCGCTCCTCCATTTGGACAACTGTGAATTTTAGGAAGTGTTCACCTGTCACTAGTGATCATAATCCATCATTAATGTTTGATTTTTCAAGTTAAGGCTAATAAAATAAATAATTTCTGACAAGCTAACGAATTCTTATTCTTTGAGGATTGTGACATTTTTTTTTTTTTGCTTGCATTATAACTTGTCTTAAATTAAATTTTCATATATATTCATTGCTTAGAATCTAAGACTAGATTTTGGGGTTTTATATAATTAATAGTCACTAAAATAATTGTACAAAAATGAGCATGTTGCAAATTTTAAGAACAAATAACTAAGTTCATCTTTGGTCAGATGAAACTTCTATAAGATCCAGATTGGAATTGTAGATTTGATTGCACGTCATGCTAAAGAGAGATAATCATTAGTGACAGCACTGCGGCTGTGTTCCATAACACAAGAACTATCAGTGATGGCTTTTTTAAAGCAGTGATCTCTCTTTGAATGGAGAAGCCGTAATATCCATTTAATGGAAAAACAAGGCATGGAAGTAAAGGGGGAATACTATGATAAAACACAACTGGCAGGTGGAATAGATCAAAATAAATGAGATCAACAAACTAACAAGTTTTAAAACAAGGATGAAAAGAGACTTGAAGTGCCATCATCCCTTAGTCCTGAGTCTGTGATAAGATGAGCTCACCAAAGTAAGCAGTGATTGTTTTGAGTTTCTTGTTGAGAAAATTCTGTTCTATCTCTACCCGTTTACCTTCACCAGCTAAAGCTGTCAGCTGATACAGAAAACAAAATGTTGTGAATTTTTAAAATTAATTTAACACAAACATACAATAATGATTTTGAATAATGCAACAATTTCTGACTAATAATAATAATCTTTATTATCCGTATGGAAATATGTCTTACTATTTGTGCATTAGAGCTTTAAATTCATTAGTGATTATTGCTTGCTATTTACTTAAGAACTGCAATTAAAGTGCAGTGCGTAGACCAGAGTCATTTAAACGATTCCATCTCTAATGGTTATTAAAAGTCAAATAAATAATTATAAGTTTTATCAGCTAATGACCATTTATTCCTAGATAAACTCATATCATGGGGGTGCTGTGGCAGAGTGGCTAAGCACTTGGCTTCCAAACCTGGGATCCTGGGTTCAAATCTCAGTTCTTCTTCTTTGTTCTCATTGTTATGTTGGAGCGTTCAGATGACTAGACCAATATATGAGATGAACTGCGCAGTGGTTTCCCAATCAGGGAGCTCTCCATATAGTTTTTTTTCTATTTGGGGTGTTTTGGGCTAGTGTCTTATACGGGCCTCTTGGTAAAGAGAGCAGTTTTGGAGGACGTGGTCGGCATTCTCTGGTGATACTCCACATGGGCAGATTTCACTGGTTCCAATTTTGAGCTTCCGGTACATGTGTTGTCGCATTCTGTTGTGTCCGGTCCTGAGTCGAAAGATTAGACGTTGGTCTTGTCGGGATAGCTTATAGTAAGTGTCATCTTTCCTGTGATTTGGATGAGAGCTCTCCTTTTCTCATTTATTTTATTTACAATTAATTTCTTCAATTCTTCTGGATAGAATGTAGAGTTTATTTGTGAGTTAGTTCTCCCACTCTAGTTGTATAGGAGCTGGTATCCATTGTCACAGAATGAATACTGGGATTTTGAATTTCAGGTTTTTTAGGGCGCCCTTGAGTCCACCCAACTCTAATAGGTACCTGACTTTAGTTAGGGAAAGTAAAGTGGTCCTGTGCTGGCCACATGACATCCTGCCTGTTAACCAATGGCCAAAGAAACAGAAGACCTTCACGTCATCTGCCCTATAGATCCCAAGGTCTGAAAGGGGAAAATGTACTTTTAAACTCATATCGATTATTTTTAGCAAGGATAGCATAATTGTTTTCAGGTATGACCACAGAGAAAGTGGTGCAGTTTTATACCAAATATATCAACTTAGAGAAAAACAACTTTGTAGACTTTTTTTCAAACAACTTGAAAGCATACTAAAAACACTCAAAACATTAACCACATACTATAGCATGCATTACATATCTATAAGCCATTGACAGCCTTAATCATGGTGTTTTTTAATTTCGGGATCTTTAATGCGCCTATGAGTTCACCCAGCTCTAATGGGTACCTGACATTAGTTTAGGAAAAATAAAGGCGATTGGTCATTGTGCTGACCACATGACATCCACTATAACCGTGGGCCAAAGAAACAGATGACCTTTATATCATCTGACCCATAGGTTGCAAGGTCTGAAAGAGACAAAATATCATGAAACTTGTGGGAGGTTGGTGCATAGTAGTTTAACTAGTTAATAGGAAAATCTCTAGTGATGTGATAGAAGTTTAAAAACAATTGGAAATAGTGTAGTGGCAATTACAATAAAAACATTGGAGTGTACTGGCGTGCTTGTTGATTTCTGGACTTGTTACTTGATAGAGATGCCGACATTGGACTATTGTCACTATTTATTGGATTAAGTTATTATCTATCTTCAATGTCATCCAAAGCGTCATTCATTCTTGGCTGTAGTGTGTGCCAAGTTTAAGTTTAGCTGCAAGTAATTAATATCGTCATGTTACAGGGCTTGAGCTACTTAAGAAATTTGTTTGAGAGGCCTACAACAAGACACATCCACACACCCAACAGACAGCATTACCTTTTCAGTATCAGCATTTCGTGGGAGAAAGAAAACAATGTTCTCTGTGACTTGTCTAGAGAGCTCCATCAGTTCAGAAGTAAATCAGTTAAGGTTCAAGTAACATTCAACATAAACATTTATACTTTTATAAATCAATGCATCTTATATTATAAGTTTGAGGACAATTGTGTTCTAGTTTGCTAATGTTAAAACATTATAGTTTAAAAGTAACTGCATAATGCGTTTATCTACCAAGCAGCCAATCAAATGTTGATTTCAAACAGATTTTCACACTACGGAATGCTAAGATATTTTTCAAAGGATATGCGTTGAAGCCAGCCATTTGGTCCAGATCATAGACTTCCTTGTTCAAATATTCAGGTCCTCCCCAGGGTGGACTTAAAAACACAATGTCTGCTTTGAGTGACAGAGCCAGCTAAGGAAACAAGAAAACAAAAAGGAATACATAAATTTTTACTTTTTTGTAATCTTTGTTTACTATATCTAAACGTTTAGTTGACGCCAACTTATTTGTGATTTGCATCTTATTTTTGACAATTGCTGCATTTTTAAAACCTGCCTTTAATACGTTTGAATATTTTATAATGGATTATTCTAGCCTTTATCTATTATATTAAGTAAAATTTAAGTGTATGTCCCGTATAGAAATCAAAACCATTCGACCAATCTTGATAAAACTTGGCACAAATGATCCTTAGATCATGGCGGAGATCGTAGTGTATGTTTAATGTCCCTCCCACAACCAGAGGATCCTAAAAATAAAATAAAAATAACTAAATTTATCTCTAATAATGAACAAAACTTTTTAACAAATAAGGAAAATCCATTATCACAGTATTTTAAATTGGATATCAATAGGTCAGCTAAAATGTAGGGAAACCCAGCACTAGATCAGTTATACATAAACTAAGGCCTGAGGGCCCTATCCGGCTAGTATGATATAAATTAGATATTAAATGCACAGGCGTTAATCTACATTTAAATCAAGTGAAAAAAAACTCATTAACAGTATAAATATTAATTATAATTAAACCAAGATGGTAGCAAATTTTTTAAAAATGATTCACATTCTCTTCAAGTTGAATTGATGAAATGGTGAATTTAATTGTACGAAATCCCATTTAGAAGTCGCCATAACAAGCCAATGTTATTTGAATATGTCAGTTTTCCTATAAACATTACAAAAGGTAAATAACTTTTGGATCTATAAAATGGTGAGCCGATGTACAGGTAAACTTCTCTTACTTGTTGAAAGTCCCCGTGAATAAATTCTATGCGATCAGCAACGCCATAAACCTCGGCATTGTGTTTGGCCAAATCTAGCTTTGTTTGGTCAATATCAATGGCAATAACTGAAAGTAAGCATACAAGTTTAAGAATTTATAAAATTGAAAACAAAAAACAGCAAAAATAACAAGAGAAATATTTACAGCACCTAACAAATAAAGTACATGAAAATTAAAATCAATAACGCTACTTATTTACTGTAATACCTTTATTGCAGGTAAAAGCAAACTGTATGGTGTTTCCTCCAGCTCCACAAAAAGCATCCACAATAATGTCACACTGACATCTCTCGGCTATATGGGCTGCTATAGATTCTGGAGTCACAGAGAACCAGCTTTCTGCAAGGAGAGAGAATAACATGGTTAATCAAATACACATGCCCTGCATATAGTTAAGGAACAAGATATAAAAAAAAGCAAAAAAAATATTGCAACATGTTTGGCTTTTTTTCCTGTCAACTTGTAAGAAAACTGCGACTGCTTAATTAGAACAAAATCTAATACAGTTACATGATTTCATGACAAATGAGTTGTCAGTGTAAGTGCGAAATATGTAAAGCAGATATGCCAGAGCCAAGAACATAATAATTAAAAAACTAACTTTTTTTTTGTGTAAAATCAGACCCTCCTTTCTATTGTAGTCTCTAAAATGTCATGCTATTTACTTCTTGTGATGCTTTCAATACTGTATCGAGACTTTCCATTGAGCTTTGCCAAATCTAGTTCTTCAAATAACAGTCTAACTAATGTTTTATTCATAAGAAGCAGTGTTCAAAATAAAAAGATGTAAGCCAAATTTAATTTAAAGATGATTATATTTTGAAAAAATTACAATATTGAAACTAGTGTTTTCACTGTGTGGCTGATAAGGTATATACATAAACCGCCAAATTTCTAAGAAATGCTAGTTTGATTTCCAGCCACTGTACAAGAGTTTGGAAGTTAATTAGAGGAATTCTAAAATGAGTTGCAATTAAATTCCTTTCAGAAATCAGTTCTTTATTCATAATAGGACATGTCTTTGAGTTCAAAGATGCAGTATTTGCCGTGGCTTCTCTTCATCCAAAGAACACATGTAAAGGCCAGGACAGATCATTTGCATAGCATCAAAAAATAAACAGAAGAAAAACAAACCTTTATAAACAGAAGAACAACAAACCTTTATAAACAAAAGAACAACAAACCTATAGAAACAGAAGAATAACAAACCTTTAGAAACAGAAGAACAACAAACCTTTGTCCAGCTTGATCCCTTCATCAAATTTCCTAAAAAGCCTGTATCTTTGGTACCAATATTTCCTTAAAATTTCATCCTGGGCAATCTCCTCAGGTAGTGCAACAGACGGTTTCTTCTTTTTGTTCTTTCTCTTCTTGCTTTTCTTTGCTTTTCTTTCTGGAGTATTACTGAAGGAATCAGCCTCAGAAACGTCTAGGGCCAAAGACAATGATGAATCTTCCTGGTCAACATCAGCCTCAAGACCCTGAACATCATCATCAAAAAAACTTGAGTTTGCCTGTAGACATAAAGAAAAGCTTTTTTTTTTAAAATAAATTTTAAAAAACTATAAAAGCAAAGCACCATTTAAGACCTTGTCTAGAGCAGATGATGTAAAAGTATCCTGTTTCTATGGATGACAGTTAAAGAGGGTGTCATTTGGCCAGCATGACAACAAACCACCTTTACTTTCCTAGAACTATTGTACCTATTAGAGCTGGTTGGACTCAGAACCATCCTAAGAATCCTGAATTGAAAAACCAAGTCTTCACTGAAATTCAAATCAGAGACCCCTTGGTTTTAAAATCAAGTGCTTTACATTCAGCCATAACTATAAGTGACTTTTTTTTTTATTTAAGTCAAAATTGTCATGGTTCATATGAATGCCAAGTTTAGGTTTTTCTTAAACATAATAACATTGAAATCCTGAAATATTGCTAATAGTAATATGTAATAGACCATAAAGTGTAATAAGATATACTTGAAGTATTTCTAACTATCTTGATAATTCTAGATGCGTGCGCACCTTGTACAATGTATTACAGATGCGAGTTCAAAACGTGAACATCACATTACAAAGCATGAGCATGAACAAAGGCTAAATAGCCAAGTTCACTCAGGATAAAACTATAAGCAATCTTTAGTAAAGAATGGGCCACAGTCAAGTCCGTCACTAACAATGATGTTACTCCGTTGAGAACCTAGCAATAATTGACTTGAAAGTCTACATTAATCTCTAACCCCAACGTCTATGTTGTCACTATAAAATGTTCGTTCACTGTCGTTCTATTATAGTGCATAACTAAACAAGGTGTCTAACAAAATCTTATAGTAAAATCCAACTTAGAGGTTATACTCTTTGACTCCTTTAATTGTAACTAACATCTTACAATCTTACAGGCAACACACCACACCAATAGAAGTTTCACAAGAGTATTACTATTACACATGACATCACTACACACCAAGAATAATGACACAGGTCAGCACTTGCTAAGTACTAAATATGGTGGCCTAGAAGATACTTTTCTTTTTTCACGTAGCTTCTATACATTTTGCTCTAAGGGGGATGGCCGGGTGCCGGGGGGGGGGGGGGGGGGGTGCTTGAGAGAAGAGTAGTGATTTGGGAATAGATAAATCTTGATCATTGTGACATCTCCAGTGAAAAGACACTTAAAACGTTATTTAACTCTACATCTGTAACTGGGCAAAATGCATTCATATGATTTCGAGTATAAATATTTTTTTCACCTAAAACAAGAAGAAACATAAAAATGTGCAAGAAAAATACAAAAATACTAAGAAGTTAATAGCGTTAAAAAAGTTTTCTTTTTCAAAAAAACAACAACAATGTCTCTGTTAGGAATAGATGGAGAAAAAAAAACAACTAAGGAAAACTTTTTTTTTTTTTCCTTAAAATCACACTAAATATAAACAGCATGGGACTTACTTGTGTTTCATCCTGACTCTGTCCAGTTTCAGCATCGTGCGGCACTCCATCGTCATCAAACACGATGTGCCTAGACTTGGGTAAATCACAGGGCCCAGCACTGCCTTGTTTCCCATAATCCAACTGAAGTCTCTTTGCTTCCTTCACTATGTTCTTTCTTTTATAGATAACGGAGCCGTGAACGATTCTACGCTTTCTCTTTTCTCTGTGGGGAAAAAAAAAAAGCCAATACAGATACACTGAAACCCTTTTTTATTTTAACTCTTTGTCTCCTAACTGAAGATACCAGCGTTGATTCCACCAGAATGTGGTAAATAATTACGGAGAGAAAGAGTTAATCAACCAGAGATAATACACTGGTCTTTTAAATGAGTTAAGAGATATTGGCTATTAACTAGGTTATAATCAGTGATCAGAATAAACTTTTTACAAAATTGTAGACAATTTTCTACATCAGATTTTGTGAACCAGCTTGCCACGGTGAACCAAATAAAGAGTGGCTAAGTACTTTTATTTTATTTAAAAACATTATTACTAAGATCTTACAAATCTGTCCATGTTGTATTTTAAAACGCTTGCTTTGACTGATAGATACACACATAGCTATGTCATATTACTAAGTGCCAACTAAAACTGAGCAATAAAAACTGGATTGCATTGATTACTAAACTACAAACTACAAACACAAATTTTTTTTATTAGAGTATAACAATATTTACTATGAAATCCTGCAACATAATTAATAAATAGTAAGCACAAGATAAAAACAAAATCAATGGTCACCTTTCTGATTGATTTTTTTCAATAGACAGTCCGATAAGTTCTAAAGTTTCTGGAATGCTTTTTTTCTTGTCTTCATCTGTATATATATAATAAACAGAGAAATGTTAAGATCAACCCTCATTCAGCAAATTAAAAAACAGAAATTAAAATTTTCCCAGAATAGTTAATTTTATTGGAATAATAAATAATTGTTGGCACCTTATAAATTAAATAGTGTGTTTAACTAGGAAGCAACAGTTACAGAACATTATATAATTGTTGGCACCATATAAATTAAATAGTGTGTTTAATTAGGAAGCAACAGTTACAGAGCAATACATTATAATTGTCTTTGTTAATGCTCATTAGAAAATATTTTTTCTAGCTCTATACATTAAAATAATTTAATAATTTTTAAAAATATATATTATTTTTAAGAACATTTAAAAGTTTGAGAAAAAAAGATGAGATGAATTACTTTTATCCTCGAGATCAGCATCATCGCTATAGCAACTTAAGTCCTCCTGCTCAGCATTCACCCCATCGATATAAATCTCTGGGGTGTTGATATAAGGGTTGGCAATGGCAATCATGTCATCATCCAAGGTAGATAAATCAAACTCATCATCTGGATGCTGTCTCAAAAAGTCAGCAACTTTTTCTTTCACATGCCAATAGATTTGATTTTTCAGATCTTCGTGTGTGCTGCGAAGCATGATAATAAGGTCTTCATGGCTATAGCCCCCCATTCCGTCTGCTCCTCCCTGGTCAGAGTTGATTTGCTCTTCTGAGTAGCACCCACCTGCCATGTTGGAGCTATAGTCCTGAGGATGAGTAGCACAATGTTCCTCTTTGCTACAATCTGGATTAGAGGAGATCTTTATGCCATATCCATGATCCATCTCCTGGTTGTGCTCAAAGACAGACTGCTCAGTAAGTTTGGGAGCCTTACAAGTGTTATTATTTATTGATAAAAGTTCTGGCTCTTCCGTTTTGTCACATAAATTCCCAGTATTTCTCAAAACAGTTTCTTTGTCAAGTTTACTGTCTGTTGACTCTGATGTGCTTGGTAGATCAGAGGTAACATCGCTTGAATAGGGTTTTGCTGTTTTCTCTTCAGCGACACTGCTGTCCCCACCCAAACAAGTGGCAGAATATTCTAAATTATCTATTGAAGAGACCTCTACTTCTACACCAGGTGGAATGGATCCAGCTATTTGGTCATAGTACACAGCGTAGTCAGGGTATATAGACACAAATGACCTGTACACCAACAGCTCCCCTTTCTCTTCCCACAATGCCAAGAATTTATTTCTTATTTCTTTCTCCGAAAGTTTTCCCTAAGAAAAGATAAAGTTAAAAGCTAAGTTTTTATATTGAATTAGATTTCAGAAATTAAAGCTAGCATAAAAATAAAGAATAAAACTTGTCATATCTGGCAAGAAAGAAAAGAAATTAAATTGTACTAAAGCATAGCTCCCAACCCACAACTTATGTGGTTACCAAGGGTTTCTGCAACACTATTTAACATTACATTACAATTGCAGAAAGATTTGATTTGCAACGATATATAATTGCACCTATATATCAATGAAAGAGCAATGTTGGACCAAGTTGGTCAAAAGATCTTTCAATCCCTTCACAAAAACAAAAATTAATAGGTTCTTAGAGCTAAATGAAAAGTATTTTTTCTTATTTTGGTTATCTGAACATTCATATTAATTTTTTCACACTTATTAACTAAAAAGGCCAAATAATTGACTTGTCAAAAAAAAAAATTCCTTTAAAATTGCACAGAGGACACAGAAATAACAACAAAAAAAAAAAAAAAACTCTACAAAAACTTTGCATATTAATCATGTAACACATCAGGATTAAAAATTTACCTTAGAGTAATTTCTTTTCGAAGACCCGAAATTCTGAGGTAGACCCATAGCTTCCATCTTTCGTGTCTCTTCAATTTGATCCCAGTCAGTATTTGTTTCCCTGTTTCCTAATGATAGATTCTCAGTGTCTTCAGTGATCTCTGCAAGGGCCGCAGCTGTTTCAAAGTATCGCTTTAACCTCTCTTCTTTACACTTAGAGTCCTGGTTCTCCCCGCCTACGGCACCATGGCTGCAGGAAGAATCTTCAGAATCAGAAGAGCTCAACTCAAAGTTCCCCAAGCCAAGAGTAGATAGCCGCTTAGATAGCTTGCTTCGGTCACTTCTTAAGTTAGTCTCTAGAGTCTCTTGGTTGATGCTGGACAACTGCGTAGCAGATGAAATTTCAGAATCAGTTATATCTTCAATGCTGGAACTGTTAGACAAAACATTGTCAGGGGTTGACACATCTTGTTCAGGGTAAAATTCTTCGTGGTACTTTTTTTCACTTTAAAGAAATATATAAAAGAAAAATGTATAAGATGTCATGGTTTAATCAAGCATCATAATGTAATTGTTTGTTTTCATTTGGAGATATATAATATATTTTATCTGTTCCTTAAGTTTGTGATGTTCCTTCAGAAATAAAAATGATTACATTGATACATTCTAACTGAAACCTCGTGTAGGAAAGCAGGAAATAATGTGATTAATTTCAAACTGATGACAATGGGGATCACAGTATAAAGTGTACACTTAACCTCCAAACAGCCATTTATTTAATTATTTTACTTATGTTACCAATGTTATTTTTTTGTTATAAAAAAATATTAATGCATGGGAGGCTGGGGGCAGGGTGGGATGTTGTAAAGATATTTTCATTTAGCAGATCAGTGATACAATAGCATGGCTAGCCAGTAAAAGTTGTAAAGTATATGGTTTATTTTTTATTAAGTAATACATCTTCTTCAGTTTTGTTTATAAAATACAATTCTTATCACAGAAAAAATCTTGTAAATTTACACACACTTAATGGATAGATTCAATTTATTGTGTGTGTATTATATTATATATAGATAGATAAATATAGAGATATCAAAGCTTTTTAGTGTAATTCAGACAAAATTTAAGAAAATTTTATAATTTTTATCAATTTTTTTTTGTGAAGTAGAATCAGAATATGTACCTAATAATACTGCGTGTCACATGGGCATAGATTTTGGTCAAATCCGAGTCAAGACTTTCACTTAGACATGTGTATAACTGAAACTCAGCTAAAACTTGTTGATGAGACCACATCTGTGTAAACAAGGGAAAAAGTATGCAAAACAGGCTTACAAAGATGATTTAAAAAAACAAGTTTTATGTGACACAGGGTAACCTAATGTCATTGATCTTAGTAACTTATAGAACTATCTTTAAACCTGGTAAAGACATTAACAGAGATTTAATAAAATATTTATACAGGCCTATGTCGTTAATTTAACCCAAGCTTGACAAATTATTTTAACTTATTTCAATATAAAAGAAATTTTACTCACAATAAGAAGTAGCCTTGCTTTGGTGGTTAGATCTAATAAATCTTGATTAGATTTACAAAAGTAAATATTTTACAAAACTTTTAATACTTCCTTCAAAATCTCTCAGCATATAAGCTTTAGAAGTAAGATTACAGCATCTTACAACACAAGTTTGGAAAGCTGAATAAAAAAAAAAATTGATTCAAATGTAAGAAAGTGTCTCACAGATTTGAGATGTATTGTACCTGAGTTTAGATTAAGTGTATAGCAGTGGATTCGATGTTTACAAAATTAAAAAGATGTGCACGAGCAAAGAGAACTACTTCTAATGTTTTACATGAAATAGTTAGCCTAATAGAAACTTAGTCTTAAACTGATTAATAAACTAATGAAGGTATTCCACTGTTTTTACAATTGCTATTATCTCCAATCAATATTTATGGACTTCTGTGACATTTTACATCTCAAGAGATCTTTTCCCATTTGCAGTTTATGTTCAAACTGGCCAATTCTTGGTACACAGCTCAGATGTCCCTGAACACAACTAGTCACAAGTTAGATTTGTGATCAACAGTGGCCATACCTGTAGAATTTTTAACCTTCTATATTACATACTTAAATGATATATAAAATTATCTGTGGTCTGTGTGACTACCAGTGTACTACCTTAGAGTACTTAGACTTAGACAGACTTAGTAACTTTACTACTAGTTAGTTTTTGCAAGTTTCAGCATGTATCTGAAGAATATGTCAAAAGTACTATTTTAAAGATGCCAAATAAGTCATGTGACCTTGATCCCATTCCAACCTCCTTGAATGTTTAGATGAGCTTGTACCAACAATTACTAACATTGTGAACTCTTCACTGACTTCAGGCATTGTACCACAGCAATTTAAGCTTGCACTTGTCAGGCCCTTATTAAAGAAATCCAGTCTTGACCCGGAATGTCTAAAAAACTATCGCCCGGTATCAAATCTTCCCTTCTGTCAAAGCTTCTGGAGCGCATCGTGTTAGCGCAAATTCTTTCTCATCTTGAACAGTACTGTCTCTTGGAAGAATTTCAATCTGCATATAGGAAGTGCCGTAGCACAGAGACAGCAGTGGTCAGGGTACTAAACTACTTACTTCACAATTCCGACAAAGGCCACACATCAATTCTTTCCATGCTGGACTTGTCCGCAGCCTTTGATACGCTAGACCATGAAATTATGATGGCCAGATTCTCTGCAACTTTTGGTTTAGCAGGAGTCGTCCTAAAGTGGCTTGGATCCTACCTGACAGAACGCACCCAAAGTGTTGTTAGTGGGACGGAATCAACAAGCTTACTTTTGAAGTACAGAGTACCCCAAGGATC
This sequence comes from Biomphalaria pfeifferi, assembly GCA_030265305.1. Lineage (NCBI taxonomy): Eukaryota > Metazoa > Mollusca > Gastropoda > Planorbidae > Biomphalaria > Biomphalaria pfeifferi. The sequence goes on from JASAOG010000004.1 coordinate 3,112,461, forward strand.
AGTTCTAGGCCCAGTACTGTTCACTATGTATACATATCCACTCAGTGGTGTCATACGGCCAACCGGCATCCTATACCATTTCTTTGCAGATGACTCACAGATATACGATTCATCAGTACCCTCAGAGGTGTCACATCTGGCAGAGAAAATCAGTGGTACCGTTGCAAGGGTGAGCGATTGAATGGTTGAAAATAAACTCAAGATGAACGAAGACAAGACAGAAATAATTAAGATTGGAACAATGTCTCAAAAGTTAAAAGCACAGATTCTCTCTTTATCACGAACTGCCATGTTCCTTTTGTCCATGTAGTGCAGAATCTTGGAGTTTTCTTCGACTCAACACTATCTTTCGACTTACACATAAGTCAGCTCTGCAAAGGTCTTTATCTGAAGCTGCGCAGATTAGGCCAGATCCGACCATATTTAACAACAGAGTCAACAAAAATGCTGGCTGTGGCATTCATACTCTCCCGCCTTGACTACTGCAACGTCGTGCTAGCAGGTATACCTGATGACAAAATAGCCAAGCTGCAACGTATACAGAAGAACGGCGCTCGAATAGTCCTTAAAAAAACTAGACAAGATTCTGCTACTACACTCTTGCGCACGCTCCATTGGCTTCCCGTGAAAGCGAGAATCGATTACAAGGCTGCCACACTTTATCATCAATGGAAATATAACAACGAGATGCCCTTGTACCTTAGCGTGCTGATTACTCCATATGACCACCAGAGAGCCCTGCGCTCAATGAACTCAACGCTTTTAGTAGTGCCACGTTTCTCCCTCAAAAGCTACGGTCTGCGGGCTTTTTCAGTTCATGGACCAAAGGTTTGGAACTCATTCCCCATTGATCTCAGACAGACAACATGCTACACCACTTTTAAGAAGAACATTAAGACCTATCTGTTTAAAACTTTTTTAGATTAATTGTCATTTTAGCTGTCGTGTTTGTGATGTTATTACAGCACCTTGAGCCTACATTTTGTTTGTTAACAGCGCTTTATAAATAAAATTATTATTATTATCTATAATTTATAATCTCTAGAGATTAGGTAGTCAATCTAGATCTAGATGTCTATTCACTACTGACTTGGAAAGTGTGTAACACACTCCACAGCATCACACCAGGCCCAGGCTGAACAAGACACACTTGAGTTGAGTCTACTTGAGTGGATTTGAGACTGGCACACACTTCTTTTTTATACAGTCCACAGTAGTGACAGTACACTGAGTCCTGTCTCAGTCTCAAGACTGTGTCACTCACACTGTCAGTAGTCTCAGTAGAGTAGATTCTACTAAATTCTAGCTAGAGACAAATTCTAGACTTAAGAATATAGAGACAATAGAGTGTCTTATTGTCTATTATAGTCTATAGCCCTACTTCTGAGTCTGAAACTTCAAGTTCTCTACTCTACTCACACTCTAGAATTAAGAATAAATCTTGACTCTTCACTCGTCTCATAATTTAATTAAAATTAGACTTTACTGTTTACTATAGAATTAATCTTAAGTATAGATATACTTTTAAAAGTTTTATACTAACTATTAGTATTAATAATGTCTAGTTTCTCTAGTAATGTATAATTGTCTAAGTCTAGTTACTCTAGTATTATTATTATTACTAAGAGTAAGAGTAAGACTAACTAAGAACTAAGACTAACTTGACTAAAGTCGTAAAGTCCTAAAGACTAAAGGCAGTAAAGATAAGTCGTCTAAGTAAGACTACTAAGACTACTACTAAGAGTGAGTAAGACGTCTAAGTCTAAGAATCTCTAGTCTAGACTTTAGATTTAGAATAGATCTAAACAAATGTAGATCTAGAAAGTTTTTAAAAAACGTGTGCAAGATCTATCCTGGGACTATAAGCAAATTCACTAGCATAGATCTACTCTAGATATCTCTAGATGTCAGACTAGATTTTAGATCCATAATCTAGTCTAGTCTAGTCTATAGAATGTGTATCAGCAGTATGATAATGTTTTCATGTAACCTAACAAAGCATGGAGACTAAAAAGTTTAAATGGTTTATTGTAAAATGTTAACCAAAAAAATGAGAACAAATAAAAAAGAGGATTGCACGAAACAAATCTACGCAAGCGTTAGAGAAATCCTCAACGTATCGTATCTTACCTTATAGATAGATTACAGACGTTACTTAAAAAATAAGAAGATGATTATGTCCTACGCGTTATGCATATTAACAAATGGCTTGAACTCTGCTAAGTCACTGGTTTTCCTTGCTAGCTCAGGCAACCCATTCCATGCTCTAATTCTAATAGCACTAGGGAAGAAGGAGCATTTGTACAAATTTGTCCTAGCATATGGAAAGAGGAATGTGCCTTTAACTTTGTGTCTTTCTGAGTATTTTATTAGATTTTGTTTTTGTATTTGAAACCAAAGGCTTTGAGGCATCAGTACGGGGCCGAGTTATCTATGACTAAAATTATAAAAAAATAGGCCTATACTAAATCTCGATGTTATTGACAATCTCATCTTCTTATCTTATAAATTACAGACGTTACTTCTAAAAAGAAATCTAATTGCGTCCCACGCATATCATGTGTCGATGCCGAAAGAGCCCATTATGGCCCAATATCAGTTTTTATTAGGGTTATCCCCCATTGCCCTAATTGCAGCCCTAAATAGCCCCATCTGGGCCCTAATGGGTGCGTGTACCGTTTGCACATTGGCGTCATTAGGGCCCCATTAGGGGCAATAGGGGCAACCATAATCGTGCCAATATCGGCACAGAATAGGTAAAAATTATTCCGGATTCATTAGGGATTTCCAGAATCACGCCGTAATCAAGCCCATACTAGCCCCAATGGTTTAGTAACTGACATTTTTATTGGGGCTCAATTAGGGAAAATCTCTATTATCATTCCGTTGCTGGCCCCAATGGCTTAGTAACTGAAATATTTATTAGGGCCTTGACGCATGATCTGAGTTAGAAAGATACTCCACTTACTACAATAACTTGTCCCTATATTTACTGTTTATCGACAAAGAAATAACAAAATATAAACAACGCACCCTAGTACCACTATTACATAATATAAGGAAAAATGAAAGTAAAAAATAAACAAGTTGTTATGAAAATTGTATTCTGTATCGGTTATCGTTCTTATGTTTACACGTGCTTGTGACTCGTCCGACAGAAAATTGTTGATTTCTGGTTTACATGCTAATTTTTGTTGAAAAGTTAGGTATCCAATGTGAGTAGCAAGCCAGAAGACCCACTACTCGTTTCTGTTCACGCATGTTCACTAGTACAAGTAATTCCCTTAGAGCGCGAAAGCTCTCAGGATCCGGCTTAAGTTGTCCTCTGGAAATCTCGTATCCTAACAGTCTCACTTTAGCAGTGCTAATTTCACTTTTTGTTTCATTAAAAGTGATTCCATACTTTTGAGCACTATCAAGAAATCGCTGTAGGTTTCGGTCGTGTGATTCCTGGGAGGTGAACTTTGGACGGGGCAGCCTATATCAAGCTCTGTTCTACTCTGATTCTCATTTTCTATAACTGATGAAAAACTAAGCTTGAAGTCTACACTATAGCAACTATACATAAAACACTGAACCATAATCGTCAAATACAAAAACAAAATTTAATAAAATGCTCTGAAAGACACAGAGATAAAGGCACATTCTTCGTTCCATATGCTAGGACAAATTTGTACAAATACTCCTTCCCTAGTGCTATTAGAGCATGGAATGAGTTGCCTGAGCTAGCCAGGAAAACAAGTGACTTGGCAGAATTTAAGTCATTGGTTAATATGCATGACTAAATGCATAACGCGTAGGACGTAATCATCTTCTTTTTTTAAGTAACGTCTGTATTATATAAGATAAGTTAAGATAAGAGATTGAGCGACATGGAACTTAACTGAAATAACATAACTTACAACGGTTATATTAGCCGAGGTGTTAGTGGTTGACCTCGTAGACAGCTTCGAGGCCTTATAATACATTCGTAAAAAGATTCTCATGACCTGTCAGAGAGCGGTACTGCTGCAGACCTGCTACATCATTAGAACATTTCTCAGTGGACAATGTTAACTCTTTCTCTCCTAACTGACGATACCAACGTTGACTCCATTCGAATGTGGTAAATAATTACGGAAAGAGTTAAAGGGCTACAATAAATGTTGTTTTCCTCTAATTAATTTCGACATTTAGTAATGCCACGGCGTCACGTATTGGTGCTTCGTTTGTTGTTTATTATTTTAGTCACTTGGCATTTGGACTTAAGGGGACAAGATCTATCGACTCGACTGTGGTATATCGTGCATTAAACTAAAAATTAAATTGTTCAACGGTCTATAGATTTAGTCTCTCTTTGTATTTGTATTGTTCTTTGCTTATCCCATTTAAATTCGCATTAGTGGAAATATAGCCGTTCAACACTCAGAAACCTCCTGAGTAATTGAAGGTAGAAGCTGCAAACACATCCCTGAGAGCGAAACACTTGACACAACACAGACACCCTTAGAGAGAGAGAGACCAATCGTTATAGAGGGCCTGAACACTTTTGCTACAGTTTGTGACGTCGCAGGTTAAAATAAAAAGTGTTGCGGCCTTATATAACGAGAGTAAGAACAATTAGTGAAATGCTGGTATAAATTCTACTAACATAAATTGTACCAAATGAAGTACTTTCTACTTTATATAACGCGTGTAAGGGAGATTATCGTTGAAATATTTATTCTTAGGTTGAATATTTTCTTGTTTCTCTTTATTTATTATAAATACCACATGTGTAGGTGGAGTTACACTTTTACTTACAAAGAAATAAAACCTTTTACCTCTTTGATATACCTTAAAATTTAATGTTTGAAGTTCAGCTCAGGGCCACATTTAGACTTGCTTTCTTCCTAAATTAAATGACGATACCAACGTTGATATGGTCCCACTAAATTAAATTATTTTGTTTTTAATTTATAAACTTTAATTTGTGTTATATAAAAAGAGTATGCATTCTTCTATAATTACATACCTAATATAACACTTCCAGATTACACACAAACAAGTTATTGAAGTCTAATCATAACAGGATATTGAAAATGAGAAAAACAAAGGATTCCATCGTGGGAAATCATTACGAAGAGAAAGAGTTAAACAAAGCTCTAAGCTATTTGAGATATTGGGCCCCTTGTCATCGACATATAAGAACGTTTGGATATTGCGTAACGCCAATAATCAACTTTTTAACCCCCTTTCCCCTTGTAATAAATTGTATCGAAACTTAATTTGCCACCCCCCCCCCTCCAATGTAGAGTAACAACAAAATTCGTTGTTTCTTTTTATTATTAATTATTATTTTCCCGAATCACATTGTTCATCATGGTAGGTTGGGTATAGGTAAATTCGGTTTGATGAATAAAAGAATGGCTGATCGTACAAGTACACTTTAAGACTTGCAATGCTGGAGGCCTGTTCACAAAGGTAATGGGAACTTATCATTATGAGCTTACTTAGAATGACATCCTCCCGCGCCGTTAAGCACATTTGTTGGCAAGCTGTCTCCATAAAGATCTGTCACTGGCAACGTCTGAAGCCTGTTCCCACCTGGTGTTCACTGCTCTTTGTCCTTCATGGGAGTGTGGCGCCATGTTTACGCTTTCCTCGTATTGGCTTCCATTTTTATTGTAACTCTTGGAATGCGTAATTCATTCTGTCGAAAGGCAGGTCCCGCAAACCTCTTGCGACACAAGCTCTTTAAGTGGTCGAGTCCCAATTCGGCATAAGATTTCTTTGTTTGAGACCCGATCTCTGTGACTGACTCCTAAAATCCACCATATAGCCATATTGCTGAACCACATTTAGTCTTTTCTCGATTTCGGCAAATGACTTACGTGTCGCACATGCTTACGTCACTGTTGGGGATGATGATTATGTTAAATAGGATGAATTTTGTCTCAAGTCCAAGAGCATGGCTTGTCCATATAGGCCTCAGACTGTTGGATGACGATTGTGTTAAATAGGATGAATTTTGTCTCAAGTCCAAGAGCTTGGCTTGTTCAAATAGGCCTCAGCCTTTGAAATATTCGCCTAAAACAATGTGACATAATCTTTTTTTGAAAAAAACCCACGATTTATTACAATGTAACTTCATGATTACACTAAACAAGAGAAATACATGTTATTGTTTAAGTTGTTTGCATTATATTACGACAATCATCTCCTCAACATTTACGAGTTGTTTTGTCACATCACGCTGCACGCCTAGGGCTAGATTTGGTTTATATCCTGATACACCCTACACGAGAAACAAGCCAGGTCTGAGAAATGTCTGAGCGAACAATAACAGTATTAAAGACATCGCTGGGCACGGTGTTTTCTCTTCTGCAAATGAATAATAAAAGGCTATGTGTGAAAGTAAAATAAAGTTCCTCTTTAAGACCTTGCAATCTATAGGGCAGATGATGTAGGCCTAATGGTCATCTGTTTCTGTGGTCCAGGTTAACGAGAATGTCACGTGGCCAACACAACGACCAACCACATTTACTTTTCCTCAACTCATGTCAGGTACACATTCGAGCAGGTTGAACTCGGAGGCGCCGAAAAATCCCCAAATTAAAATCTCCACCGCTTAGCCACAGCGCCTCCCAGAGGCTATGTACAATTCCATTTTAATATTGTTCGAAACATAAAATCTAGTTTAAGAGAAGTATAATAAAGTAAAATTTGAAATGGACACAAACTATGAGGTCATTTTCTTCAGAAAATCATTTGAAGTCTACATTAAGACTGGTCAAAGCGGTCAAAACGATAACTTATTTCTCATTTTAAATCATATCGGTCTACCATGAATTTCTTTTTTTTCGGAGAAAGACTATTGTTAAAGGGTTGTACAATTCAAACTGGCAAAAGGATAGTCTCATGCTAAAATCCCACATCTGTCTCCCCGGCTGCTATTCAGTGCCTGAGGCACCTTCCTCCAAGACGAACTCTGGAAGAATCAAGAGTTTACTCGGAACGGCCTATGCCTGGGTCTAAGATAAATTGGTCATAGATTACATCATGGCTGCTATCTTAAACCCAGTGCTTTTTTTTTGTGACGGTACGCACCGGTACGGCGTACTCCTGCCTTTTTCAAGTTGGAGAAAGAAATACTGCACTTCTTGTAGGTCTTTTTTAACGTTTATTATTAAATTATGAATATTTTAAAAGTTAGGCAAACCATCATTGAGTACCGGCAACTATTTCTTTACAAAAAGCACTGCTTAAACCTATTGATATTTGCTCTATTGAATGCTATGCAATAAAGTTAACACCTACTATATAAAGTTATAAACATTGTTTACAAAGATTAGATTAACTCAGTCGTCTGTCTGTCCCTCTGTGTGTCAGGGTTATTATACTTGTTATTTCCCCTACTTCCCATTTACGGATCAAATTAAAACGTTGCAAAATTATTCATTGTCGACGACAACACGTGAATAAATTAAAAAAAAAAACTAACCAATTATGTAAATAATTAGAGGTGATAAATCAATTCTTTATTTAGAAGAGGAAATAAATCTTGGATAATTATAAAAGCTTTATTTTTTGTTGTTGGTGGTGATTTTATAAAGAATTTGCTATATATATCTTGCTTATTTCCTCTATGCGTTTTTATTTCAACTATGAGATGGAGACAGGAAAAGATTCCTATAGGTTTTGGAACTGTGAGGCGCCCATTGAAGCCGTTACAGCCAAAAATGTTTAACTTTACCCGTGACTAGAAATCGTCCTCCGTCAAAGCAAACTCAAATTAAATGCCCTACAGAAAATAAATAAAAGCAAGTCTTTATACAGCTGCGTACTGTAAACGAACGATAAACAAAATATAAAATCTATTATTCCCGTAAAACATTAAAACATAAAAGAAAAAAAAAATAAAGTTTGAATATCAAATTTACTATGATTTTAAGAGTGCTTTGCAATTGAAAATAATTGAGACCTTTTGTACAACCATCAATTACGAATTTCGTTGACAATCATCGATGCATTTCTAAACGATGTTTTCGCTGGGGGGGGGGGGGGGGGAATGAAAAATAAAAAGTAAAGATTTCGTCGTCATCTAGGTCAGGGGTTATTATTATTATGTCAACAAGTTGATTAACTAGATCTAGGTCAAACGTCAATAACGTTATAGCGTTGTATTCTGACAGAACAAAAACAACTAACGCGAAAATCAAAGTGATACTGTTGTATACTTTGCCTACTTTATCTAAATCAGTGATGTCTAACCTTACTCATCATGTGGATTTAACCCCTAACCTCTAACCCCTAACCCATTCTACACTCTGTCAACGGAAAGATAGAGAAACGAAATGTAATTAACCTGAAACTAATAGGAAGTAGAAACCTGTGGACCTAGTACCCGCAATTTAACTCTTTCTCTCCGTAATTATGTTTTCACGTTTCGACGGAATTCTCCATTTTGCTGAATAATATTTTACTACCCTGTTATGATTATGCTTCAATAGCTATGTCGTTTGTCATCAGAAAATGTTTTATTTTGGTAAAGAATTAAAGAGGAATGCATGCTCTTTTTCTATAATACAAAAAAAAAAAAAAGAAAGAGTTAACAATAGTACCCGTAGTTTAACAATAGTACCCGTAGTTTAACAACGGTACCCGTAGTTTGACAATAGTACCCGTAGTTTAACAACGGTACCCGTAGTTTGACAATAGTACCCGTAGTTTAACAACGGTACCCGTATTTTGACAATAGTACCCGTAGTTTAACAACAGTACCCGTAGTTTAACAATATTACCCGTAGTTTAACAACAGTACCCGTAGTTTAACAATATTACCCGTAGTTTAACAACAGTACCCGTAGTTTAACAATATTACCCGTAGTTTAACAATGGTACCAGGATGAAACCACGTCGCGGGCCGGATCTGGCTCCCTGGTCGTATTTTGGACATCACTGATCTGAGGCATTGTATACAATTCTGGAGATTAAGGACAATGTGTAGTACTTCATATGACTATGCAAACCCAATTGTGACCTGCATATATTTCCACATCTAATGCAGAAATGCCCATGTTCGCCGGGGGGGGGGGGGCTACTGATAATCGATAACTACTAGCCTATAATAAATAATAAACAGAAACATTCGGTGGGGCGCTTTATATTTGTGTAAGGCTGTGTTTATGTGGTGTATATGTTTGACCCTATGGATGTGCGTATTAAAGGCTTGTCTTTGATTCCTATGGAGATGTGCAGTATTTCACGTGACATCGCAGTTCTATCCTTATAATTTGCCAAGTAAAATAACACAGTTACGTATAATATATATATATATATAGGTCTAAATGGGTATTGACAAAAAAAATGCTATGCTTATAATGCATTGATATTTTAACGTACCGGTATTTTACATCAAATCCCCCCCCCCCCCCACCTCAGATATTTTTTTTATCTCTGCTTTTTGTAATCAAAAATTCAATCGATAGTTTAAAATCTGTATGCCGGTTGTGGGGGGGGGGGGGGGGCGGGGTGTTAGTGCTACCATTCAACAGACTTACCATGATGTCAGACGTGAAAGAAAAAGCAATTAAACAGTAATTAATGAACTTACTGAATAAGTGGATGGAATGGGGAAGGAGGCATTTAGACTGAATTTAAATCCACGAGGTCTCTCTGGTGTTTGTGTCTTTAAACTAGAAGTTGTTATCTTACATAACTGTTTAGTGGATATTCGATCTTTCGAAAGAGATTGTTTCCTACGCGTATCCATGTGTATGTCTTATCTTATCTATTCTTATCTTATCTTGTCTTATCTTTTATGATACAAACGTTACTTCAAAAAAGAAGATGATTACGTCCCATGTTGATTAGAGACCCCAGTTAAATCATTCTTTTCCCAAACTAAGGCAAAAGGTTCCATGCTTTATTGACACTAGATAAAGAAAAATCACAAGTATGAATTGTATTTTTTTTTTAACCTGTCTCGGTTGTTCCTTCGTTTTTTTTTAAAGATAATTACATCTTAGCCCAAGCCCTCCCACAGAACTACGGGGTAAGGCAGCTGGTAGGGTTCAAAC